>CM072532.1:6007500-6607500 GCA_036898165.1 Silybum marianum
TTTACTCGGTTGACTTTGTTGTTACCCAGAAGGAAGTATCTTATATATTTGAGCTTAAGGCTTCAACTGTTCAGATATTACGTTTGATGTGGGACGGCAGCATAGTAATATTGCGTTGGAACAATCAAAGCCAAGATTGGTTTGTTGTTGTAAATGGTGTACAGGATTTGTGTAATAGCTATGGACTCTGTGGTCCTTATGGAACCTGTAACATCAACAAGTATCCTTGTTGTAGTTGTATGGATGGCTTTGAACCAAAACACCCAGATGAATGGAACATGGGGGATTGGTCGAGTGGGTGCCAACTCAAAAGTCGTTTAGATTGTAGGGATGGAGAAGTCTTTAGGAAAATTAGAGGGATGAAATTTCCAGACACGCGGCATTCATGGTACAATCAGAGCATGTCTCTTGGTGAGTGTGAGATAGCCTGCAGGAATAATTGCTCTTGTACGGCTTATGCAAATTTAGATATCAGAAGAGGGGGGAGTGGATGCTTATTATGGTTTGGTGAACTGATGGATCTTAAGGTCTGTGAAGAGAGTCAAGATCTTTACATAAGAATGCCTGCCTCTCTACTAACAGGTAACACATTTCTTCACAAAAGTTCATATTTTTAATCTAGTTTGTGGTAATTAATGAATGAACGTGAGTCCTCAAACAACCTTTTTCCCTTTTATTGTAACATTTGCACATTTGCATGTAATAAATATCAATTTTCTTTATGTACCTTTTGGCATACAAGGGATCAAGCTTTTTGTACGTGCTTATAGAAAATTGAAGACCTTGTTATTGCCCATATGTGTTCAAAATTGTGCTTATAGAAAATTGAAGACCTTTTCTGTAATCCCTTGCAAAATTTAAAGATGTTATCTGGTGTGGTTGAAACTAGAATTTGCTCTTTTGTGAGTCTTAGGGCCGTTTACTAAACGCTTACCCGGTAAGTGCTTACTTGGGTAATTTTACTAAACGCTTACCGGGTAAGAGCGATGATAAGGATGGATAGTCTTACCCGGGTAAGCACTAACTGGGTGAATTGTTGCATATGATACCTTTTTTATGTACTACAATCTTACCCAATTAAATAAATTATAGTGTTAGATTCCTCGGTAAGTGCATACGGGTAAGCATTTGGGTAAACGGCCCCTTAGTAAGTCGAATGATTAAGGGGCCGTTTACCAAACGCTTACCCGGGTAAGTGCTTACCAAATCAATTACCTTGCCGTACGAATATGACAAGGCCAAGAATCTTACCCGGTAAGAGCGGTAAGAGCAAAGACAATGACTGAGAGTCTTACCCGGTAAGCGAGGGCTACGGCTCTTACCATGGTTAGCGCTTACCAGGTAAATTGCTGCATACGATATCATTTTGGTAGACTAAAATCTTACCCGGTAAGTAAGTGACATTGTTGAATTTTGCCGGTAAGCACTTACTCGGGTAAGTTTTGGTAAACGGCCCCTAAGTCTTGAATGTCCTAACTAAGAGCTGGAATCGTCGGATGTGTGTTCCTGTTTGTGCATTCAAACTTAATTTAGCTTACCCACTTCTCTTCGACATTTAGCTTCCGTTTCACTCTTACTTCTTTTTTTAATGCAAAGGTGTCTTCTGTTTTAAAGATTTAATTTTTGTTATGCTTGTCAAGTGGTACATGATTGATATGTATACACCAACTTGAAGAAGAGTGTCACTTTTGTATCCTGTTGCTGCATATATACATATTATTTTCTGTAATAATATTTTCAACAAGCTTCAAGACAAAACCCTTAAATCTGTTTGTCACTCCATGGGCTACTAAACTGGTGCTTCAACTTCTGTTTTTGTAGTGTTGGTAAAATATGACATCTCCACCGTTTGTAGCTACCGGAAGTCGACTATATGATGGCCCTTAATCGACATTATTAGTCCACTTAATCTACTATAATGCCATAAATACAAATGAGATTAGTTAAATTCAGCTGTTTTCTAAACTTATTGCGTTTTTTAGATGAAGGTCTTACAGTCTTCCAATCTGGCTTCAACAAAAAGTTTCGAGTACTCGCCGTAGTCTTGTCAATTTTGTTGGTCTTCCTGGGCATAGCAGTGTATGCTTATTGCAAGAAAAAGAGAAAGTCTTACATGAAAAGAAGAGGTAAAGCAAATGAGTCACTTTGTCTTTAACGAATGAAAAATACATTTTCTTTACTTGTGTTTATAATATTTCAAAGTATCACTTTGTAGGTCGCTGGGTACACACCATTCATAAACATTATTCTAATGTAGAGAAGGAAGATCTACAGCTTAATTTTATTAGCTTATCTAGAGTAGTCAAGGCTACCAATAACTTCTCTATCAACAATAAGCTCGGAGAAGGTGGCTTCGGTCCAGTTTATAAGGTAATTAATTTCTTGCATAAATGTCTATAATTAAAAGGCAAAGCTTGTATCATGAAGGCAATGAATAACATTAAACATATAATTTGCCAACTCTAAAACAATTGCAATGTTTGACTTGCCTCTTGTTTTCACAAGAGTGGTTAAACTTAAACATTAGTTAAATATCTAAGATGCCACTCAATAAAGATTGGTTAAACATTAGTTCAATAAAAAAAAAAGCCCATATTAGTATTTACTAATCACAATCTTTAGGGAGTGTTGGAAAGCGGACAAGAAATCGCTGTGAAGCAGCTTTCAAAAACTTCTGAACAGGGATACGAGGAGTTCTACAATGAAGTTGTTTGTGTGGCCAGACTTCAGCATCGGAATCTTGTGAAGCTTCTTGGATACTGCATGGATGGAGATGAAAGGATCCTAATTTATGAATACTTGCCTAACAAAAGCTTGGACTTGTATCTATTTGGTTTGCCTCTTTCTTCATTCTTTTACTCCCCATTGTATATATGGCATACTAGTATTGCTATCAATGTATATTATTTATCTCTATTCTTTATTCTCCATGTCTTTATGTTGGCAGATGAAACCAAAAGTTGTACACTTGAATGGCCTCAGCGCTTGTGCATTATTGATGGGATTGCTAGAGGTATTCTTTATCTACATCAAGATTCTCGCTTCCGAATCATTCACAGAGATCTCAAAGCAGCCAATATTCTGCTGGATCATGACATGAACCCAAAAATATCAGACTTTGGCCTTGCTAGAGAGTTTGGAGGAGACCAGATTACAGCCCGGACGAAAAAAGTGGTTGGAACATATTAAGTATTTATAAAGTATAAGCCATGGGATTCATTGCTGATTCTTATCGGTCATTCTTTTTGGTTTTGTTGCAGTGGTTATATTTCACCCGAGTATGCAATTCATGGCCGTTTCTCTATAAAATCAGATGTGTTCAGTTTTGGTGTTTTGGTGTTGGAGATAGTGAGTGGGAGGAAAAACAGAGAATTCTCTAGTGAAGATGTCAATGATAACCTTCTTGGACATGTAAGTAAATTGCTTTCTTGTCTACCTAAATTTGGAACATGACCAAATAAAAGCTGAAAAATGACCCGTTTTTTATTTCCCTTTTAGTCATGGATATTTGTTTCATTCAGGCATGGAGACTCTATACAGAAGACAAGTGCCTCAAACTCATGAGTCCATGTTTAGTCAACTCCTGTATTGTCTCAGAGGTAAAACGAACAATACATGTTGGTTTATTGTGCGTGCAGAATCTTGCAGAAGATAGGCCAACAATGTCGTCTGTGGTTATGATGTTGAATGGTGACGCTGCATTACCTCCACCTAAACCACCTGCTTTCTTTGCTGAAGAAGCTTTGCCTAATCTCAACCATTTTTTATCAATTGATGAAGCCACAATAACATCATTAGATCCTCGATAATTAAGAAACACATATTTCTATGCCTAACATAGCATACTGTGTGGTTTCTGTGGTGTAGTGTGTATCTTAAAGTTGTATACTTTTGTACATTTGTATCATATCCGGTAATGCACCTTTTAGAGAAAATATGTATGTATTGATGTACACATAACATGTTTGTATACGGTGGTGAATTCTTTCAAGCAGCCACACACAGCAGTGAATTCTTTTTCAGTATTTAATATATATATAGATACAAATGGATATCTGGGCAAAGTTCAGTCAGACGTACAAGGATTGGACCATGGAATGGCATTAGGTTTAGTGGTTTGCCTAATGAGATGCCAAATCCAATGTACTTGGTTGACCTTGTTGTGAATCAGAAGGAAGTATATTATAAATCTGAGCTTAAGAGTTCAGCTGTTTTGATACAAATACCTATAAAATCTCATGAAATACCAACTACTTATGGTTGGATTTTAATTTTTTTAAGGATTCCAAATCAATGAAATCAAGTATTGTAATATGAATTTGGGGTTTTGATTAAGGTTTTGGATTTAATGGTTTTAAAAATACTTTTTTTTTATATAATATGAATTTTAGGGTTTTTTATTTAGATTTAGGATTCTTGATGTTGTTGTGTTTATGTTGGGTTATTATTAAATTTGATATTTTTTGAGTTTTTTATTTAACTAAGATTTTTTGTTTGGGTTGAGTATTGATATAAAATCCAGATCTGCAACACAAATGGTTTCAAAAATAGTTTTTGATGTTGAGCTGTTCTTAAAAAATGGAGTTTGTTATTGATTTCTTTTTCAAAATGGTTTTGTGTTGTTGATTTAATTCTTCAAAAATAGGTTTATATTGTTGTTTTTGTTATTCAAAAATAGGTTTTCTTTTTAATTATGTTCTTCAATTATTTTTTATAGGCTTAAATCTTTATTCTTGTTTTAATTTTGAATATCGTTTTCGGGTCTCATTTTTTGTTCCTGTGAATCTGATGAAGATACGAGAGAGAAAGGAAGTTTTTTGAATTTTAAAATTGACAAAACAGGTCCCTGAAAAAATTACAAGTTTCATAACACGGTGAAAAATGAAAATACCAATAAGTTTATAGAGATTTTAAACGGCTGTTAATATGAAGGACCTAATCCATAACAAATATGAGACCATAATGACCATCCCTGTAATTATTTCATTTGAGGGACCCAATATAAAATTTCACAAAACCACAGGGACGAAATTTATAGTTTACTCTAAATAGAAGTAACCAAATTGACGCGAAACTATTAATTGTGAATCAATAAAACTGATTTTGGCTTGATTGATACGCGCATTAATTGCGAATCAAATTTTCTTATTTATGTTTAACGGTCTCTTTGCTTTTCTTATAAATAAAACCCCAAACCCCTTCTCTTTCCCTCTCAGGAAAATACTCTCGATCGAAGAAGATCTCCATTGATCATAACTCCACCTCTGTTTCTCTTTCTTCTTTGTAAAACGGTAGCGAATCTGTAGTTTACAAAGAAAATTACTGTTTTTTCATCTCTCTGGCTTTCTGCCATTCTTAGATTATCAGTTTTAGTTTATTTCTTTGATTCCATGTATTTTCTTCGGATATTAGGGTTTTGCGCGTTACTACGGTTAGTTCTATCTTAAATACTATTATTGGTTGGATTGTTTGTATACTTTGCTTTTGTTCAAGTAATTGCTAGGGTTTTTGTGGAGGAATGATTGCCTAATTCAACATGGAGATTGAGGGGAGTGATAAACATGATTGTCGATTTTCTCATCAATCACACTACTCTTTTCATCGGGAAAAAGTCGTTTGAGAATCTTTATCAAGTTTAAAGGGTTTGATCAAAGAAAGGATTATTTTGGAGAAAATCAGAAACCAACAGAGTCTATCGATGATCGAGTGCATTTTTGTTTTTGATTCCATGGATATACGAACTTTCTTGATCGTATTATTCGTATGCAAGGTTCTTGGTCTTATTTTTATATAACTTCATTAATTTTTATGTTTGCGTAGTTTTTTTGTATCTGGATGACGCGATTACCCACTAATGCAATTGTTTATTATTTTTGGTAACACATTACACATATGAGATGGGTGAATGTCAAGTGAGCAAACGCATGTCCCTGTTGTCTGTTTATCAACAAATGGCGTCTCAAATCAGAATAACATGGATGCACCTGTCAATAAAACTGCCATTATCGAACGATATCTCATTGTTAGAAATCATCATCTTCAGATAGTGTTTTTTTGATGGTTACAGGTCATTGCTAACATCTCTTTTTTCGCTTGCATTGGTGACTACATCATTAAGACCGGACCTGGTTGTTCAACAGCGCTCATGAAATTTGATATGGGAGGCTCAATTGTGTACAACTCGTTAAAGCACAAAATTTAGAAATTCGTTATTTTATGCATATTGTGTACACATTGTTTAATGCAAACTTCATATTTTCAGCTTTCTTCCACCTCAATAACAATATCCCCTTCTGGTTCACTATCTGTTCTTGGACTTGCAGCCATCCTGATAGGTTTTGTTTTTGATTTAAAATGTATGTACCTTGTAAAGCTTGTAATTTATATGGAACTTATATATGATCTCTCCTCATTGTAGTTTAATCATGAAATTAAGGATCCTGAGTCCATTGACGATCACATGTATTGGACGGCATTGGTGGCTTTCATTGCTGGTGATCTTCCTGGTGTCAACAGGAAAAGGTTCAATGTGGTTAAGTATTGCTAATTTTTAATTTTGAACTTGACACTAAGTTTACTATAGTATGGAGATTCCCTGGTAAACTGGGTCCTACTCATCTCAATCAAGAAAGCACGGAGCTCAGAAAGACTCAAAAAGGGGAATTAGCATTATCCAACCAATTTAAGTTGTTGCCTTACATTCTGTCGTCTACCAAATCCAGAAGCTAAAGATCCAATGGATAATGCCGCTCTCGCGGTTTACCAATCAAAGTTTCAGGCTGTGGTTTAATCTGGAATATCAATTTGTTCTCTGATAATTCATCCCATGCTGTTTTAGCTCTTAGAGTTGTAATCACCTTCTAGAGGACTTCCTGATTCATGAGGAGAAAACAATGTGTGTATATTTGTTCAATTGTTTTCAACATTTCTTGAAAACTATTTTTTTTGTTATGGTCTCTTGTAAGTTGTAACAGGTACTTGACATCTTGGAAGAGTCTCGATGATCCTTCTCCAGGTCTGTATGTAAGTTGGATGGATACAAATGGTTTTCCACAAGCATTTCTGAGGCGAGGGGTTTGTACCATGGAATGGTGTTAGGTTTAGTGGTTTTCCTACTAAGCCAAATTGTGTTCACACATATGAGTTTGTTTTCAATCAGAAGGAGGTATATTTCAATTCTGATCTTATTGGTAGCTCATTTATTTCAAAGGTATACCTAGGTCCAGAACGCAACCAAGTCTGCTTGAACTGGATTCCATATTTTGCCAGAACAGTTGATATGTGTTCCCAGTATTGAAGTTGTAACATTTAACAGTTCCTCTGGATGCAGCTGTAAAACAGGATTTGAACCAAGACACCCAAAAGAATGGATGCAGCAGATTAGTCAGGTGGTTGTCAGCATGGAAAGCTGTTGAATTGTCGGAATGATGATGGGTTTCAGAAGATTGCAGGTGTGAAATGGTCGGACACCCAACATTCATGGTATAATCTGAGGATGATTGCCTTGGGGAATGCATGTGAAAGGGCATGCAAGAGAAATTGTCCTTGTACATCTTATAAAGATTTGGATATTAGAGATGGTGGAAATGGATGTTTGCTTTGGTTTGATGAAAATCAGGATCTTGAAGAATAGCCAAATCTGAATTAACAGGTACACAAAAAGGTCTCATCCACAGAAATATATTTCATATGTTAGTATAAGTTGGCCTAGAACTTGAGTCAACAGATTTCTGTTTTACCCAAGTATAATAACATGTTTAGTCCACTAGATCAAGACTGCTTTGTAGCTATAGAAGCTGGTCTACCCCTGAGAAAAGACACCGCTTTGATACTATGTCAAAAAAATCTTGATAATGAGCTCCTAGTAGGATAGTTGCATCTTGCTAATTATTGAAATGTATATATATGCCAATTTACATAGATTAAATAAGCATGCAATAATGAATTTATGTTGGAATTATTGGTTCTTATTGTAACTTTAGAGGTCTTTCAGTCATGGAATATGGTTTCAACAAGAAAACATGCTTAGTTGGATTGACCGATTCTGTATTATCAATGGGACAGTTTTACGCCTTCGTATCATACATAGAGATCTAAAAGCTGCCAATATTTTGTTGGACAATGACATGAACCCAAAGATGTCCAGTTTTGGGCTTTCTAGAAGATTTAAAGAATATAAAACTAGGGATTGTACGAAGAATGTGGTTGGAATTTAGTAAGTATCTGAAACCAAAATTGATCATTTAACATGCCCATCTGATTTCTGTTGATTTGCCATCTCCTTTTACAGTGGTTAACTACATCCCTCCAGAGTATACAATACAACTCATGGACTTTTCTCGTTAAGATCAGATGTTTTTAGTTTTGGTGCTAGAAATGGTAAGCGAATTTTCTTCACAGGAGTACAGTGACAACCTGCTCAGACATGTAAGTTCAGTAAATCTTGATCTTTTGTTTTTTTTTTCCCTTTTTCCCTAGTATTTTAGTTTTACTGCTTTGTATTTCCTTGTTTGTTTTTATTATACCCTTTCTATGTGTCCCAACTCCCTCTTTTGCACACGCTCTCTTCTGTTACTTGTCTCTTTGTAAATTTTGTTTTGCAAGATGGAATCTTGTTGAAAATAGTCTCTCTACCTCTGGGGTAGAGGCAAAGTCTTCTTATATCCTACCCCTGAACCCTACTTCTGTATGGTTTTACTGAGCACAACTTTCCCATATTCCGATTTTTTCTAATAAAATATGCCAGCCTTCTTTAACTGTATTATAAAATTCTTTAATAAACTATCTGATAAATTTGAAAGATTTATTTGTCAAAAAATACTCATTTTAAATTATATAGTTTATTGGAGTTTTGTTTTAAGACTTTTTTCCAAATTTTTATCATATTAGCCTGTTTTATAGGTTACAAGGATTATTTAACCGGTTTTAAATTTTTTAAGGGTTTTATCGTTTAAAAAAAATAAGAACTTAACCATTTAAAATCAGATAGTTTGTTAAAACATTTACCTTCTTTCAGTACTTTAACAAGATGTAATTTATTTTCCATTTCTTCCTTTTCCTTTTTCCTTTTTCCTTTTAAAAGAAGGATTTATAAGTCATTTATTAATAGGAATAGATTTTTAAAGGGAAAAAACGTGACAAAGAAAACCAAATAGTTTTTAATAGGAATAGTTCTTTTTTATAGTAGGGTCCTTGAGGTTCAGTAAAAAGCATGAAAGTGCTACCTAAATTTTAATAAGTCTAGAAAACATCAATATTTTTTTATTTTACTCTAAATGGGCCCCTGTTACTAACTTTGTTATCCATTTCCTTTTTAAAATTAGAAAAATATATTATATATTATATATCAATTTATATAATCTTCATATATTAATAAGAAGCCCACCACCGGCCCAGACATCTCTTCCTCGTCGAATCACCGGAATCCAATTCGAAATTGAAAACGGATTTGTGATTAGTGTGTCTAACTGGGTTCGTTGGGAACAGATTAGGGGGTGTTTGTTTTAGCTTATCAAAACAACTTATTAACTTATACCGGTGTGGAACCGGTAAAAAGGAGACTGAAGTGTTTGGATGAAAAAAAAATGAAGGGCTTATGGCGGTGGGGAAAAGGAGATAAGGAGTTTTTCATAAGCAGTTTGGTAGTGACTTATGAGAAGGTGCTTATGACTTATTAACATGTTTATCCTTTTTCTAACCTACTTGTATGTATAAGCTAATCCAAACACTTTTTCTAAACAACTTATTGACCTATTCCAGTGTGGAACCGCTATAAGCTAATCCAAACACTTTTTTTAAAACTCCGGTGTGATACCGCATAAGTTGATAAGCACTTTTGGTAAAAAAGCATAAGTTGTTTTAAATAAGCTAAAACAAACACCCCCTAGCATATAACATTTGCAATCGATAGAAATTGCTGAGCAAGCCATGGATTCAAAGTCCATAAATGCTAAATCCAAACCTTCTTACCGCAAATCCTTGCAACACAGGGATTCATCAAATACGTATTTGGTGAACACAGAGGTCTTGAGAGGAGGTGGATATGGTGGTTTTTCTATGAAGCTGAGAAGCATGGCTACTGGTGCCTGGTGGTGAGGGTGAGGTTGGCCAAGGAAGATATCTAAGCATTACTACTAAAAGTTTACATGAGATTGAATTCATTATCTAAACAAAACATCATATCAAGAAAACGATTACATGTCCAAATGATCGTTTTAATTTTGTTCTACGCTTTTTTCTGCAGGCATTCTTGGGTTCAAGAACACCCAGATCCTTCTCTTTCTCGTTAAAACCTTCCTATCACTTATGTTGGTATTTTTGGTGAGTCAAACAGAAACCAACAAACTACTTGTATTTCCTTTATGAAGTAGGTATCAAATTGAAAAGGTGGGAAATCACTCACGAAATTTCCCACTTTTTACCATCTTTGACCAACTATTTCTTTTTTAATTTTTAAACTCTCTCTTCATCTTCCTACAACCTTCAAGAAATCAATCGTCAAAATTTGGGAGATCCTCTTTTCTCTATGTTTTTTCTGTTGATTTTGCTTTGTTATCTTCTTAGGATTTGAATTTGGTTTTTTCCGAAAAGGTAAACAAATAGGTTTAATCCTCTAGTGAGGTTGAAGACGTTTTCTTTAATACCAATATATGTGTAATATGTAAATATAATTTCCAAGCTTTGAAGACTATTATTTGGTGCAAGCCTATGATCAGCCATCTCTTCCCTTCTAACCTCAACAATATTGTCTTGAGGAAAGAACACTATCCATCAATCAGGGTAACTCCTCCATGGAAGGCCTTTTCAGAAACTTTATTAATTTCCATTGCTTTATTCTTGCTGCTCTTTTCACCTTCTGTTGCAGTAGACACCATAGCTGCTAATCAAGTCATCAAAGATGGTGAAACCATTGTTTCAGCTGGAGAAACGTATGAAATGGGATTCTTTAGCCCTGCTAACTCCAACAATCGTTACTTGGGGATATGGTACAAGAAGATTGCAACTGGTACAGTTGTATGGGTTGCTAACAGAGACTTGCCATTATCCAATACATCAGGCACCTTCAAAGTCACTAGTGAGGGACTTCTGCTGCTTTCTTGCTGTGGTGATATCGTAATCTGGTCATCAACTTCTTCGGCGTTTCTCAGGTATATTAATCCAGTGACACAACTCTTAGATAATGGAGATTTTGTTGTGAAGGATGTAAACAGTAGTGATGACACAAATTTGATTTGGCAAAGTTTTGATTATCCTGGTGACACCTTGCTACCCGGAATGAAACTTGGTAAGGACTTTGTAACAGGCATAAGCAGGAACTTAACATCATGGAAGAGTCCCAATGATCCTTCTATAGGTCAGTATGTAGACTATGTTGATACAAATGGATATCCACAAGTGTTCATCCTCGGGCAAGGTTCAGTCATACGCATCATAAGGTTTGGACCATGGAATGGCATTAGGTTTAGTGGTCTGCCTGATGAGAATCCAAATCCAGTTTACTCAGTTGAATTTGTTGTGAATCAGAAGGAAGTATATTATACATCCAAGCTTAAGGCTTCAACGGTTCAGATCATACGTTTGATGTGGGATGGCAGCATAGTAATATTGCGTTGGAACAATCAAAGCCAAGATTGGTTTGTTTTTACAAATGATTCAAATGGTTTTAGAGAACCATTAGGACAATTTGGTAATTTAGCTAGTATAAATAATAATAGAAATAATGTAAAATAAAATGAAAATAAGAGAAGATTAGATTAGATTGTTAAAGTAGGTTCCTAGTACCAACTACCAACCCTCCCTATACCATCCCTTCCTACCACCAATATTTTGACATATAAGTTTTAAATTAAATAATAATTAACTTTAAAATCGTTTACACACCATAAATTAATCCCCAACTCCCCCCCAAACATCCCCATCCATTTCTACCACATTCTCTCTATTTATTAAGATTCCCTCTCCCTAAATTAAGTTTAAATTTGTATTTTATAATTAAATTAGAAAAAAAGAATCTATTGTATCTCATTATTTTTTTTTTCTTACAATTCATTTATTCCCTGCCATTTTCTTTCCAAATTAATTTAATTAATCTTGGATTTTATTTAGTTATTATAATTAATCTTAATATCAATAATTAAGATCTTATTTTTATAGAAGGTCAAAACACCTGAATAGCCCCCTTCAACCTCCGTCTCCTCCGATAAATCGGTTGTCAAAACTTTGGAGATCATCTTTTCTCTATGTTTTTTTTGTTGATTTTTACTCATCTTCTCGGGATGTGAATTCGGAAAGGTAAGCAAAGTCTTCTTATGCATTTCATGTTGTTTCTCGTTACGCCTATTTTCTTCATCCCATGAATTGATTCAAGTATATTTAGATGTAACTTCAACCTACTTCTGAACGAAATGAGCTTCAATTATGATTCAGTTTTTAATCAGCTAGTGGATAAATAGGTTGTAGTATATCTTTTTGATAGATTCAGTATTTCAGTCGCTGCTTTTACTTGACTTGGTATGAGACTGTAAAGAGTCGGTTTAAAACTACATGACGAATTGATTAAGTCGAGAACAATGGATTGTTGCTTCCAAAAACATGTTTAATGAAAATGCTAATTTTGTTTTTAATGGAAATGTATGTTGTGGAGTATTATAAACAGGGGCCAGTTTCTTAATGTGAAATTTGTAACAACAACACTCATATCAACTTTTATTTAACAATATTCATACAAAAAATAACCACAATAACCTTTGTTTGCTATAAGTTATACATCCGTATTTAGCCTTGGACGGAATTTACAGGGTGCATTTCCAAATAAACGGACTCACAGCCTGAGCCTCACAGTGCACTATGGTTTGAGGAAAGAACACTAGTAACTCGTCCATGGAAGGTCTTTTCACAAGTTTATTGTTCTCCATTGCTTTATTCTTGCTGCTGTTTTCACCTTCTGTTGCAGTAGACACCATAGCTGCAAATCAAGTTATCAAAGATGGTGAGACCATTGTTTCAGCTGGAGAAATGTATGAAATGGGATTCTTTAGCCCTGCTAACTCCAACAATCGTTACTTGGGGATATGGTTCAAAAAGATAGCAACGGGTACAGTGGTATGGGTTGCTAACAGAGACTTCCCGTTATCCAATACATCTGGCACCTTCAAGGTTACTAGTGAGGGACTCCTGCAGATTTCCTGCTGCGGTGATAGTGATACCATAATCTGGTCGTCCCCCTATTCCACATTTGCCAGGTACATTAATCCAGTGGCACAACTTTTGGATAATGGAAATTTTGTTGTCAAGGATGTAAACAATACCGATGGGGCAAATTTGATTTGGCAAAGTTTTGATTATCCTGGTGACACCTTGCTACCCGGAATGAAACTTGGTAAGGACTTTGTAACAGGCATAAGCAGGAACTTAACATCATGGAAGAGTCCCAATGATCCTTCTATAGGTCAGGATGTAGTCTATATAGATACAAATGGATATCCACAAGTGTTCATCCTTGGGCAAGGTTCAGTCAGACGTATTAGGGTTGGACCATGGAATGGCATTAGGTTTAGTGGTTTGCCTAGTGAACCGCCAAATCCAGTTTACTCAGTTGACTTTGTTGTTAACCAGAAGGAAGTGTATTATAAATCTGAGCTTAAGAGTTCAGTTGTTCAGATGATACGTTTGAAGTGGGACGGCAGTGTAGCAATATTGCGTTGGAGCAATCGAAGCCGAGATTGGTTTGTTTTTGCAAATGTTTTACAGGGTTTATGTAATGGCTATGGACTCTGTGGTCCTTATGGAATCTGTAACATTAACAAGACTCCTCCTTGTACTTGTATGGATGGTTTTGAACAAAAACGCCCTGATGAATGGAACACGGCAGATTGGTCGAGTGGGTGCCAACTCAAAAGTCCTTTAGATTGTAGGGATGGAGAAGTCTTTAGGAAAATTAGAGGGATGAAATTTCCAGACACGCGGCATTCATGGTACAATCCGAGCATGACACTTGGCGAGTGTGAGATGGCCTGCAGGAATAATTGCTCTTGCACGGCTTATGCAAATCTAGATATCAGAAGAGGGGGGAGTGGATGCTTATTATGGTTTGGTGAATTGATGGATCTTAAGGTCTGTGAAGAGAGTCAAGATCTTTATATAAGAATGCCGGCCTCTCTACTAACAGGTAACACATTTAGCAAATGAGATTAGTTAACTTTAGGAAGGGAAGCAGATTGTACCAAAGTTATATTTCAACTGTTTGCTAAACTTCTTGTTATTTTTTGGATGAAGGTCTGACGGTCTCCCAATCTGGCTTCAATAGAAAGATTCTAATACTCACAATAGTCTTGTCGATTTTCTTTGTTTTGCTGGGCTTATTGATTGCAGCATATGCTTGTCGCATGAAAAAGAGGTCTCACTTGAAAGGACGAGGTAAATAAAATGAGCCACTTCTGCTGTAAAAAATGAATAATATGTGCAGAAAAATGTAAAACAAGTAGAAGAAAACATTTTCTTTACGTGTGTTTATTATATTTCAACATATCACTTTGTAGGTCGCAGGGTACATGCCGTTCGTAGACATCATTCGGATGTAGAGAAGGAAGATCTACAGCTGAATTTTTTTACCTTGTCTCAAATATCCAAGGCTACCAATAACTTCTCTGTCAACAATAAGCTTGGAGAAGGTGGCTTCGGTCCAGTTTACAAGGTAACTATTTAAATATTTTCATTCAGAATAGAGCAAGTAGAATTATAGTTTATCCATTTCAATAGGAAAATAAAACTCATACCTATTGATCACAATCTTTAGGGAGTGTTGGAAAATGGACAAGAAATAGGTGTGAAACTGCTTTCAAAAACTTCTGAACAGGGGTACGGGGAGTTCTACAATGAAGTTGTTTGTGTTGGCAGACTTCAGCATCGGAATCTTGTGAAGCTTCTTGGATATTGCATGGATGGAGATGAAAGAATCCTGATTTATGAATACATGCCTAACAAAAGTTTGGATTTGTATCTATTTGGTTCGACTCTTTCATCATGCTTTTACTGCCCATTGTATATGACATACTAGTATTGTTATTAATGTATATTATTTCTCTCTATTTTTTATTCTCCATTTGTTTATGTTGGCAGATGAAACCAAAAGTTGTACACTTGAATGGCCTCGGCGCTTCTGCATTATTGATGGGATTGCTAGAGGTATTCTTTATCTCCATCAAGATTCCCGCTTCCGAATCATCCACAGAGATCTCAAAGCAGCCAATATTTTGCTGGATGGCGACATGAACCCAAAAATATCGGATTTTGGGCTTGCTAGAGAGTTTGGAGGAGACCAGATTACAGCCAAGACGAAGAAAGTGGTTGGAACATAGTAAGTATTTATAAAGTATGAGCCATGGGATTCATTGCTGATTCTTATCGGTCATTCTTTTTGGTTTTGTTGCAGTGGTTATATTTCACCCGAGTATGCAATTCACGGGCGTATATCTGTAAAATCAGATGTGTTCAGTTTTGGTGTTTTGGTGTTGGAGATAGTAAGTGGGAAGAAAAACAGAGAATTCTCTCGTGAAGATGTCAATGATAACCTTCTTGGGCATGTAAGTAATTCCAGTGGTTTAGAGAAATATTTGTTTTTCCTAGTTATTTTGGTGTAACATACTTTTAAACATGGATATTGGTTTCATTCAGGCATGGAGACTGTACAAAGAAGACAGGTGCCTGGAGCTCATGAGCCCATCTTTAGTCAACTCATGCATTATCTCAGAGGTAACACGATCAATACATGTTGGGCTATTGTGTGTGCAAAATCATGCACAAGATAGGCCAACAATGTCGTCTGTGGTTATGATGTTGAATGGTGACGCTGCATTACCTCCACCTAAACAACCTGCTTTCTTTGCTGAAGAAATTTTGCCAAATCATGACATTTTTTCAACGGTTGATGAAGCCACTATAACGTTGTTAGTTCCTCGATAATAGTCACATATTTCAATTCCAAACGTATGTACATATTCTCATTGATGGTTACTTATGTGTATTGTGTACCTTAAAGGTGTACAACTTTGTACATTGCATCATATTTTCAGTGTGCACTTTTATATCATGGTGTTTACAGTAGCTGGAAAACACACATGTATAGGTGTAAACATAACATATCAGCAGGTGAAAGGAGAAAACTGGAAGAAAAATAAATTAATTAATGAACACTTTAATAAATTAATAATCATTCATTTGTATTATGTATACAAGTAATTTTTTACGGTATGCACACTTGCCTAACTTGTAAAACATGCATATATACTATTCTTCCATGAATTTTATTTTAAATAAATAACAAAAAGAGGGAAAAAGAAATTAGAAGTTGAAGGAGGTAATAAGATTAAGGTTATGTTTGAAAAACTAGCTGGTGGTTGATAGACTAAGGGCTTGTTTGTTTTTTCCATTTCAGAGCTTAAAACCACTTATGTCTGAATCGGTCAGACGTTTTTTCATTTCAGACTGTTTTTTTTTTTTTTTTCAATTAAGAGCTGAAATGAACCCCATTTCCTCTGAAGCTTTAAGTGGTAAACCCACCTCTTAAAACATCTTATAACTCTCTGTTGCCTACAACCTCTCTTCTTTCTGGTCTCGATCTCTCATACATCTGCTCTATTCTCTTTTATCGATTACATCTATCTCGATTTCATCTGTTCTTCAACATTATCAATTACATCTATCTCGATTTCATGTCGATTTCATCTGCTCTTCAACAGGTATCGATCCAACAAGTAGAAATCGACCTCTGAAATCCTAAAGTCTCCGCCTTCGTCTCCAGATCTCACTCCGATCTCTCGATTTCAAGCTTCAATATCTCCTCAGGCTCTCGATTTCAAGTTCGATCTCTCCTCAGGTTCTTAATTTCAAGTTTTGTTCCTCCTCAAGCTCTCGATATCTTCTTCTGGTTCTCCCGATCTCTTCTTCTTGTTCTCTCGATCTCTTCTTCTGGGTCTCTCAATCTCTTCATCTAGGTCTCTCGATGGTGCTATATCACTACCACAGAAAAGATTGAAATGCATTTGGGCATTTGGGTTTGTATTTAGGTATCTTGTTCAGTAGTCTTTCTCAAGTGGTTTTCCTATGGCAACAAGCAGCAACAATACCAGAAGCAACATCTGGTTCAGTAGTCTTTCTCAAGTGGTTTTCCAATGCATTCAGTAGTCTTTCTCGAGTGATCTTTTGATGGTTTTCCCTACACTTGTAATTACTTTGGGTTCCAAACTTTTTGTTTACACTCCTACACTTGTAATTACTTTGGGTTCCAAGCTTTAACTTGTAATTATTTTCTTGGGTTTATAACAGTTAAGGATGTTGGACCCATTCTTCTTATTCTTGATGGTAAATAAGAAAAATGGTTGATTGATTATAAGGCAAACAAGACAAGATTGGGGAGAAAGAGGAGGAAAAAATATGTCTTTTATTGATCTTTATTGAAATTGGACGGCTTCATTGGATGGTTCTTGATGGCAATTAATCAATCCAATAGAAATACTTTCTACGGTCAGGACGAGATTGAAAATGTCTTGTATGTGTTTGTTGGTCCTGATGGGTTGGTAATTAATAGAATTATCGTTTTACAGTTATGCATATTTAGATGTTTGTCAGCATGCAAAAACAAACAGTCTAACTGATTCAGATTTCAGACTTCAGCACCACCTCTTAAAGTTCAGAGATGAAATCAGACTTCAGCACCTCTTAAAAAACAAACGCCACCTAAGTTTTGTAAAAACTAACCAATAAACTAATTAAAGAATGTAAAATTATAAAAAATGACATGTTTAAAAATTAATAAATTTTTAATATTTCATAGTATATTTAAAAGAATCCACTCATAATGAAAGATGTTCATTAAATCATATAGGAAAGAAAATTAAATAATTGAATATGTTAATTAATGGATTTTAATTTGATTTATTATATATAATAACCATGCTAAAACTTTTGGATTTGTATAACCAAATACCAATTTTAGAAATTTTAGAAAATATCTATATCAAATGATGATTTTAAATAGTATTACATACATAAGAACAAAGTTTATCAATCTTACATATCTTAGTTAATTAATAATTTCTTGAAAAAAAATTAAAATTTATCAACGTTTTATTATTTATTAAGAAAAATATATATATATATATATATATATATATTAAATATATATATATATTATTTATCAACTTTTATGTAATTTACAAAATGGTTATATCTGTTTTTTTGACAAATAAATATATTAAATAATAATAATAATATAAAATAACTGATAAAATTAATAATAATTCTAGATAACCAATAACTAATACTATTGAATAATTAACGATTAAAATTTATTAATAAATTAAAACTAATTTGTCGGATCATCCAGATCCCTTGGTAAGATGCGGCTCAAAATTAACTCTTCTCGTATTGTAGCTCTTTACGCAATTGAAACAGAATGAAAAGGGTGTTACTATAGGAACACCCCTCTAGTACCTATAACTATCACTAATTATTATAATATTATTATTTTTCTCTCTCATCATTATAGATTCATAATTATTCATCTTTTTTATATTTTATATTTTTTATTATTATCTTATAGTAATAATGAATATTATTATATAATTATATATTAGTACTATTTTAACAATATTTGATATAATATATATACATACATATCGAACACACGCCATGAAGATTATCAATAAACTTTTAAATAATATTTATCTTATTTTAAATACATCATTAATAGATATTGTAATATTTTTTCGTATTTTTATTATTAACTTTTAAGTTATTATGTTATTAATCTTTTTAATTATTTTGATTAAATTAATTCTTAAATAAAAACCTTATCTTTGTATGAAAATAACTTTTAACTTTAAAAAATTATTTAATTTTTGAATCTAAAAATTAACTTAATTTATAAATAAATATAATATATAATTTAAAAACGGTGTTGCTTTCATATTTTTTCTTTTCTTTTTATTAGTATCATACAATATATGGAAGAATAACAATAATTATTTAATTTAAAAAAAAATTATATAAAATTAATTGATGATTTTTTATTATCTTATATTTACCTTTTTATTAATTTTCATAACCAATAATATTTATTTATAAAACATCTATTAACCATGTTAGTTTTTGTTTTTGTTTATTTTAAAATAAATAAAAATTAAATTTTTAAGTTAAAAAGATACTTTTTAGAAATTAATATTAAAATATTAAAATTTAAAATTTTGTTTTAGTTAAAGTAACAATAACAATTTAACTATTATTAAAATAATACAAAACAATAATAATATTAACTATAATTACATTATGATTATCAAATTGTATTGAAAATGTAAAAAGTAGACATTGATATTGATGTATGTAAAAGAAAAATTAAATAACACAATGATTAAGTAATTATTAAATATAAGAGGTGTCTAGGAAGTACTTAGGGGATGTCTCAATAGATTCACCCGATGAAAACAATGAATGGAGCGGATCATATCAATCAAGAATACACCAAATGGTCCATTCCATTCTTTGCAACATTGTATGTTGAGATAGCCGAGATAGACTTTGATTATTTATAATTAAAAAAAGTACTAAAATATAATGTATCTTGTTTATGTTCATATTTTGATAATATATCTCTTGATAAAGCTCAGGGGGCGGACCCATTCTATGGAGAGGGGGATCCCGTGCTACTGCTTAACCGTGTTCTGTAAGGGTAAAAAAAATCGCATTTCGTAAGGTTTACATAAGGTGCAACCGCTCATTTTTTGACATTTCAAGGGTTAAAGGAGTACAACTTTGAAAATTCATTGAAATCAACCAAAAACCTTAAAAATTCTTCGAAATCAACCAAAAAACTTTAAAAAAAATCCCCGAACAGGGAATTCGGCTAAAAAATCCCTCGAAATCAACCGAAAATACATCAAACGACTTTGCGGACATTTGATCAAATTTAAGAGTACATCCGCTTGAAAAAAATCATAGGTCGGTCACTGATAAAGCTATTAAATAATGATTACAAATTACGATGAATTTGCATCAACAAGGCTAGGGACCCATGCTCTGCCACCCCTCTTGTATGAATGTTTGTTTGTGTTTTTTTTTTTTTTTTTTGAATGATTACTGTAATGACGTCATCTTTTGCTTTATAAAAGTGTATGATGTTTATTTATAAAACAAACTGTATTAGCAAAAAAGTGTCTTACAATCACTACCAATCTATCGTTATAGAGATGTTTTTATAAAAACCTAATATGTAATCGATGCTTGAACAAAAACTTTGGTTTTTATCATAATCTTTGTGAGAAGTGTCATTTTACTTTTATTTTATTTTAGTTTTTTGACTTTATATAATATATATCAATGGGTTTCATAAAAAAAAAGGTTCTTGTAAGAATTATTATAGTAGAAATTTTTGATTTTATAAGATATGTCGACAATAAAAAGTATAAAAAAGATGGTTCTTATAACAACGTCATTGGAGATGCACTTATACTCATTTTCTTGGTGCAAGATGAGTAGGTAATTGGCACACGTCCTCCGCCACCTCCCGTTGTCGATGCTCACTGCCACCGGTGGTGTGAAATTTTACAAAAACATGTCCCTCAACTTTAAGAAATCTAACATTCAGCCTCTCTCACTTAAAGAAAATTACATTCAACCCCCTGAATTATATAAATTTCAAAAAAAATATATGGTCGGTTTGGTTTGTGCGATTTGGTAAAATTTGATTTGGATTTTGAATTGGATTTCATTTCAATCCCAAAATTTCAATAATATCCCACAAACATTGAATGATCCAAATCTTATAAACCAAACAAATCAAAGATTTCATATATTTTCAATTCCAGATCCTTTAACAAAATCCAAATCCCTCAAAAACATTTTATATAACTGAACGACCCTTATAAAGTTTTTTTGTGTGCTTCCGGATGGTACAAACGTTATCACACATAATCTTTCGGAAGAAGATGCTATTTATTTTTTGTTTAAAAATAAATATTAAAAAGATTGATCATTAGTGAGGCTCAGGCATCTAAGATATCTTTTAATAAAGATAAAATATCATGTAACCATTGATTGAGATATAATAAATTTATATTGAAAAAAATGCTGCAGATAATTCAAGATAGAAACTTATCGAGTAAAGTTAAAACTTAAAAGAAAAGGAAAGAGCACATCAATGGAGGTTGTTTTCAAAGTTACAGCAACTCCTAGTGGTTAAGAGTATAAATTCTGCACATGGGGTTTTGTTCTGTATACAACATATAGTCAAAACTTCCATTAATCTAATTAAAACTTGCAAATAGTAAGAAATAACTTTTCAACAGGAAATATGACACCAATCTATCTGACTAACTCCAATAGATATTTCAACTTCTATTCTAAGGGCTGAAATTTAAGTCTTCTTGCAAAAATTCACCAAAAACATATGGAAGATGTGACCACCATAAGAACTCCTAACCACACAACCAATTTGCCCATAAATCCCAAAAGTCTTAGAACTCAAAATCCACCAAGAAACCAAACAGTTATGAGAAATGAATTGAGAAATTAAATCTATTCAGAGCAGAAACAACACAACACATCAATGGAGGTTTTCACAATACCTCTGTTCTTATCTAGTGTCTTATTCTTACTGGTCAGAAATTCTGCTGCAATAGACACCATAGCTCCAAATAAGACCATTGTTGATGGTGACACTATAGTTTCAGCAGGTGATATGTTTGAATTCGGATTCTTTAGCCCTAGAAACTCCAAGAATCGGTATTTAGGAATATGGTACAAGAATATATCACCTCGAACGGTTGTATGGGTTGCAAACAGAGAGATTCCAGTTACAAAACCCCCGGGTGTGCTTAGAATCAATAGAGATGGAATAGTCTAATCTGGTCTTCTAGTTCCAGAAAACCTATGAGGAACGTTAGTCCCCTGGCCCGCCTTCTAGATAACGGGAATCTTGTTGTGTGGGATAACTATGAAAATCTAATCTGGCAAAGTTTTGATTATCCTGGTGACACCTTGTTACCAGGAATGAAATTTGGAAAGGATTTGGTAACAGGCATAGATAGGCGTTTTAGATCTTGGAAGAGTTCCTATGATCCTTCTCTAGGTCTATATATGACATGGATGGATACAAATGGGTTTCCACAAATATTTGAGTCGAAAGGATCGGATTTACACTCTAGAGTTGGACCATGGGATGGGATAAAGCTTACAGGTGTGCCTAGTTTGAAATCTAACCCGATATATAACAGTGAGTTTGTTTTCAACAATAAAGAGATCGTTTACAAGTATGAACTTGTTAACAGTTCAAGTATTTTGAGGATGTTACTGGATTCAGAAGGACGCATGCAACGTTTAAGCTGGATTGATCATACCCAAAATTGGATTATATATCTATCTGTAACTATTGATAGTTGTTCTCACTATGGACAATGTGGCCCATATGGAATTTGCAAAAGCAGCACTTTTCCTGCTTGTAATTGCATAGATGGTTTTGAACCAAAGCATCCAGAAGAATGGAATGTGGACGATTGGTCCAGTGGGTGCCGGCGGAAAACACCTTTAGATTTTGGGGCTGAGGATGGCTTTCTGAAACTTTCAGGTGTGAAATTTCCAGATACGTGAAGATCATGGTACAATATGAGCATGATACTTGGAGAATGTGAGATGGCATGCAGGAAGGATTTTTCTTGTACAGCTTATGCAAATATAGATATTAGAAATGGAAGAGGATGCTTGCTATGGTTTGAGGATCTAATGGATGTCATGGAGTTTGCTGAAAGTCAAGATCTTTACATAAGAATGGCTGCCTCCGAACTAAAAGGTGTATATATATATATATACATATCTTTAGACTGTTCTCTAAGCATTTGTTCATTTTGTAGAAAAAGAATTTTCTCTTTAATGTTGTATATATGTTTTTGGATACACGGCAATGCAGTACTCCAAGTCGGACCCAACCAAAAGCAGGAAGTACTCAGGGTGGTCTTGCCAATTTTGACGATTAGTTTGCTTCTGCTAGGCTTGACTGCAGTAGCCTATGCGTGTACCAAGAAAAAGAAAAGATCCAAAATGAAAAGGAGATGTAAGAAAATGAGTCGTTTTAATGCTTTTTATAAACAGAAAAGGAGCAATTATGATTATAATTTATGAAAAGACAACGTTTAATCTTTGTAGGTAGCCTGGTGCATGTCCAGCAAGAAGACCTAGATTTGCCCATTATAAGCTTATCTATACTAGCTAAGGCAACCAATAATTTCTCAATTAAAAATAAGCTTGGAGAAGGTGGCTTTGGTCCAGTTTATAAGGTAATTAAATATAAAACTATTAAAGATATTGAATATATGTTGGTAATAATTCTGTATAGACAAGTAAAATGAATGCATATCACTGACCGTAATCTGCAGGGTGTATTGGAAGAGGGACGAGAAGTAGCTGTGAAGCGATTATCAGAAACCTCCGAACAAGGGATTGATGAATTCCATAATGAGGTTATTTGCATTGCCAAACTCCAGCATCGAAATCTCGTGAAGCTTCTAGGGTACTGCATTCAAGGAGATGAAAGAATGTTGATTTATGAGTACATGACAAACAAAAGCTTGGACTGCTTTATATTTGGTATAGCATTAGTTGTAGTAAACAAGTTTATCATATCTTCTCAAACTCAAGCAGAAGTCATCATCATGCATAAACTAATTAAGTAGCTAATATCCGGCAGATGAAACACAAAGATCAATTATCAGCTGGCCTCAACGCTTAAATATAATCCACGGGATAGCTAGAGATCTTCTTTATTTACATCAAGATTCCCGCCTTCAAATCATCCACCGAGATCTAAAGGCAAGCAATATCTTGCTGGATGATGACATGAACCCAAAAATATCAGATTTTGGCCTTGCAAGAATGTTTAGAGGATCCGATACCACAGCTAAGACAAAAAGGGTGGTTGGTACATAGTAAGAATCCATAAACCACTGCTAGTTCAAATCGAGTTTCTAATCTTTCAAACATGGATTCATTTGTAACACTTATATTTGGATTTTTCTTTTCTTACATTTTGTTGTAGCGGTTACATTTCTCCTGAGTATGCAGTGCATGGTCGCTTCTCTACAAAGTCTGATGTATTTAGTTTCGGTGTTTTGGTGCTGGAAATAGTGAGTGGGATGAAAAACAGAGAATTCTTTCATGAAAACCACCGTGATAATCTTCTTGGACATGTAAGTCAACTTTGTAGATTAAACCCTTGTATTTGGACCAAAAGTTGTTTTTTTCACACAATATTTACACTATAAACCTTGGTTTGATGTAGGCATGGAGACTCTATAATGAAGACAAGCCCCTTGAATTCATGTGTGCATCTTTGCACAACTCATTCATTGTCCCAGAAATATTACGATCAATACATATTGGCCTATTATGTGTACAAAATCATGCAGAAGATAGGCCAACAATGTTGTCGGTAGTTTTGATGCTTGTTAGTGAAAGCGTGCTACCTCCACCCAAACAGCCTGCATTTTTTACAGAATCCTGCTACCCTAAAATTGACTCTGTTCTATCAGTTGATAAAGACACAATAACACTATTGCATGGTCGATAAGAAGCACATATGATTTATATTTACATCCGTGGTATCATTATCACTGTGAAATTTTGTTTTCAGTTTTTTCTTGCAGTGTCTTATTATAGTATATAATATCGTATCAAAGGCCACTTCTTCATGTTACTTAAGGATTGTTGGTAAATTATAAGTTTTTGTCCAATCGAGTAAAGTTCATACATTTTTAAGGATATTGGTAGGAGATAGAATTAGAATTATTCGTGTGTAGTTAGGGTTCTATAGTGTTTATATATTCAAGCCTACAAGCCCACATTTTTCCAACATATGTACCATAATTGAGACTTGACTAAGAGAGTCATATCTGTCATCAAGTTCATTGAATATGTCAACTAGGATTAGTAAGAATTTGAGTTTTCAACAAGGTAATCATAATTCATACACTTATAATAATCTATGTACTTAACTTTTTTCTATTGTTAGTTACAACAACACAATGACTCCAACTAAAATCTTGTTTTTTTACCAAGAACTCAACTTGTTCCAACATCTGATGGAACAATAATAACACCATACTGTATGCTCAATGCAAAAAGCATTAAGGCTATGTTTGGCAAACTAGTTGATAAGCTAGCGTATGACTTATAAGGTAGCTGATGACTTATAAGCTAGCTGGTAGCTGATAAGCTAGCTGGTAGCTGATAAGCTAGCTGATGAATAAGTTATGTTTGGCAAAAACTAGCTTATGAGCATGTGAAATGACCAAAAAAGGCATGTTGAAAGTAAATAAATAATATTAGTTAGGGGTATAATTGGAAAAAGTGTCAAAAAGCTCCTCATAAGCTACTCCAAGTAGCTTATCGATAAGCTAGCTTATAAGCTGACTTATAAGCTAGCTTATGTGCATCCAAACGATTACTCAGAAAATAAGCTAGCTTATAAGTCAGCTTATTTTTGCCAAACAATGCCTAATTTACTTCAAACATACATAATCTTGCACCATTTCCTCATCTGCAGTTTTACCTGTTGTTAATGGTAGTTGTATAGATTTGTTTTTGTAAAGCTATATATATATATGCTTTTTGTGGACTTTCCTCATCCGTTTTTGACCTTTTAAGATCCTAAAAGCCTAAACTATTAGATCTATCAATTCAGGCTACTTTTGTGGTATATTATATAATCCTAAAAAGATGATGGTTTCATAGAAAACGTTAAGGTTTTCGATGTATTGTAGGTTTTTCCAACCAAAGATAACTTCCATATACGTGTTATAAGGATGGCTTACAAACTATTTCACTTATATGATGGATTGAGATTGACAACGTGAAAAAAATATGAAAGGACAAATTCACATGTGAATAGAAAACAAAAGCCTACAACTCCTAAATCATGTGGGTTAGAAATTAAATAAAAAAAAGGTATAAGCTCTTTGAGGACTTTCAACAAACACGTGATAAGCAATGCTAATAACAAAAGAATAAGTAAAAAACTTGCCTTTCATCTCACCCAATCCTCCCATTGCACCGACTTCATCACCACCGACTATCGTTTTGTCGTGCATCACCAGATCGCACGATGAACTTTGTACCCATAATCAAAATCCATTTTTCAGATAAATAATTCCCAAGAAATTGTTCTTGAATACCAACAAAACCATTCTTCAATCGTCCAAACTACATTCCAAGAAAACAGATTGAAATTAATTTTTAGTTTTTCATATTAAAATCTTGAAAGTTGAAAACCATAATCAGATAATTAAAATCTTGAAAATGCATTGCTATGTATTACGATAAAATCCTTCAAATTTTTGAAACGTGATACATGCTTCAGATATGGATTTGGTATTATATAGAAAATAGAAGACTAAATCAGATTATAAATTAAAAAATAAAACTCGTGGGAATCTGGAAATAGTGCATGCGGAGCCACTTCGACTAGTTTATTACAGGAAGATGGTAACGTCAACCAACTGGTCATATATTTGTAATCTACTCTCAGGTTGCTTCCAAGAAACCACCACAAGGTCCACGACCATGATCCTTAAAAAAAACCCTAACCATTTATAAATATAAATATAAATATAAATCCCTATCATTTTATTTATTTTAAATTTGTCATGTATCTTTAAAATCAAGAATCATTAGTATTTCATTACTTTATGAAAGACCAAAATTATAATTTTTTAATTTTTTTTGTGTTTTTAATGATTTTTTATACGGAAAATCTTTTCTCAAAGATAAAGACTTACATATAAATTATTTTTGACATTTGTGTGATAATAAATCATTTGATTACATTTCTTTTATTTTGAATAAATTGTTTGGAGTAACTTTTTATAATAAAATAGAATTTCAAAATTTCAAAAAAAAATTGTATAAAACTCCAATGGCTACTCTGTTTTAACAATTGTAATATTTATTATGTTAATAAAAAATTCAATATATTTAATAAAATATTATTTATATATTCTACATATGTAATTTTAATTTTTTTTTATTGGTGAAAACTAATTAAAATATTATGTAGAATAAATTACACTTTTGGTCTCTGTGGTTGTATGCAAATCGTAACTCTCGTCTCTCTTTTAAAATAATTACAATTTTGGTCATTGTGGTTACCATTTTGCTTTACTTTTGGTCCCTTAAACTAACTTTTGTTAACTATGCCCGTTAACTTGAGGGGTATTTTCGTTTTTTCCATTTTTATTTCTTTTTCCTTTGAAAACTTAAAATTAAAGAATATATTATAACGTTATATATTTATTATTGTTACATATATACATAAATTTTCTTTTTCTTGGAAAACTCAATTGAAAGCTCCATTGAATAGATCCGCTAACCCATTTCATGAAAGGTCCGACAACTACGCCTCTCTCTCTCTCTCTCTCTCTCTCTCTCTCTCTCTACGACTACTATACCCCCCCCCCCTCCTCAGCGACTATTGTTATTACGATGGAGTAGAAGAAACATTGTTCCCCCATTGTTACTATCATTGAAGGTATGTGCCACCGCCGGTGCCTGTTCTCGCCCCTTCCCTTGTCGACAATTATCACGGTGAATATGCAAACATCTCTCCCCACCCCCCACACACCCACTTCCCGACATGAATCTTGAACCTTAGGCGACCACACTCCAACGATAATCTTCTTCATTCTCTCATATGGGTTTTGATTAAGTTTTTATTGGGGTTTGATTTATGTCGTTGATTTAAGGTTTGATTTGTGCTTTTGATTTAGGTTTGATTTGGGTTTTGAATGAGAACAAAGTGACGGAGCTACGGTCGAAGGACACCTTCTGTAGACATGATTTTCGTCATCATCCTTTTCGCCAGAGACAGTCACTGTGAATCCCACGACCTCCACATCCATCATCATCTTTGTCGTCGGAGAAGAAGAACGGTTGGGAGGAACAGGTTACGTCGGAGAAGAATATCAGAGGAGGTGAGGTTATTAAAACACAAAAAAAAAAAATCAAAAGTAAAAAAATGTAAAAAATCAAATATAATAATTTTTTCTCATTTTTTAATTGTAAAAATGTAAAAGACAAAAAAAATATCAAAAGGGCGAATATACCCCCCTGGGTACCTAGTTAACAGAAGTTAGTTTTAGGGACCAAAATTGAAGCAAACTGACAACCACGATGACCAAAACTGTAATTATTTCAAAAGAAGGACGAGAGTTTCGGTTTGCATACAACCACAGGGACCAAAAGTGTAATTTACTCTATTATTTATCTCTTCTTATATAATTTTTTTTATAGATTTCTTCAAATTTAAAGATTTTCACCTTATTTCTCTATTTTAGTATAGAGAAAAAAATATATAAATCTTCAAATTATTTAGCATAGCTATTGGAGATGACATCTTCTAATCCTCTTTTTTGACATTTAAAATATCTAATTCAAAATTTATAGTTAGGGACGTCATATTTTATATTTATGAATTATATTTATGAATAAATAATTAATCATTATTGGTAAGTGCAAAAACACATATCTATATCTATACTATATTATAAAGCATTTGGCCAGAAATTCTTAAAAACAAGATTTTAAGCCATATGTATTGCTTTTTAATGCTAATTACTTAAAAACTCTTAAAACTCTTTATTTTTTGGGCCAGAATCATTCCTTTTTTAAATATCATATGTAAGTTTTTTTGTTGTTGATGTTTTAAAATGAAACTTAAAATCGAGATGTATCTCGCTGCATTGCGCGAGTACCCTTCTAGTAAATAAAAATATTTTTTTAATCTATTATCGTTAACAAAAACACTAACATTAAAATTTTAAAAGCTCTATAAAACATATATAGAAATAAAATATCAACAAATATTAAAAAATAATTCTAAATTATTTTAAATAATTAAAAAAAATTATAGAATAAATCACTAAAAACATAAAATAAAAAACAATGAATAATCAAAGTTGTTGAATCTAATTTTGTATCTATGATTTTAGAAGAAAAATCAAAAGAGGGACGTTGCTTATCGGTGACTACAAAAAATTTAGATTAAAAAACAAATAAAATAAATAAATTGAGAATTTTAAGTTTGAGTTTGAGTTTAAAAAATAAATACATAAAATAAAGTTATCAAAACCAGTTGTAGGACTAGCAAAGAATTAGGAAAAAAAATAACTAAAGAAATTATATACTTAAGTCATTTCTGAAAAAATGGGAAAAAAATTATTATGAAATTTATATATTTAAGTTTAAAACAAAGAAAATAAAAAACATAAGTTAGAAAACAGTTGCGAAGTGAGTATTACATCTAAATATAAAATGTCTTTCCACTATGATGCTATTTTGATTAAAAGTTATAAAACACTTGCGAAGTGAGTATTACATCTAAATATAAAATGTCTTTCCACTATGATGCTATTTTGATTAAAAGTTATAAAACAGTTGCGAAGTGAGTATTACATCTAAATATAAAATGTCTTCCAACTGTGATGCTATTTGATCAAGTCATTGTACTAATTAATTTATATACTAATTTTATTATAAATATGAAAATTAAAAATATGCGGAGGCTCGAGGGTCTCAGCGGTCGAATGGCTTGTATAGTGGCAACACCAGCTATGGGTGGCAATTCTCGACACGACACGAAACACGACACGAACCCGACACGAAAATAAACGGGTTAGGGTTGAACTTTTTGACACGCCAACCCGTCAACCCGTCAACCCGCCAAATAAACGGGTCAGGTTCGGGTTGACACGAACGGGTCGCGGGTTGACACGCCAACCCGCCAAAATTTATTAAAAATAATAATATGTATATTTTATGTTTTATTTTAAAATCTAAAAGTCTAATCAATAGAGTTTCTTTTGTTTTGTTGTGTAAATTGTAATCCCGTCCGTCAAAACTCAAACGTAGAAATGTGAAACACGAACACCTAACCCTAACTCAGAATACTCAACAGCAGCTACGACGGCGCTCTACCTAGAAACAAGAGATTTCATGACCCCTCAACTTGCCAACCCGCGACACGCCAACCCGACAACACGCAAGTTGACTCGCCAACCTGCCACCCCGCGACCATCCTGCCAACACGCGGGTTGACCCGCCAACCCGCCAACACGAACGTGTGCGGGTTAGGGTTGCGTATCTCAACACGATTAGCTAAACGGGTTGGGTTAGGGTTGAACATCCATGACACGCCAACCCGCCAACCCGCGACACGCCAACCCGAACACGACACGATTGCCACCCCTAACACCAGCACATCTTCAAGGTCGGCCTGATCAGCTTGTATTGAATGTAATTATGTATCAAAAGTCAAAACTAATCTTATGATATCATGTTCAACAAATTCTCTAAAATAAATAATGAAGTTTGAATAATTTTTTGTTTCAACGGATTCTTCAAATGAAAGATAGATTGCAAAATTCTCCAAATTTTGAAAACTCCCCAAAAATGATAATAAGGAGAAGGGAGAAAAAACATATTTTATATATTTCACCAATAAAATTTTGAAATCGTATGTTTACAAGATAAAAATAATATTTCATTAAATGTAAGTAATATTTTAATAATATAATTGATGTTGTAATCATCAAAATGAAAAAATTGTTCTAGTTTATTATCAATAGAGATTTTAAATTTTAATTTTTTATTCTAAATAATTTATAGATTTGAAATCAATGGTCAACCAAGCTTACCATTTATGTGCTTTATAACCCATGACTTCTTATTTGTGTTTCGTGATTTATTACGGTAGATCTTGACCTTCCATAACAAAATAATGTCTTTTATCATCTTGAGTTGAAACATTCAGAATAAACCAAATATTGAGCATGATAATTTATTCAAATGTTTGGTTATTATTCTTTATTTCATCCCAAATTCATAATAAAAAAAATATGTAATTATTACATTTTTTTAATTAACAAAATAAAAATTTTATCTTCAATTGTAAAAAGATAAAAAAATTTCATCTCATAATTAAAGATAGAATGAGAAAGTAGACGTATAAATTTGAAAATGGACATTTATTCTATAACAAACTAAAATAGTAATGTAGATGGACAGAAGGAGCAATATTGGACAATGCTATTGACACTCCTATGCACGTAACTTTTTGTAGCTTTGGTATCGTAAAGGGGATATTAATGGCACCCCTACAAATGAATTATTCATCACACATCTACATCAAAACCAACTTTTTACATTCTCAATGATACAATAGTACAAAAAAATCCACACACACCCTTAGAGCATCTCTAACAGCTTCCCCAAAATGAGAAAAATAGAGAAAATGAGGATTTTGAGCCAACATTTTGCTCCAACAAATTCCTCAAAACTATCTTCAAAATGAAGAAAGTAGGAGAGATGAGATGTTTTTCTCCAAATATGGAGATCACTCCAAAAATAATTATCAAATGAAACCACCAATAAAAATCTCTGAAAATAAATATTTAGACAGAAAAATAATATTTTAATATTATAATCAATGTTTGGTTATCTAAAATGAGGAATTTGTTGGATACATGTGTAATTTTTTTGAAGATTTTGGCTTTTGCTTTTCTATTTTAAAGAAATTTCGGGAAATATCTTGGAGATGCTCTTACTAAAGGGGTGTCATTATCACTCCACATTGTAAAAAGGGGTTTTTGATATTGATATATATGAGTAGGAATTCATTTTGTAGGGATGTCATTAACAACATAAAGGAATGCCATTAACTTCATCTGTTAAGGAAAGGTTTCATGTGGGATTTGGGTTATGTTTGTCAAACTAGTTTGATAAATCCTTGTTGACTAATAAATTATTCGTTATATAATAAATTAATACCTCATAAGCTAAATGAAAAATAAAATAATAAAAAGATGATAATTGATAAAGAATTGTTATCTAAAGATGTTTGCTAAATAAATTGAAAAAGTAACAGTCACAAAATCAGTTTATAAGTAATTTATACTTAACATAACGGTCACTAAATTTGCTCCATAGTCAAAAAGTTGTTCCCCGTGATACTTGGGGTGATTTTCAGCCTTCTAGAAGGGGAATGGTCCTCTTTTAAGAATCCTATCGAACAATTAGATTTTGTTCATTTGGGGGAAAAATAACACTTGAAATATTGACATTGTTCATTGAAAATTAAATTTAAAAAGCCTTTTATACGTAGTTTAGTTGATAAAAAGAAGTGACTTTCTTCAGATACAAGATAAGTTTCAGGTTTGAACCCTCCTCCAGCTAGTCTCAGCTGTTGAGTGAGTTAATAAATACCCGCTTACATTAGTGTCTTTGAAGACGGGTTTTTGGTATGATCCCGATAGAAGTTGCTTATAATCAACCTTTTTTTGGAAAGGGTATCCTAGGCATTTGCCTAGACTAATCCCTGGCAATTTTAAGACTGCTAAAGCATGCAGCCCTGAGATAATTCCTAGTGGCCACAGGTTGTTTACGTTTGGATTCGAACCTGGGGTAGATGGGTTATCTAGCCTCATCCCCCACAAGTCTTAACCAGTATGCCACAAAAATCTTGTGGTTTATAATCAACTTTTTATTCAAATATATTTGAACAAAAATTGGAATGTTTAGATTGTTTTTAAAATTATGCTACCATATAAACAAGAAAAATAATACTTAATATTTTAAGTATTTTATGTGTACGACAATGTGTCTATCTATAACTTTTGAACAAAAGGTTGTTAATAGGAATTTATTTTTTTATAGATCATCCAAAAAATATAATTACATAAGATGAAAGGATTATGATGTTTGAACAAACATTTTATTTTAATAAAAACATAGAACAATAAATAAACAAAGTACAAATATTATGTTTTGTAGTCATTGATGCATTCAATGAAAGTTTATTAAAATTGCTCAAGTCAAGAGTATATTCAAACTTATGGTATAGAAGAAAATTCGGGAAGAATAGCAATAATAAATTGTTTAGACCATTAAATATTTGTATAGAAAATAGGGGAACTGTTTAACAAAAGTTTATTTTTAACTGAAGTTTTATTTAAACCAATGATTATAAAAATCATAAAAAGTGTCGTCTAACTTGACAATCGATATCACTAACTTCAAATCTGTTAGAATGACTTAAAATATCAATATATATTTATTTCGTATTGAAAAATTAAGACATAAAAACACAAACTTTTTAATGGTCAAAACATTAAAATTTTGAATTACATTAAAAAAATGCAAAAAATGGAACCAAACTGGGGTTTATTTTTATTTTATAGAATCAATTTATAAAAAAATCAAAACCTCTATTCTCAAGTCTATAAGCAAATTTTGCATACAATAAAGATATCTATAACCTGATGACTATATAAATTAATCATGATATGGATTTAGTTATTAATGTGGCAAATGTACATTTTATAAGTGACCAACTAAACATTATTAATGTTTCATGTAACAATTTAAAAAAATACATGTCACCTCTCTCGTCCTTCCACTTCCTTGTGGTTCATTGACTATGTTTCATAGCAGCCCATGTTTCCCAAAAAAAAAAAAAAAAACTAATAACCTTTGACAAATTTTAACGACATACAACGTAATATTTTAATTTTTTAACAATACTTTAAAAATAAAAATAAACATTAAGGCAAAGTTCTATTCGGTGCAAATGTACATGGTCGTAGACTAGAACACCGATGTATTGTATACAAAAATTGGCAATGGGATTTAGCTCACTACAGACAAGGTACGGACCTTTGAGACTCCTCAAATGTAACTGTTTAGATTCGGTTCAAAGCCATTGCTGATTTTATTGATGTTTTGAAGGGTCCTATATAATTAATCAAAGTATGTGTAAGTGGGCACTCATGTTTACCAAAAAAAACTGAACATCATGAACTTACGTTGTGTTCTCAGATTTGAGAAGAAAAGAAAAGTGATGGAAAATAAAGGAAAAGAAAGAGAAGAAAAAAATTGTGTTATTGAGAGGAAATAAATATTATTTTTACAAATATATCTTTAATTATTTGTGAGAAAAGTTTTGGGAGAAAAATTAGGGAAAAGTTCAAAAAAACCTAACAAACTATAACATTTTGAATCGTTAAGTTCTTAAACTATTTTTTGGATTGAAAAACCATTAAACTTTCTCATTTTAAATGATTAAATCCCTGAACTATTGATTCGAATGAAAAAACCATTAAATTTTCTCATTTTGAATGATTAAGTTACCTGTAACTCAGTAAAAAGGTTTTGAAGTAAAAATATATTTAAATTGATTTTACCGTTCCAAAAACTCTACGCAATTAAAACCCCTACAAACAACACTATCACCTCCTCCCCCTCGTCATCCCCCATTGCCCCAACGTTGTCCGTTCTCCATTTCGTCTAACATGTTTGGCCCCTGCCATCGATTTTCCTCTTTTTAATCTTTTGTTTATCCATCATAAGAGGGAGAATCAAAATATAACCGGTTAAAGTTAGTTAATTTAGGTTAAAAAAATGTAAGTAACCAATTTTTAAAAATTCGCTGGTTTAATTTTTCTGAAAAAAAAAATTCAGGGACTTAATCATTCAAAATAAGAAAGTTTAATGGTTTTTTCATCCAGACTTAATTATTCAAAATAGGAAAGTTTAATTGTTTTTTCATTAAAAAAAATAGTTTACGGACTTAATCATTCAAAATGTGATATTTTGTTGGGTTTTTTTAACATTTCCCGAAAAATTAACATTATTTTCCTTTGTTTTTCTTTCGTTTCTCTTTTGAAAAAGGACTCGAGAACATAACATATTTTCTTCCCTCCTTTTCCTTCATAAAAAATGATTTGAAAACACTACATTAACCCGTCAAAAGTTGTATATTAGAATTAAAAAAATGTTCAATATGTAGAGAAAGAAAGTAGAGACCATGGAATTATGACAAGAGTCTAAACAATGTATTCAACTATAAAGAAGTTAAAAAAAAAGGTATCCAACTTTTAAATTTGTGTCATATATATAAAAAATTAACCCAAAAAAAAACTCAAAGCTTAAAATTGTTTGATGATCAAATCACAGAAGTATAAAACCTATTACATAAAGTTAAATAAAAATTGAAACGCAAAGATGGAAAAGAAACCGGGGAAGAAGATACTTGAATTGTGCTATACAAGTTATAGGGTATAAATTTAAGTTACATAAATCTTAAATTCATAAATTTTTAGGCGACCGTTTACCAGTGGCAGACCCACTCTATAGGGAGGGGGGTCTCGTGCTACCGCTCAACTCTATGTCGTAAGGGTAAAAAATCTCGCGATTCGTAAGTTTTACGTGAGGTGCACTCGCTAAACTCTGATGGGTGCTCTGTGTAGGGAGCACAACTTTAAAAAATCCCTCGAAATCAACAAAAAAAACCTTAAAAAATCACTCAAAATCAACCAAAAACCATAAAAAATCACTCGAAATCAACCAAAAACCATAAAAAATCACTCGAAATCAACCAAAAACCTTTAAAAATCCTTCGAAATCAGCCGAAAAACTTAAAAAAGTCCCCGAACGGGGAATTCGGCTAAAAAATACCTCGAAATCAACCGAAAAATATATCAAACAGCTTTGCGGACATTTGATACAATTTAAGGGTGCACCCGCTCGGGAAAAATCCTGGGTCCGCCACTGCCGTTTACCTGGTACCGGTGAGTGTTCATACTCTCGTTTACCTTACTGGATAAGATTGTAGTCAATCAAAACGATATTGTATACAACAATTTATCTGGTAAGCGTTAATCGGATTAGAATCGTTAGCCTCACTTACTTGGTAAAACTATCGTTTAGTTACCGAGTAAGACTCTTGATTCTTGTCATCGTTCTAACCGAGTAAGACTCTTGGTCATTGTCATCGCTCTTACTGTTCAAGATTTCAGATTCTTGTGATGTACATCCGGTAAAGGTAAGTGGCCCAATAAATATTTACCAAGTAAGCATTTACTACATGACTCCTAACAAGTTTAAAGTGAAACTCATTATAATAGTCATTTTACATCTATTCATTATTCAATATTGTTATTTATATCTTAATTACTTATATCAATCACATTTTATACTCCCTCCTCACTCTTAATCGTTCATATTCTATATCCTATTTTCACTTGAGTAGTGTTCTAAGTCTTATTTTACTAAGAAAAAGAGAAGGAAAATAAGAGGGATAAACAAAATCTTGTGTTATCCGAGTATTTTTAAAGAAAGAAAGGAAAAGAAAGAAAATAAGAAAAACAATGTTGATTTTCATCCAAAAACTTCAAGAAAAGAAAGGATTTTTTTTATTAAAAATAAAAATATTTATAAAATTATATGAACCACAACCATTAATTTGTTAACCAAGTATCAATTTTACAAGTTCATCTAATCAGTTAATTTTTATCAACAATTATGTTTAGATGAGAGATTATAAAATGATGAAAAAGAAAAATAAATTATATTTGATTAAATGAATGACAACTTTGGAACCGATTGTTTTTATTCTCGGAAGATAATCATGAACCACTATCGCCTCTCTCCATCTTGAACTGGTTAATTGAATTTTGTTTACTACGGTATTTGCTTTTATTTTTAAAAGATAATTATGTTTAAAAAAAATCATAATGTTGTTTCGTGTACGAACATTGGTTATTCTAAATTTTTTATTAAAGTTTATAACTGAAGCAGGAAAAAAAAAACAATTTAAACACAATAATTGAGATAGTTAAGAAATCTTATGTCAAAAGATGAAAATAAAAGTATATTTATAAAAGGGGGGAGGTGAAGCCAATAACACCCCTACAAAATGAATCATTCTCATGAATGTCAATGTTAAAAACCCCTTTTTACATTCCCAACGTTATAAAAGTACAAAAAAATTTATACACGCCCCTACTAAGAAAAAATACAAAAAATTTTATACACCCCCCTACTAAGAAGGTGCCATTAACACTCCCCATATAAAAATATGATATTTTCTTTCTTATCTCTCCCAACACATAAAAATTCATTTTCTCTCCTTTATTCTTTCTTTCCCTTCATAAGAACACAAATTTACTTTATTTTCTTTTTTCTTTCTCTCTTTTCAAAATTCGAGAATAATAAGGGATATGAATAGAACTGCCAATACTTATAACATGAATTTAACAGTTTGATAATTGTTTAAACATCTATCTGATTTATTGGTATTCAAAGACTTTTTTCAACTTATAGTCTTTCTTGTATATTAAAATAAAAGAGAATATATATATATATCATGGGGTCCAATACTCCATATCTATTATTGGTGACCATATTTTCTCTAAAATAATTCTGTTAACAACTCTATCTGGGGCCATCTTCTTTGAGTGCTTATGACAGCTATACGACGTCATCGCAAAACGTTGGATCGACATCACCTTCACCTTCACCTTCCGAGTCCATTTATTATAATTCAATACTTATAGTCCACACCAACAACTAATTAGACCGACACACAGATGCGTGTTTTGTGTGCGTTGGAGTCGTAATTGCAAAGTAATTATGGCCATCAGAGAATACTTTAACCACTAGCTAGATTCAATTCAATTCATTCATTCATCCTTTGTGAATTGCGATCTATTATATACTTACATAATAAGAGGAATTGAAGGAATTGAAGGAATAAGGAATTCATACAGATATTTATTAATTAATTAATTAGGTATGGAGAGAGATCAGAAGAAGCGAACCAGATCGGTGGACGGCGGCAGCGGAGGACATCGGAAAAAAGAGAGAGAAACAGCGAAGGGAAAGGATGTAGAGAAGAACGATCCACCGGTGCCGGCTCCGACGGAGGATGAGGTGGATGAGTTTTTTGCTATTCTGCGACGGATGCGGACGGCGGTCAAGTACTTTGAGAAAGGTAAGTTGTCAAATCCATTACCAGAAGCTGATGATGGTGATGATGTTATTGAGAAGACAACGGAAGGCGTTCTTCTGGATCTGAATACTGTTCCTGACGAGAGAGAATAGGTGCTTTTGCACGGCGGTGAGTGGGTGGGTGGGTCCCTCTGCGCATCTTAATTTTTAAGCTTTGCTTGTATGGCTATCTTGCGCTGATGTAACTTTTCCCGGTTCGGGTTACCCGGCTGGTCTTTGACCCATAATGTCTAATATATCGATTTTTATTTTTATTTTTATTTGCTATAAAAAACCGTTTTCACGATTAAGAAAATTACTAGCCATGGTTATCATTTTCTCTTATTAAAATTGTATAATTGTTATCTTTTTTTTCAAATGGTAATTCATCTTCAACCCTCAAAAACTATGTTTATACTAAATAGAATATTTGAAGTTTAATTTTTAATATCGTTTTTCTACAAAACAATGATACAAATAAATGTTATGATGCTGAATTTGATGTGTTACTGTTTATAGCATAAAAATAGGTAGATTATTGTATGTTTATTGGGGAGAGACTGTAAAAAGTAGGTTGATGTAAAATATATATTATAATATTATAAGGGGATGTTTTCTAAAACATTTATCGGGTAAATGTTTATCGGTAAGGGTCAATATTCTAATTTACTTTATTGGGTAAGGTTGTAATTGATCAAAATAATATCGTATGCAACAGTTTATCCAGTAACCTAGCTAAGAGTTGTCACCATACTTACCGTGTAAAACTCTCTATTCTTATCATAACTCTTACCATGTAGATTATCGACCATTATCTTGTTCGTCAGATAAAGTAAATGAGCTCGTAAACACTTACTGAATAAGTGTTTAATAAATGACCGGTTGGTGTTGAATGCCTCTTAATATGTAAAATATCTTTTTCCAATAGATGATGGTGTTTTTTACTTTTTTACCTGCACTTCTGTGCGAACGAGGTGTTGACCAAGTCAGCCATCAACATGTAACTCAGCGGTTATTACTCAAATTGTTTTCATTTGTAACCACTTACTATTATTGCCTACTGGTAAACAATTATTCTGAGAATACGTTCACACCATGTTTTCACTCCAAGAAGCTTCTCTAGAATGGAAGTACAACAAATTTCTTTATACCTTTAAAAAAACTTAAAACTTAACGGGACGTTTACTAAATGTTTACCATATAAGCTCTAATCGATTGAGCATCGAGAATCTTACCTGACAATGATCGAGAATCTTATCCGATAAGTGCTTATCAAATTTAAGACATTTACCGACAATCTCTTTTGATGTCCGATAATATTATACGATAAAGTAACTGAAGGAACATTTGGTAAACAATCAGTCTCTTTGTACAAATCATAATTAATAATTTAAAAGTTCGATAGCAGACGCATTCCTCCCTTTCAATTATTCATAAAATATGTAGATATATATGTTCTTCATTGATTTAACTAACACAAAGATTCACATGTTTATGTGTCACTGAATCTTGCTCTCCTAGGAAGATAATGGCAATTTTCAGTTTTGAATTATATGTTATTAATGATACTGATTCACGTCCCATAAAACTTCTCCTAATGTGAAACGCATATTAGGTGCAAAGTCATTTATATTCCATGAAAGTTGTAACCAATTTTGCTTTGAATGTTACGTGTTATCAATGATATGGACCTACATCGTACGTACCAAACTCATCTGTTTTTGGTAATCTTGGATATTTGGGACAGTTTACGAGCATCTCGACTAATCCATACCATATATTTCGGCTTTAAATGAACCTCATGTTAATATCACCATATCGGTTTAGTGCTTTGATTTTGGTTTGTGTTTTTTTTAATCAGACCAGCCCAAAGCCTGAATAAGCCAATCATATTTTTCTTCTTCTAATTTTTAGATTTCAATTAATGTTTTTTCATTTTTTCGTCGGTTAATATTAAAGGCGTCAATTGTACATGCCGACACATGGCAAAACCCAAAATACATAGATTGCATAAATACAAAGAGTTCTATGTTATACAACAAGCAGGAGCGGCCCAAGGGCCGGGCAGAGTGGGTCGTGGGCCGTCGCCCAGGGCAACAAAATCCCACAAGGACATCAAAGCCTAGAGTCGGCCCAAGTAACATTAGTTCAAGTTGTTGTTATTAAAATATTTAATGCAATATTTGCATTTATAAACGTTTTCGTTCAAGGCATAAAAAACATTTGAACCGGCCTTGACAACAAGATTTAAAATTAATCCTACATGTCATAAGCTAACAATTATACAACCAACTGATCATGTTAAACAGTCAAGTAGGGTCAAAAAAACGCAAGCATCGTAAACTACATCTTTACTTTTTCATTACCTTTCAAGCGAAGCTAACCTGTAAAAAAATTATTTTGAAAACGATTGAGGGTTAGACCGAAAGGTATAGTGAGAAATTCTCTCGATTATAAACCATGATTTGGTAAACAGTATAAATTGAGAATTGATAGATTACCACGATCGTACTAGTTAAAAAAAGTACTTTATAAAACAGTGCCATAAAATCTTCCAGGATAAAAATATCTCCAAGTCGTCTTAAACCATAGCTAGAATCACGAGCGACATGGTTTAAATCACGTTATCATATGATAACCCAATATATTATGCAACCCCCACAATCATTTACACACCTCCGTCCATTCATCGCGGTAACCCGCCACAACTCTCGTGACCTCCCGGTCAATCTCTCGATGTAAAATACCAACAATTAACGTCACATGATTTAATTTACATAAAATCCAATAAATCGTATGTATGACTTAAAAACACGTATTTTACAAAAATATTCATAAAACTCACCTCAACCAATAACGACCGAAACTTCTAGCTGGAGAGACGTGAAAACAAGACGTACGTCTAAACCATAAAAATCTACCGGTGAAAACCCGATAAAACTCGAAACTAATCAAACTTTAAACTTATAAGCAAAATTTAATCCTTCTTACCTTAAATTCTTCTACTTCTTTCTTTTCTGGTTCGAACAAAACACACAGAGACCAAAATCTCCTCTCAAAAACTCTCAATAACTTATGGCTTCAAAGAGATTAAAAAAATATTATATATATATATATATCTATCTATGAGAGAGAGAGAGAGATAGGAAATGAAGATGGTGGAACATCTTCACATGCAATTCCATATGCATGGTTATGCATAAACTAAATTGATTGGTTTAAAAAGGTGGTGGTCACAAGGAGGTGACCACATTTTCCAAACAATATTAAACCAAACCCTCTACTTCAAATTCTTACACAAAAACATCCCTTATACTTCTAGCGTAATTTATTTCGAACCCGAACATTGCATCAAATTAGTATAAAATAACATCAGTTAACATGAATACTAAATTCCTACCAAATAACATCAGTTAACATTAAACTTGGTTGTTACTGGTAGTGATGGTACTAGAATTCATAAACAGTGATACTAACTTTTATAAATTTAAATATTTTATTAATTTATCATCTATTAATATTCAACTAACTTTTGAGTTTCCTCGTTTCTAATTCTAATTTGACTAAGAATTTCAACATATATCATACCCCTAACATTATTACATCTTTGGACGTTTTATTACATGTATGAAACATCATTTGATTTGTGAAGATCCCATAATTTTATACTGGTTTTTGAAGTAATAAATATTGTAACTTTTTGAATTCTGTTTGAGCTTTAATTGTATTATTGCTTGTTTCTACGTATTCAAATTTCATTGATATAACAATACAAAATCAATACCATCATTTATCAATTGAAAATTCTTGACATAAATAAAGTTGATTGTTACACTATTCCATACGAAATTCCATCCTATAATTAATGTTAGCTACAACCCATGGACCCACTAATTAGTAGCCCATTATAGCAGCCATGAAACTTGCCATTTTCGTAAAAAACTTGTGGCCAAAACCGCCATCTTTAATTGATGTTTATTCATTTAAAAAACTCGTATGGTTAATAGATATCCTTTTGAAAACACGTCAAAAATTTTATTTTATTATAGGATCGTATGAGAAGAAAAGTTAAGAAAAAAAACGATAAAAAAGATCTGGATCCTTGATCATCTTTAATCTCAAACTCATTAATGAAATACGTTTCATATGAAGATTGATTAGGTGCACCAGATCAATATTCGTATGAAGCGCGATTTATGAATGAGTTTGATATTAAAGATGATTAATAGTCCAGATTCCTTCTTAAATATAGTAATACGATTGAAAGAGATATTAGCTTTAAAATATATGTTTTCCATTAATTCTTCTAGTTGTTGCATTAGGCTTTCAAAATATAAACTACAATGACTATTTATTTGATTTAACCTTGCTATAATGTTTAATTTAATATACTTTTTCGTTAATAATTATATCATTTGAAATATAACAATGTTTCAAAGCATGTATTAACCCAAATTTAAATGACTAGTTATATATAAAAAAATAAATAGATTAAAGGAAAAAACAAAAACGTTGTACGTCAGAATTATATAAAAAATTATTTATTCAAAATTAAAATGGAGGGGAACATCACAAGGCTTTTGTAAAAAATTCAAAATTATTTATTCAAAATCAAAATCAAAATTATTTATAAAAAAAAATTATATGTGTTTTAAAGATTTATATCCAACTTGTAAGATGACTATAACAGCCCTCCGAATGTTCTTTAGACTATGGATAAAAACCGTAACAAAACATAAACCACAAAATTTTTGGTATAATTATTGAATTTGTGGGATGAAAAGTAGAAGTTTCTCACACCATGTAGACTATTTTTGTAATTTAGTTTGATAATAAATTATATATTAACTTTACATATTAAATTCATCATGTATGGGATAATATCACTCTAAAAATAATTATCATTTCTTATTCCGAACAACAACTTTAATTATAATATTAAAATATTCCATTTATATATTAAAATATCATTTATCTATTTAATTGTTTGTTTTCAATTTTTTTTATTGGTGATCTTAATTTATAATCATTTTTGAAGTGTTTTTCATATTTAGAGAAAAAAACTTTTCTTACATACTTTCTTCATTTTGAAGATAGTTTTGAATAAATTGTTGGAGCTAAATATGTGATTAAAATGGGAATTTAATTATTTTGACCATTTTTCAAAATACGTTTACCAAAATGACCAAATACTTTCTGATTTGACCAAAATGACCAAAATCTCTACGAAATACATATCGATACACACATCAGATCGAATGAAAGTTAAAAGCACCCAAAACGACGTCATTTTGGCCAAAAGGGCTCCGCCAAATACTGAATACTTCCGCCACATGGCGAAGGGGTCCAAAACGACGTCGTTTTGGGCCGTTTTTCGCGTATCCCTGGACGTATACGAATACCTCCGCCACACCGTATGAATACCTACGCCACATGGCGGAGGGGACCCAAAACGACGTCGTTTTGGGCCCTTTTTTTTTTGCCTGGAAGCTTTTTTGAAAAAATAGCCCATTTAATTTATTTAACTTAAACCTGGAAGGTTTTTTTGAAAAAGATGGAAGGTTTTTTGTGATTTTTGTGTTTTTAGTGGTGGATTGGAGATGGTCTAAGGGACGAGAGGCTATTTGGTCAAAAAGTTAAATAATATTTTAATTTTTTCTATCAATAAAAAGCTTCCAGGCAAAAAAAGGACCCAAAACGACGTCGTTTTGGGTCCCCTCCGCCATGTGGCGGAGATATTCGTATACGGTCCAGGGATACGCGAAAAACTGTCCAAAACGACGTCGTTTTGGGCTCCTCCGCCATGTGGCGGAGGTATTCAGTATTTGGCGGAGGCTTTTTGGCCAAAACGACGTCGTTTTGGCCGTTTTTCACTTCTACTCGATCTGATGTGTGTATCGATATGTATTTCGAAGGGATTCTGGTCATTTTGGTAAACTAAAAAAGATTTTGGTTATTTTGGTAAACCCATTTTATAAATGGGTCAAAATAATTAAATTCCCGATTAAAATTCTCATTTTTCCCATTTTCTTTATTTTATAGAAGTTGTTGAAAATGCTCTAACATGTTTAAGGTGTGTATTAACCCAAGACCAATATAACTAATTATATTTAGGGTTTTTCCTTTTATACTCTACTCTATTATGTTTATTTATTTTGATTAGTGATACACTAACATAGATTATGTTTTAAAATATAGAGTAGGGTATAAATGATAACACCCTTATATTTAAAAGACTAAATAGATTAAAGAAACAAACAAAAATGTTGTACGTCAGGATTATATAAAAACTTATTTATTCAAAATTAAAATGGAGGCGAACGTCACAAGGGATTTGTAAAAAATTCAAAATTATTTATTCAAAATCAAAATCACTTATAAAAAAATTCTTTCTACGTGTTTTAAAGGTTTATATGGAACTTATAAAATAACTATACACGAGAGGCATGTAACGCCAATCAACGAAAGCTCTGAATTTCCTTTAGGCTAAGGACAAAAACCGTGACAAAACGTAAACCACAAAGTTGTTGGTATAGTTATTGAAGTTGTGGAATGAAAAGTAGAGCTTTCTCACATCATGTAGACTATTTTTGTCATTTAGTCTGATAATAAATTATATGTTGACTTTACATATTAAATTCATAATATATGCAATAATGTTATTTGAAAAAAAAAACTTGTTATATTCATTCTATATACTATTATCCTAGTCTATACAGACAAATTAATCCATACAAAACTTGATAGAAAAATAAATGAACAAGCCTTTACATTTATTATACACCATCGATAAAAGAAAACTGTATACTCTGTCGCATTTAATTTATGATTAAGCAAGTAAAATTATAGTTTTTTTTAGTTCTAATAAACCATCCCAAAGAAAATATTTACTTAATTTTTTTGATAAATATTAATTTTGTTATGTCTAGTGCAAGTAGTACTATAAATATGATGGTTTGCAAGTAAGATACGGTTGGTCTGTTGGTAATTGTAATTAAAAATAGAAATAAGTGACGCGTAACCACACATTTATAGAGCTGCCAATGCGTCATATTACATTTAATGACTTATCTTTCATGGTCCAAATAATTTAAATATGATCATGTGGGATTGACAAATTCTACATACAACAATGCTCATTTGATGGGGTGTTGTGTATATTTATTTCAAAAGATTCCAAAACCATTTTATATTAAGAAAGTCAACTCAAAAATCTCAAGGCAGCAGCCCATGTTGATAAAAAGAATATGTAATTATTTTAAGAGTAAATTATAAATAGCATCCTTATAGTTATATAAAAATTAGGGATGGGGCCTACCCATTTTTTTATAGATCAAGTGCTTGTAACCACAAGACTTGTGGCGTATTGGTTAACACTTCTACGGAATGAGACTAGATAATCCATCTACCCCAGGTTCGAATCTAGGTGCAAACAACTTATCATTACCTAAAATTATCTCGTACGTACGCTTAAATAGCCTTAAAATCGCTGCAGAGAGATTACGCATTATGCTCGGAATACCCTTCCAAAAAAAGTGCTTGTGATTTCATTCCGGTTGTTGGATAAGGGCCCTCTCATCAAATCTGCTAAATAGGAAGTCAATAACTTCCACATAAAAAAACAAATTAATCGTTCATAATATGTATCCATGTATCCATACAATATTTTTAGAGATCAATAGTTTTTTGATTTTTTGTTATTGATGTTGTTGTCAGTTTGTATTTACTATGTATATCAAAAACAAGTCAATCATAATGTTGAATTAAAATAATATAATTGATGTTGGTTCATATCATATTTTTGTTCACACATTAATATATACATGAGAGAGAAAATATTTAAAAATACACACAATGCCCCTATGGACTTTTGTTGTTGCTAAAATTACTAAATTATTACTTCAATTTTTGACTTAAATTAGTTTGTGGTTCGTACTAATCCCACCGACCATAAAATACCAAGCTTTTTTTAGAGCATCTCCAACCCAATTACAGACCAAAAACATTAAAAATGGTAGGTCTTTTAAATATTAAAAAAAATCATCTTCAATCACACACTAAAAAAACAACACTAAAAACACTTTTAACAATAAAATAATATATACTATTATTATATTATTTATATAATACCTATTAATCTATATATGTATATATATAATTAGAAAAAGTAGATAAAATATTAATAAAAATTTTAGTGACCTACTTTTTTGACCTCAAAATATAGAGATCAATATTTTGCCCCTCCATTTATTTTTGTGTTTTAGTGGTGGGTTGGAGGTAAAATTACCTTCATTCTTGTGTTTTTTATTTATAGAGATGGGTTGGAAATGATACAGATGCACACATATACACATGATTTAAAAAGGTTTTTTTGTTGTATAAAATTGGATTAATTTTTTTTAACAAAGTTAATTCACCATTATTTTAAAGAGAATACGTCCCTTTGGTTTTATTTTTAGTTACGAATAAGTTCCTCAAATGTAGTAACAGAAATAAACCTATAGAAGCACATTTTCTAAAATTAACTTATATGATGTTTTTAAATTCTTGTTATCTTGACTTAAAAGTTAAAATATTTAAAACATATAAACAAAATTAATTTTATTTGCATTTACTCTGACGACAAAAGGTAAGAAGTAGGGTGTTCAAAAAACCGACCAATCCGATCAAAACGTTTAACCAACCCGAAAAACATCAGGAAAATAATCAGCCTGAGGTAACCTAACATATAATCGACACAAAGTTAAGGCATACCAAACTTATTGGTTAGGCCCAAAGTAACTCGACCAACCCGATAAGCCGATAAAAGTTTTAACAACTTTTTAAAATTATTTGTATTTTTCTTTAATATGTATAAATTACCAAAACAAGTCGACAACAACGAAAAATGGAACTCATAAAAAAAACATTATTGTAACTTTATACGTAAAATATAAATATTTGATGATCTGGTATATATTTTTAAACAATTAATCGTATTTCAAAAAAGATTTTATTTATTTTTATATTCTTGATCTTGGTTTTCAGGGGCGGACCCATCCTATGGGGAGGGGGGGTCCCGTGCTACCGCTCAACCGTGTTTCGTAAGGGTAAAAAAAATCGCATTTCGTAAGTTTTACATGAGGTGCACCCGTTAAACTTTTGATATTTCAGGGGTTAAAGGAGCACTACTTTAAAAAATTCATCGAAATCAACCAAAAACCTTACAAACATCACTCGAAATCAACCAAAATCCTTAAAAAATCATTCGAAATCAACCAAAAAATACATCAAACAGCTTTACGGACATTTGATACAATTTAAAGATGAACCCGATCTAAAAAAATCCTAGATCCGTTACTGTTGATTTTGCTTTTGTTTGAACAAAATCCGACCAACCGTGTCAAACCGACCCACCCAAACGTATTGGGCTGGGTTGCAACTTTGATCGGATTGGGTAGAAAATTTTCAAACCGCTTCGATCTGATCAATGCAATCCACGAGCGAACGATGGTTCTATGCAGAAGCCGCCGGTCAAACGTATGATTCATTGAACGTCGTCTCTCCCTACAAGTTCCATATATGAACTGAGGTATGTTTCTTTTTGTCGTCGTTGTTGTTAATTACTCTGTTACTGATGTTCTCATGATGTCACATCAATTCGAATTTCGAATTCAAATTTTGAGTTTTGATTAAAAAGTAGGGTTAATCATCTAGGGTATTTCATTTCGTTACCACCGTACTCTGTTGATGAGATGATTCGGATATATATAAATTCAATCCAGTTCTGAACTAAATGGGCTTGAATCTTGAGTTTCATATAACCAGATCAAGAATCAGGATTAGCAGAAAGTGGATGAATAAGTTGTATAACTAGAAATAGGGCATGTTTCGCCAACACTTTTTACCCAACCCAGGATCTTCATGAAAATAATTGAATTAATTATCAATAGGGTATGTCTTTTTCATGATTCAGTCATTGCTTTTACTCGTCATTGGTGTAAGAAGTCAGATTATAGAACACATACCCAATTTGATTGAATTTAGAGCAATATGATTACACTGCGGGTTTTACATCCTACATGGAAATTAATTCTCTTTTTGTTATTTAAAAAAATAGGTCATACTTTTCTAGATGAATTTTGGGTAACCGTTGAAGTTATTAAATTTCCAGGTTGGTTTCTTAAATACAACAAAATTAATTTTTTCAAGGTCTTTGTTTCCTCAGAGTGACATCACAATCACAATTATTTGATCCCACCTCCCATCCACAACTATATTTATTAAAGAAAAAACAGTTTAGTTGTCAAAGTGGCAAGTGGGCATGCCTTCCATGGATGGCCTTTTCACAAGTTTATTGATTTTCATTGCTTTTTTCTTACTGCTCTTTTCACCTTCTGTTGCAGTAGACACCATAGCTGCAAATCAAGTAATCAAAGATGGTGAAACCATTGTTTCGGCTGGAGAAATGTATGAAATGGGATTCTTTAGCCCTGCTAACTCCAATAATCGTTACGTGGGGATATGGTACAAGAAGATTGCAACGGGTACAGTCGTATGGGTTGCTAACAGAGAATCGCCGTTATCCAATACATCTGGCACCTTTAAAGTCACTAGTGAGGGACTCCTGCAGATTTCTTGCTGTGGTGATACCGTAATCTGGTCATCCACTCCTTCGGCATTTGTCAGGTATGTTAATCCAGTGGCTCAACTTTTTGATGATGGAAATTTTGTTGTCAAGGATGGAAACAGCACTGATGAGACAAATTGGATTTGGCAAAGTTTTGATTATCCTGGTGACATCTTGCTACCAGGAATGAAACTTGGTAAGGACTTTGTAACAGGCATAAGCAGGAACTTAACAGCATGGAAGAGTCCCAATGATCCTTCTATAGGTCAGTATTTAATATATATAGATACAAATGGATATCCACAAGTGTTCATCCTTGGGCTAGGTTTTGTCAGTAGCATCATAAGGTTTGGACCATGGAATGGCGTTAGGTTTAGTGGTCTGCCTGATGAGAATCCAAATCCAGTTTACTCAGTTGACTTTATTGTCACCCAGAAGGAAGTATATTATATTTCCGAGCTTAAGACTTCAACTCTTCAGATGATACGTCTGATGTCGGACGGCAGCGTAGTAATATTGCGTTGGAACAATCAAAGCCAAGATTGGTTTATTTTTGCAAATGGGTTACTAGATATGTGTAATCGCTATGCACTCTGTGGTCCTTATGGAACCTGTAGCATCAACAAGACTCCTCCTTGTAGTTGTATGGAAGGTTCTGAACCAAAACGCCCAGATGAATGGAACATGGGAGATTGGTCGAGTGGGTGCCAACTCAAAGTTCCTTTAGATTGTGATGTTGCGGAAAACTTTTGGAAAATCAGAGGAATGAAATTTCCAGACACAAGAAAATCTTGGTACAATAAGAGCATGACCCTTGGCGAGTGTGAGATGGCCTGCAGGAAAAATTGTTCTTGCACGGCTTATGCAAATATAGATGTCAGAAGAGGAGGGAGTGGATGCATACTATGGTTTGGTGAACTAATGGATTTTAAGGTTTGTGACGAGAGTCAAGATCTTTACATAAGAATGCCTGCCTCTCTACTAAAAGGTAAATTCATTTCTTAATCTTGATTCTTTGTGGAAGTTAATGAATGAACTTGAGTCTAGAACCACCTTTTTCCCTTTTATTGTTACCATTTTTTCATTTCCATGTAAAAAATAGCAACTTTCTTTATGGACCTTTTGAGCATGCACTTATAGCTCTTAAATAGCGGTTAATTGCCCATATCTTATCAAGATTGTGCTATATATCTCTGATTCTACAATGTCTGCATTGTCGTAAATATATGGAGTATACTGTTTTTAAATCTGTTTGTTGCTCCAACTTCTGCTTTTGCAGCATTGGTAGAATATAGAAATGAGATTAGTATAATTTAGCAAAGGAAGCAGATTGTACCAAAGTTCAGTTTCAGATTGTAAACATAAACTTGTTGCATTTTATAGAGGATGGTCTTACGGTCGCCCAAGCTGACACCAACAAAATGATTCGGATACTCACCATCACCTTTTCAATTTCGTTGGTCTTGATGGGCTTGTCCTTAGTAGCATATCTTCGTAACAAGAAAAATAAAAAGTCTTCCATGAAAGGACGAGGTAAGGCAAATGAATCACTTCCATATTTTAACGAATGAAAGATGTAAAACAAGCGGAAGAGTATACAACTTTATCGCTTCTGTTTATATTATCATTTTGTAGGTCGCAGGGTACACGCCTTGGATAAAAAGTACTCGAATGTAGAGAAGGATGATCTAGACCTGAATTTTATTAGCTTATCTAGAGTAGTTAAGGCTACCAATAACTTCTCCATTGACAATAAGCTTGGACAAGGTGGATTCGGTCCAGTTTACAAGGTAACTTCTTGCATGCACATCTATCATTAAAAACCAAAGCTGGTATCATGAAGACAATCTATATCATTAATCAAATAGTTAATTTGTCCCAAATAAATGCAATGTTGACTTGCCACCTTACCTTCGGGTGGCATATACTCGGTCTGTTTGGTTTGGTTTTGGCTTGCCACTTATTTTAATGAGTGGTTTTGATGAAAGTAGAAATGTATGATTGAGCAAGTAGAATGATAGTTTATCCGGTTAAAACAGAAAATACTGGGGTGTTTTTTTTTTGAAATATATAATATTTATATACGGTAAATGAAAGCCTCTCTCTCAACAAACAGCAGGGGATTAACTAAGCGCCCCCTAAATTTAATATCATTGATCATTATCCTTAGGGAATGTTGGAAAACGGACAAGAAATAGCTGTGAAGAAACTTTCAGAAACTTCTCAACAGGGGTACGAGGAGTTCTACAATGAAGTTGTTTGTGTTGCCAGACTTCAACATCGGAATCTTGTGAAGCTTCTTGGATACTGCATGGATGGAGATGAAAGGATCCTTATTTATGAATACTTGGCTAACAAAAGCTTGGACTTATATCTATTTGGTTAGACTCTTTCATCATGCTTCTACTGTGTATTATATATTCATTGCTATTCAAGTATATCATTTACCTTCGATTTTCATCCCGCATTTTGAGGTTCTCATCTCAATCTTGGGTGCACATTTACATCTTCATTTTTCTTTACGCTGTATAAAACAAATGAAAATGTTAAAAGGTTGAACATTGAACGACGGTCATTGACACTATTCATTTCCATCTTGTTTTATATGACACAAGAAAAAGAGATGATTGTGGAGAATTACAATGGGGAACGAAATGAAGAATGATATATTTGGCAAATCATGTAAACAAATAGCTTGTTAATTGTTATCTAAATCTATATAAGTAATGTTATGTTGGCAGATGATACCAAAAGTTCTATGCTCAAATGGCCTCTGCGCTTCGATATTATCCGTGGGATAGCTAAAGGTATTCTTTATCTCCATCAAGATTCCCGCCATCGAATCATCCACAGAGATCTCAAGGCAAGCAATATTCTGCTGGATCGCGACATGAACCCAAAAATATCAGACTTTGGTCTTGCTAGAGAGTTTGGAGGAGATAAGATTACAGACAAGACAAAGAAAGTAGTTGGAACATAGTGAGTATTTAATTATTTATAAACCATCGACAATGTAATTCATTTATGACGCTTATCTGTCATTCTTTTTGGTTTTGTTGCAGTGGTTATATTTCACCCGAGTATGCAATTCACGGGCGTTTCTCTGTAAAATCGGACGTTTTCAGTTTTGGTGTTTTGGTGCTGGAGATGGTGAGTGGGAAGAAAAATAGAGGATTCTCCCATGAAGATGTCGGTGATAACCTTCTTGGACATGTAAGTAAATATCTTATGGCTTAACTATATTTTTATAAGTATTTTTTTTCCATGGCCAAAACATACCAAAGGATTCTTTTATTTATTTATATTATTAAATCTTGTATCGATTTCCTTCAGGCATGGAGGCTCTATAGAGAAGGCAAGAGTCTTGAGCTCATGAGTCCTTGTTTACGTGATTCGTGCATTGTCTTGGAGGTGGAACGAACAATACATGTTGGTTTATTGTGTGTACAGAATCTTGCAGAAGATAGGCCAACAATGTCGTCTGTGGTTATGATGTTGGATGATGATGGTGTATTGCCTCCACCCAAAGAACCTGCTTTCTTTGTTGGAGAAGGGTTGCCTAATTCCAATCCCTTTTTAGCAGGAGTCGATGAAGCCACTATAACGTTGTTAGAGCCTCGATAGGAAGTTTGTAATGTATTCGAACGCAAGATAAATGGATTTTATGTGTGATATGTATTTGTTGTATTGTATTCGAGTATGCAGTTTTCCTTCCACTGTTTTTTCGGTAAGCAATAATTGAGGTCCATTCATATAAATTAACAAGAGTGGTATTCATTGCACTTCTGTAATTATGTTGAAATTTGTTTTTTAACTCATCAACTAATACTGTTAATAGTATCAAGTTTTTGTTTCTTTTTTTATTTTGTTTTTCATAGGCAAGACTAAACAAGATACATGAACATGAATATTTTTTGTCTGTATAGTTTCAAAATTGTAAGACGACCATCATGGTTGTAAAAAAACGTTCGGATTTAGTCTCTTCCTTTAACGGTCGTTTTTAAGATAAATGAGAGGCGTCTTCGTATTTTTATTGATTTTTCTTTATCTTTAGCCCAATCAAAACCAATTTTATGATTTTGGTCTTTTTGGTTTTTTATCGAGTAAAAGACAAAAAAGAAACAGTAAAAAGATGAAAATGTCTCTTGTTTAAAGGAGTTCTTTAACGACCGTTAGAGAAGAACTGAATTTGGATTTTTTTTGTAAATTACGATAACCATCTTTGGAAAAACATGGGTACCAAATTTGTTAACTCAAAAATATAATAATTGTTTGCATTTATTTGACGAAAAGATAGATAGAATCAAAGGATGACTCATTGAATGTATGCCACCCTCTAGAAATCGTCAAAATTCTCCACATATTTGAATTCGTGTATGTTCTTTATTTTGATTTTCATGCAAGACTAAACTAGATACAAGAACATTATAACTTTAAACAAAGTTAAATAATATTATAAATAATCAAAATATAAAGTAAATGAGTTATTAATGAAGAAAGGAGAACGGAAACAAAAGTTATGCAAACAAATAGATTTATAGCATCGACTAAAAAGACGGTTTATCAAATAACAACATCTTCAATAAATTTCGTAAATTTTTTTTAAAATAGAGAACTAAATGTCAAAATCTTTAAAAAAAATTACAACCATTTCCGATAGATTTCCTATTTTAAATGAACCTTTAGTAAAAACCAAACAATACTAAAAGAAAAACTTATTACGATTTTAATGAAAATATGGTTACACACAGTAAGATAATACGATTAACCCTAAATTTTGTTACACTGTAACGGAGGAATCGAGTGAACCGTGCCACCATATTGGATCCTTCCCAAATTCTCACATACTATTATTGTTACCAATCATATAAATACGCATGATTCGAATTAATTTTACTGATTCAACGTCTGCCTCTCCCTGGAGGTCGTCAAAATTCGAGAGGTATTTGAATTCGCTTATGTTTTTTTGGTTGTTGTTGTTGTTGTTAATTTTACTCATGTTCTGGGAATGTGAATAGGATTTTGATTGGTACGCTAATAAGAAAGTAGGGTTCATCTTCTAGGGTATTTCATTTTGTTGATGCGATAATCCAGATATATGTGATTTAAATTTAATCTAGTTTTGAAGTTGAATCTTGAGTTTCAGGTTACCAGCACAAGTAGAAGCAGTTACAGTGGACAAATAAGTTATATAGGGTATTTCAATTTCTTTGACATAAGAAGTCAGATTACAGAACACATACCCAATTTATTTGATTGAATTTAGAACAATATGTTTACACTGCGGTTCTACAACCTACATGGAAATTAATTCTAATTTTGTCATATAAAAAAGTAGATGTTTACTTTTAAAGGTGAAAGGGTAACATTGTTGAAGTCATTAAATTTCCAAGCTGGTTTCATGAATACAATTAAATTTGATTTTTCAAAGTCTATCACAATTATTTGATCCTACCCTCCCATCCTAACCTCAACTATATTTATTGCATAAAAAACAATTTAGTTGTCAAAGTTAATTGATCCCACCTTCCATGGATCGCCATTTCACAAGTTTATTGATTTCCATTGCTTTATTGTTGCTGCCCTTTTCACCTTCTTTTGCAGTAGATACCATAGCGGCAAATCAAGTAATCAAAGATGGTGAAACTATTGTTTCGGCTGGAGATATGTATGAAATGGGATTCTTTAGCCCTCCTAACTCCAACAATCGTTACGTGGGGATATGGTACAAGAAGATGGCAACGGGTACAGTGGTATGGGTTGCTAACAGAGACTTGCCGTTATCCAATACATCTGGCACCTTCAAAGTCACTAGGGAGGGACTCCTGCAGGTTTCCTGCTGTGGTGATACCGTAATCTGGTCATCCACTTCTTCGGCATTAGTCAGATATATTCATCCAATGGCACAACTTTTGGATACTGGAAATTTTGTTGTGAAAGACGGTAACAGTACTAATGAGACAAATTTGATTTGGCAAAGTTTTGATTATCCTGGTGACATCTTGCTACCGGGAATGAAACTTGGTAAGGACTTTGTAACAGGCATAAGCAGGAACTTAACATCATGGAAGAGTCCCAATGATCCTTCTCTAGGTCAGCATTTAATCTATGTAGATACAAATGGATATCCACAAGTGTTCATTGTAGGGCAAGGTTTAGTCATACGTGTCATAAGGTTTGGACCATGGAATGGTGTTAGGTTTAGTGGTCTGCCTGATGAGAATCCAAATCCGGTTTACTCAGTTGACTTTGTTGTTACCCAGAAGGAAGTATATTATATATCCGAGCTTAAGACTTCAACTGTCCAGATGATACGTTTGATGTCGCACGGCAGCATAGTAATATTGCGTTGGAACAATCAAAGCCAAGATTGGTTTATTTTTGCAAATGGTTTACTGGATATGTGTAATGGCTATGGACTCTGTGGTCCTTATGGGACCTGTAACATCAACAAGACTCCTCCTTGTACTTGTATGGAAGGTTCCGAACCAAAACGGCCGGATGAATGGAACATGGGAGATTGGTCGAGCGGGTGCCAACTCAAAGTTCCTCTAGATTGTGATGTCGCTGAAGATTTTTGGAAAATCAGAGGAATAAAGTTTCCTGACACAAGAAAATCTTTGTACAATAAGAGCATGACCCTTGGCGAGTGTGAGATGGCTTGCAGGAAAAATTGTTCTTGCACGGCTTATGCAAATATAGATATCAGAAGAGGGGGGAGTGGATGCATACTATGGTTTGGTGAACTGATGGATCTTAAGGTTTGTGACGAGAATCAAGATCTTTACATTAGAATGCCTGCCTCTCTATTAAAAGGTAAATTCATTTCTTAATCTTGATTTTTGTGGAAGTTAATGAATGAACTTGAATGCAGAACCATCTTTTTCCCTTTAACTGGTACATTTTTTTTAATTCCCATGTAAAAAATCGCAACTTTGTTTATGGACCTTTTAAGCATACTAAGGACCAAGATTTATAGATATTAAAGACCGTTTAATTGCCCATATCTTATCAAGACTTTGTTATATATCTCTGATTTCTATACTGTCTCCACTGTTGTTAAGATATGGAGTATCCTGTTTATAAATCTGTTTGTTGCTCCAACTCTGCTTTTGCAGTGTTGGTAAAATAAAGAAATGACATTCTTATGATTTAGCAAAGGCAGCAGATTGTACTAGCGTTCAGTTTCAACTGGTAGCTGAACTTTTTTGCATTTTGTAGATGATGGTCTTACGTTCTCCCAATCTGGCATCAAAATGATACGAGTACTCACCATCACCTTGTCAGTTTCGCTGGTCTTGCTAGTCTTGTCATTAGCAGCATATGTTCTTAACAAGAAAAGGAAAAGGTCTTACATGAAAGGACGAGGTAATGCAAATGAGTCATTCTTTAACAAATGAAAAATGTAAAACAAGCAGTAGAGTATACAACTTCCTTGCTCTTGTTTATAATAGTTCTACATATCACTTTGTAGGTCGCAGGGTACACGCGTTAGACAAGAAGTACTCGGATGTAGAGAAGGATGATCTAGACCTGAGTTTTATTAGCTTATCTAGAGTAACTAAGGCTACCAATAACTTCTCCAATGACAATAAGCTCGGAGAAGGTGGCTTCGGTCCAGTTTACAAGGTAACTTCTTGCAGGCGCATTCCCTTGTCACCAAATAAATGCAAAGTTTGACTTGCCACTTTTCCACGCCCTACCTTTGTGTGGGATATATTGGGCCGGTTTGGTTTTGACTTGCCTCTTAGTTTAATAAATTTATGATTGAGCAATTACGTTTATAGTTTAGGGTCTACATACAGGGTAATGAAGCATTTCTCAACAAATTGGGGGGGGGGGGTTGTGATTGAATCTCATTCCCATTACTATTCCTTGAAACCAACTAAGCACCCTTAAAGCTCATATGATGGATCATAATCTTTAGGGAGTTCTGGAAAGCGGACAAGAAATAGCCGTGAAGAAACTTTCAGAAACTTCTCAACAAGGGTACGAAGAGTTCTACAATGAAGTTGTTTGTGTTGCCAGGCTTCAGCATCGGAATCTTGTGAAGCTTCTTGGATACTGCATGGATGAAGATGAAAGGATCCTGATTTATGAATACCTGCCTAACAAAAGCTTGGACTTGTATTTATTTGGTTCGCTCCTTTTTTCATGCTTTTACTGCCCATTGTATATATGACATACTAGTATTGCTATTAATGTATATTATTTATCTCTATTCTTTATTCTCCAAATAGTTTTTTTTTTTAATCTAAATCTAAATCTAAATCTAAATCTAAATAGTAATGTTAAACCTGCAGATGAAACCAAAAGTTGTATGCTGGAATGGCCTCTGCGTTTTGATATTATCCGTGGGATTGCTAAAGGTATTCTCTATCTCCATCAAGATTCCCGCCATCGAATCATCCACAGAGATCTCAAGGCAAGCAATATTCTGCTGGATCGCGACATGAACCCAAAAATATCAGACTTTGGTCTTGCTAGAGAGTTTGGAGGAGACAAGATTACAGACGATACAAAGAAAGTGGTTGGAACATAGTGAGTATTTAATTATTTATAAACAATGGACAATGTAATTCATTTATGACACGCTTATCTGTCATTATTTTGGGTTTTGTCGCAGTGGTTATATTTCACCCGAGTATGCAATTCACGGGCGTTTCTCTGTAAAATCAGATGTTTTCAGTTTTGGTGTTTTGGTGCTGGAGATAGTGAGTGGGAAGAAAAACAGAGAATTCTCTCGTGAAGATGTCAATGATAACCTTCTTGGACATGTAAGTAAATATCTTATGGCTTAACTATATTTTTATAAGTATTTGTTTTGCATGGCCAGACCATTATCAAACAAATGATAACTGTATATCTCACTCAAAAGTAGGGTATGTTGATTTGTTTCCCAAGTATTAGTCTAAACAACTTTTTAAAGATGCTATTTATTATTAGATTTGTTGGTCACATTAATCTTTACTTCTATTACAAAATACTTTCCTCATATTTAGTCAGAACAATATGGTAATGGATTTCGGTTTCAATCAGGCATGGAGACTCTATACAGAAGGCAAGTGTCTAGAGCTTATGAGTCATTGTTTATGCGACTCGTGCATTGTCTCAGAGGTGGAACGAACAATACATGTTGGGTTATTGTGCGTACAGAATCTTGCACAAGATAGGCCAACAATGTCTTCTGTGATTAGGATGTTGAGTAGTGATGGTGCATTGCCTCCACCTAAACAACCTGCTTTCTTTGTTGGAGAACAAGGCTCGTCTAATCCCAAACCATTTTCAGGAGAAATCGACAAAGCCACTATAACGATGTTAGAGGGTCGATAGGAAGTGCATATTCCAATGCAAAATTAAAGTATTTATGTGTGCTATATGTATGTATATCATAGAGTTGCATCCTTTTGTGAGTTTTATGCAATTTTATCATTTGGAGGCGTTGCGTTTGTCACGTAATTAGTTGTAAATTTTTTGCGTTTCTTTTCTTCGTTTATGATTTTCATAGCACAAAACTAATAAAAATTTATTAAGTTTAAATTTGATTGGTTTTTATTATTAAAAATGGTACAGGTCATACTCAGATCTAGGGAGCCGGCCATGTTACTTTTAATAACATATCTTTATTTGTCCGAATAATTTAGATTTAATCATACAGTCGATGACATTGGAGGAGGAGGATTCTAAATAAATGAAAAATTAAAAAATATTTTATCAATTGTTAGATTAGTTGATATATTAGATGTCAGGAATTTAATTCTTATAGCTATTTCTAAAAAAAATTATTACCTACATAGCCATTTTTTCTCTATGTTTACCAAAATAGCCAAAATGTATGCGTAGCAAAACACATTATTTTCGCTTACCATGTATAAGAAATGAAGATTGTTCGAAATCAGCCTGAAAGTACGCGAAAATGATCAAATCTCAAAAACTTTTTCAAAATTTCGAATACTTTTTCAAAATTTCAAAGACATCTTCAAATTTTCGAAAACTTTTTCAAATACATGTTCAAAATTTCGAATACATGTTCAAAATTTGAAGATGTCTTCGAAAATTTGAAAATGTATTTGAAAATTTGAAAAAGTCTCCGAAATTTGATCATTTTCGCATACTTTCAGGCTGATATCGAACACTCTTCATTTCTTATACATAGTAAGCGAAAATGATGTATTTCGCTACGTACTTCGCATACATTTTGGCTATTTTGGTAAATATAGAAATGAAAATGACTATTTGGGTAACAACTTTTTTTAAAATTGTTATAATAATTAAATTCCCTTAGATGTAATTAAGTAAATAGTTATAACAATAATTTTTTTTAATTAAAAAATCTTATTCTTTTTATTTTTTTTTATTCGAAAAACGATGAAAAATAAACAAAATTCGAGCAAAATAAAATACACCAACAAAACGTCCATATTTTTCTCATTAATTTGACATCTATAATGTACTTTTTCATCAATCTTTTTATGGTTTTTCAGTTTTTTAATTATCTAGCATTTTCTTCTTAACATGATTTTTATGTGAAATAACATTATCTTTAATTTATTATGACACCCGGTATATGTTTTTTTAATCAGTTTGTAAAAGAAAGAAAATATGTTATAATAAAAGGAAATTAATTATTTTAACCATTTTATAAATCAAGATTACCAAAATAATCATTTTCTCTCCACTTTTACCAAAATGACCAAAATACACTCGAAATATCTATCGAAATCGAAACCTCCTTCAAATACCTCCGCCAAATACCAAAAACCTCCACCAAATACCTCCAAATTCAATTTCTAATTACATTTTACATTTTATACCCTTAGAGTTAGTTAATAAGTTACTTTAAGTACTTTACTTTTTAATTTTTCATTTTACACTATTATCACATTAACACACATACTCGTATATCAATTAAAATACGTCTAAAAAATACGTTTTAATTTTAACAAATTACACCATTATAATCGTCTCGACAATACCTTCGAAATGAGCCCAATATTGAATATTTTTCAATTTAATTATATATACTTTTAAAGCCAATTATCTTCTTGATCGGTGAATACGAATATTTTTCATAAAATTCGGAATATTAATTAAAATATAATGCTATAATTTTTGTAGACAAAGTATAATATTATGGATATATAAAGAAATAAGATATAAATTATAGTGAATTTGTACTACTTTTCTATAATAAAACACATATAAATTAATATTCATGTACAATAACACATAATGCATCGGTTTTTAAGGTTATTACGATATATATTATAATTAACCCATTTTTGATTCAATGATATATACACAGTGCGGAGGGGAGTACAGAAATAAAATACAGAAATCTTTCAAGCATATTTTCATGCTCTCCTTCTCCAAGACCTTTAATGAGTAAATTTTTCAGCCTCAATATAATATTTTAATAGCCGGAAAAGACGACCAACTTACAAAAATAATAGCATTATATTTTAATTAATATTCCGAATTTTGTGAAAAATATTCACCGATCAAGAGGATAATTGATTTTAAAAGTATACAATTAAATCGAAAAATATTCAATATTGGGCTTATTTCAAAGATATTGTCGAGACGATTATAATAGTGTAACTTGTTAAAATAAAAACGTAATTTTTAAACGTATTTTAATTGATATACGAGTATGTATATTAATGTGATAAGGGTGTAAAACGAAAAATTAAAAAATAAAGTACCTAAAGTAATTTATTAACTAACTCTAAGGGTAGAAAATGTAAAATGTAAATTACAAATTCAATGGTACCTTGGCGGAGGTTTTGGGGTATGTGGAGGAGGTTTTGAGGTATGTGGAGGAGGTTTTGGGGTATGTGGAGGAGGTTTTTGGGTATGTGGCGGAGGTTTTGACCGTATTTTATACCCACTCCATCTGAAAGTGATTTCGAGGGGTATTTCGAGTATGTTTTGGTTATTTTAGTAAAATAAAAAAGATTTTGGTCATTTTAGTAAATATCATTTGTAAAATGGTTATTTTAATTAAATTCCCTATAATAAACCTATATTATAAAGATATTTTTATAGCAAATTACGGATTTGTTCCTATGGGATGCAGGTTTTTAGACTTTATTTATTTCCTAGAACATTTGGGGTGTGCAATTTTTTTTATGATTTTGATATATATTTTGTTTGTTAAAGTCAAAGATAAAATGACCTTTTTATCGTTATCTTATATTTTAGCATTCAAGTTAATTTTCTGTTTTTATTGGATATTCATTTTCTTTCAAGGTCAATATATAAAATAAATAAGGAAATTAACCTGAGTAGATATTTTGATCGAGAAAGTTTACCTTTTAATCAATTCTCTCCCAATTTTTCAACAAAATCATTACCTACATAAGTAACACTTCGTCAACTTGCAAAGGAACCAATTATATATTAAAAAATAATTTTCTGAATGGATCCGTAAATGGCACCTCTGCAAATTGAGAAAGTATTAGAATGATTTACAAATTTGATCCATGTTGCAGATGTGTTTTCAAATTTATTTTTATTTTAACTTTTCTGTAAGTTAAGTAATTGTTAATTGCAAAGGTGTTGATTTTGTTTAAATTTTTTTTTTTTTTTTTGACTAAAAGATAAATTTAATCCCCTAAAACAACTATTTATATCATTTTCTCAAATTAAAATGGTAACAAGTGGCGCATAGCAACACAACCAAGGAACCACCACGTTTTATTTTAATACACGTATCATCAGTTGCCCAAATAATTTATATTAATGTGGCGTTTGTTTTTTAAAAGGTGCTGAAGTCTGAAGTTTGATTTTAGTTCTGAAATGGTTATGAAATGTTTAAACCAATTAGACATAAGTGATGATTAAGAGCTTGAAATAAAAAAACAAACAAGGCCTAAATATATCGGATTAAAAAAACAATATTATCTTTTAAATGTGTGCATATGTAGAGATAAGACTAGATGACCGTTTTTCTGAATCGAACCGACACTGAACGGAAAGTGGATCGAACCGGTACCGAATCTGTACATACAGTTCGGTTTTCGGTCCAAGGTTTCAATCCCAATTTTTTTTATACCAACGGTTCGGTCCCGATTTGATACCGATCTCATCCGTATTCTCCATAATCATTACTTTAAAAAAAAGTTATCACCATCAAATTTTTTTGGCCCTTTGATTATATATTACACTTTAAATTGATGAATTTTACGATTGATTTTGATACATATTTGAACTTTTGATTGTTGAACTTTTACGATTGGTTTTGATTGTTTCTTTACCCACTTTCAGTTTTCGGTCCTAAGTGATCCTAGTATCGATTTTCCCGTCCTGAAACCGAAATTGAACAGGTACCGAATTTATACATATGGTTCGGTTTTCGGTCTTCGTTTTCAGTCCCCAAAAACATTCAGTACCAACCGGTTCGGTTCCGATCCGGTACCGATCTCATTCTAGCCATGGATATGTTTTTTTGAGATGATATTGTCATAAAATAAGATTTTGTTTCATCGGAGCAGATAAAACCTTTATTAGAAGAATGTAATTATAACAAACAAATTCCAAAAAATAAAAACAGAAAACCATAGTAAAAAAGTTGGATATCTTTTTTTATAAATTTTTTTTTGTTGGTTAATTACTTGCTTTGAGGTGTTCCAATTCTTTATTCTAAATTTTCTTAAAAACATAATAAAATTGATATTAAAAAATATACAATTTCAAACGCATTACGTAGAAGAGGTGAAAAAGATCTTGAAAACAACTATACAAAGAGAAATTTTTATCATTATTATAATTTAAAAAAATAAATAGTTGCATCAAATAAAATAATATACTTATACTTTTCATGATTATTTTTTTTATCTTACCATGGAATAACATAGTAACGACCGTGCCACTGAATGCATCATTTTAAATCCACTAACCCAGAAAAATATCTTATTTTAAATCTTTATAGTCGTATTTTTATCCATCAATCATATAAATATACATAATAAAAAAGAAAGAATGTAAGTTTAAATAAAATATACAAAAATTTGATATGTTTTAATTTTATCCAACAAAAACCATTATATTTAGATTTATCTATTAAGAATAATTTTTGTAACATCGATGTTTTAAATCTTATTGTGTTGACTTTAAAGATAAAATACATAGAGTAAAACTAGAAATTTGGTTCACGTGGTTTGTGAAAATAATACCTTTTATCTCTACAACTTTAAAATTATAAGATAATCATCGTGGTTTGTAAAATCGTCCGAGTTTTGTCTTTTTCTCTAACAACCGTTTTTAAAATATCCCATTAAAAAAAGAGACATTATCGTATTTTTATTGATTTTTTAAAATCTTTTATTCAATCAAAATCAATTTTATGATTTCATTTTATTGAGTATAAGACAAAAAACCAATAAAAAGACGAAAATGTCTTTCATTTAACGGAGGTTTTCGACAATCGTTAGAAAGGGAGACTACATCTAGATGTTTTCGCCAACCGTGTAATTTTATAACTTAAAGGACGAAAATTGTTATCTTTAACAAACCCCATGGACCAAATTTGCAGTTAACTAAAAAAATATAATAAGAATTATTTTTGTTTGCATTTATTTGAAGACGAAAGGTAGGGAGGATATCGGGATACATTCCAGGAGCCACCAGTCGGAAGGTATGATTCATTGAACGTCTGCCTCTTTCTAGAAATTGTCAAAATTCGAGAGATATTTGAATTCGCATATCTTCTTTTTGGTGGTTGTTAATTTTACTGGTGTTCTTGGGATGTGAATTCGATTTCTAATTCGAATAGGGTTTTGAATTTGATTTGTACGCTAATAAGAAAGTAGGGTTAATCTTGTAGGGCATTTTCATTTAGTTGATGCTATGATCCAGTGTATATGTGCTTTAATAATCTAGTTTTGAAAATGAATCTTGAGTTTCAGGTTACCAGCACAAGTAGCAGACAGTCACAGTGGTAAATAAGTTATATAATCAGCAATAGGGCATTTTATATATAGACATATATATATATATATACATAAGAAGTCAGATAACAGAACACAGATCCAATTTGTTTGAATTTAAAACAATATGATTAAACTTCTGTTGTTACAACTCACGTCACATGGAAATTAATTCTAAAAGGGGAAAAGGTAACCGTTGGAAGTCATTAAATTTCCAAAGTTGGTTTACCAAATTTAATTTTTTCAAAGTCTCTGTCGAATTGTTTCGTCAGAACGACATCACAATCACAATTATTTGATCCCATCCCATCCTATCCTCAACTTGAAGACAAAACAATTTAGTTGTCAAACTTTATTGATCCTACCTTCCATTCCATGGATGGCCTTTTTCACAAGTTTATTGATTTCCATTGCTTTGTTCTTGCTGCTCTTTTCACCTTCTCATGTTGCAGTAGACATCATAGCTGCAAATCAAGTCATCAAAGATGGTGAAGCCATTGTTTCGGCTGGAGAATTGTATGAAATGGGATTCTTTAGCCCTCCTAACTCCAACAATCGTTACGTGGGGATATGGTACAAGAAGATTGCAACGGGTACAGTGGTATGGGTTGCTAACAGAGACTTGCCGTTATCCAATACATCTGGCACCTTCAAAGTTAATAGCGAGGGACGCCTGCTGATTTCCTGCTGTGGTGATACCCTAATCTGGTCATCATCAACTTCTTCGGCATTTGCCAGGTATATTAATCCAGTGGCACAACTTTTGGATACTGGAAACTTTGTTGTTAAGTATGTAAACAGTAGTGATGACACAAATTTGATTTGGCAAAGTTTTGATTATCCTGGTGACACCTTACTACCTGGAATGAAACTTGGTAAGGATTTTGTAACAGGCATAAACAGGAACTTAACATCATGGAAGAGTCCCAATGATCCTTCTATAGGTCAGTATGTGAACTATGTAGACACAAATGGATATCCACAAGTGTTCATCCATGGGCAAGGTTTACTGAAAAACATAAGGTATGGACCATGGAATGGCATTAGGTTTAGTGGTTTGCCTAATGAGATGCCAAATCCAGTTTACTCGGTTGACTTTGTTGTTAACCAGAAGGAAGTATATTATAAATCCGAGCTTAAGAGTTCAACTGTTCAGATGATGCGTTTGATGTGGGATGGCAGCATGGTCATATTGCGTTGGAATAATCGAAGCAGAGAATGGATTGTTTTTTCAAATAGTCTACTGGATATGTGTAATGGCTATGGACTATGTGGTCCTTATGGAAGCTGTGACCTCAGCAAGACTCCTGTTTGTACTTGTATGGATGGTTTTGAACCAAAACGCCCGGATGAATGGAACATGGCAGGTTGGTCGAGTGGGTGCCAACACAAAGTTCCTTTAGATTGTGATGTCACAAAAAACTTTTGGAAAATCAAAGGAATGAAATTTCCTGACACACGGAAATCTTGGTACAATCAGAGCATGACACTTGGCGAGTGTGAGATGGCCTGCAGGAAAAATTGCTCTTGCACGGCTTATGCAAATTTAGATATCAGAAGAGGAGGGAGTGGATGCTTATTATGGTTTGGTGAACTGATGGATTTTAAAGTTTGTGATGAGAGTCAAGATCTTTACATAAGAATGCCGGCCTCTCTACTAAAAGGTAAACACTTTCTTGTGTCCAGAACCACCTTTTTTTCCCTTTAAATTGTTACATTTTTTCATTTCCATGTGAAAGATAGGAACTTCCTTTATGGGTTGTTTGAGCTTACAAAGGTTCAAGCTTGATACGCGCCTATAAATATTAAAGAACGTTTAAAATTGCCCATATTTTATCAAGTCTGTGTTATGTATCCCAATATCCCAGATTCTATATGTCTCCATTGTTGTAAAGATGTGGAGTATCATGTTTATAAATATGTTTGTCGCTCCAACGCTTTTGCAGCTTTGGTAAAATAAAGAAATGAGATTTGTATGATTTAGCAAAGGAAGCAGAGCTGAAGTTGTTGCATTTTGTAGATGATGGTCTTACGTTCTCCCAATCTGACATCAAAATGATTCGAGTACTCACCATCACCTTGTCAGTTTCGTTGTTCTTGCTTGGCTTGTCCATAGCAGCGTATGTCTGTTACAAGAAAAGGAAAAGGTCTAACATGAGAACACGAGGTAATGCAAATGAGTCACTTCCATCTTTTAAAACAAGCAGAAGAGTATGTAACTTTGTTGCTCTTGTTTATAATAATTGTGCATATGGCTTTGTAGGTCGCAGGGTACACGCCTTAGAAAAAAAGTATTCTGATATATCAAAGGATGATCTAGAGCTGAATTTTATTAGCTTATCTGTAATAGTTAAAGCTACCAATAACTTCTCCATTGACAATAAGCTCGGTGAAGGTGGCTTTGGTCCAGTTTACAAGGTAACTTCTTGAAACTCATTCCCATTTTTATTCCTTAAAGCTCATATGATGGATCATAATCTTTAGGGAGTTTTGGAAAGCGGACAAGAAATAGCCGTGAAGAAACTTTCAGAAACTTCTCAACAAGGGTACGAAGAGTTCTATAATGAAGTTGTTTGTGTTGCTAGACTTCAGCATCGGAATCTTGTGAAGCTTCTTGGATACTGTATGGATGAAGATGAAAGGATCCTGATTTATGAATACCTGCCTAACAAAAGCTTGGACTTATATCTATTTGGTTAGACTCTTTCATCATGTTTCTACTGCCCATTATATAGTATTCCTATTCAAGTATGTCATTTATCTTCGTATTTCATCCTGCATTTGGTAAATCATGTAAACAAATAGTTTTTTAAAATCTAAATCTATATGGTAATGTTATATTGGCAGATGAAACCAAAAGTTCTATGCTCAAATGGCCTCTGCGGTTTGATATTATCCGTGGGATTGCTAAAGGTATTCTTTATCTCCATCAAGATTCCCGCCATCGAATCATCCACAGAGATCTCAAGGCCAGCAATATACTGCTGGATCGCGACATGATCCCCAAAATATCAGACTTTGGGCTTGCTAGAGAGTTTGGAGGAGACCGGATTACAGACAAAACAAAGAAAGTAGTTGGAACATAGTAAGTAATTTATAAACTATATAACATGTGATTCATTTATGACACTTATTTGTCATTCTTTTTGGTTTTGTTGCAGTGGTTATATTTCACCCGAGTATGCAATTCACGGGCGTTACTCTGTGAAATCGGATGTATTCAGTTTTGGTGTTTTGGTACTGGAAGTGGTGAGTGGGAGGAAAAACAGAGAATTCTCTCGTGAAGATGTCAATGATAACCTTCTTGGACATGTAAGTAAATATCCTATGGCTTAATTATATTTTGATAAGTATTTGTTTTACCTAGCCAAACAAACGATCACTATATATCTCACTCAAAAAAAGGTATTAAGTATTATAGAGTAAATAACTTTATTTTACAATTTTATTATTAACTATGTAGAAGTCACTAATGATTGAAAATTTAGCTAAAAGGAAAATGTTGTATTTATTTTAGGAGAAAGAGGAAAACTACGTACACCATTCTCTCACTTTTGATCATGGATTTCGGTTTCAATAGGCATGGAGACTCTATAGAGAAGGCAAGTGTTTTGAGCTCATGAGTCCTTGTTTACGCGACTCCTGCATTTTCTCAGAGGTGGAACGAACAATACATGTTGGTCTATTGTGCGTGCAAAATCTTGCACCAGATAGGCCAACAATGTCGTCAGTGGTTAGAATGTTGAGTAGTGATGGTGCATTGCCTCCACCTAAACAACCTGCTTTTTTTGTTGGAGAAAGCTCGTCGTCTAATAATCCCAAACCCTCTTCAGGAGGAATCGATAGAGCCACTATAACAATATTAGAAGCTCGATAGGAATGTATTCTTTGTGTGCTATGTGTATCATAGAGTTGCATCCATTTTGTGCAGCTCTATGATATTCAGAGTATGCACTTTTTTTTCTTTTTTTGGTGTTATACAAACACACAAAATATACATACATACATAACATATTTTTTGGAGGCATTGCCTTTTCCCATGTAATTAATTGTAAATTTTTTGGATTTTCTTTTTTCATTTTTGATTTTCATGGCAAGACTAAACAAGATACAAGAATATAATAAGCCTTAATTTAAAAAAAGGTTAAATAACGTTAAAGTAATCGAAATAAAAAGTCAAATGATTTATTAATAAACAAAAGTTATGGCACATATTATGTTATGACCTAAGCGAGAATGATGTCCACTTAAAGTTAATTTTTAAGTAACTTTAAGGCCTTGTTTGTTTTTTCATTTTAAGCTCTTAATCACCACTTATGTCTGATTCGTTCAGGCATTTCATAATCATTTCCGAACTGAAATCAGACTTCAGACTTCGGACCTCTTAAAAAACAAACGCCACCTAAGTTAGGCTGCTTTATAACAAGTTAATTTTAAATATTGACCAAATTCTAAGCCTGAATGAAACTTCTTGACTGAAAGCTGTATTTGTTTAAAGTCTACATCGATATGTTTTTTTTTAATTACTTTAAGAGGCTGCCTAACTGAATATGATTAAAGTAAAAAATTTATGTTGAAATAATAAGTTAAAATTTGATGGTTTTTTAATAATTAAATGATAAGGAGTCATACCCAGGGGAGCTGCCATGTTACTTTTTAATAACATATCTTTTGTCGTCCAAATATTTTAGATTTAATCACACAACGAATTTTATATGAAATAATTTTATATTTTAACATGTTATGATGTTCTATATATTTTTTTAAATCAAATTGTTAAAGGATGAAAATTTATGATGTTCTATATAAAATTTTAAAAGACCAAGGACGAAATCAGGTTTATTAACATATACAATATTAAAAGACCAATTACATAAAAACTCACATATAATATTAACAAAATCCCTAAAATTGTTTTTTAGTCATTATGGGTTTTATTTCATTTTTTTTTGTCCATGAGTAGGGGCGGAACACGACTGTTGTAGTCTAGGGGGCCAAAATATAATATTAAAAAATTCAAGATTCAAATGATGACATACAACTCTTTTTTGTTATGATCAATCATTAAATTTTAGAATTTTTTTTGTTAATATAGACTAAAACATATAACCTTAAACTGTTAACCGATAAATAGTAATATAGACTACTATGAAATCGAGTTTATATGCAGCCAAAAAAAATTAAGCGTCATAACAGACCAATTTATAAGACTTAATGTATAAGACCAAAAAACAAAAGCGTTTTATTTAAAAACGTTGTAATAAGTTTATATGATGATTTTGTGACTCTTAACAATTTTTAGGACATTTTAAATAAAAAACCGTCGAATTAGCAATTTTATAGGATTAAAAAATGTCATATAAAAAGATAAATGAGTCTCGTTTGACGGAAGGGCTCTCTGTGGCTCGGATGTCGATGACAAGCCCCGTAACTTTGGGGAGAAGGGGTGCCTCCTCACAAAGGGGGTCGTAGTGACCAGGCCGGGCGACTCTCTATTTGGTCTATAAATTTATTATATTTTTAAATAGGACGTTTTATTTTTTGATCTTATAAAATAGTCTATTAAAACCCTTATAAATTGATGAGAACCTAAACCCAATTTTATATAGTGATAAATTTAATATGTTTTTAGATTATTATAAACTAATAAAAAAAATTTAGATTAACAATATAATCTTATACACTCTTTTTAATATTTTTTAAATTTAATATATAGTAAATGGGAAATGTGAAGAGAAAATTTCGGGAAATTAATTATTTTAACCAATTTCTAAATCTCATTTACTAAAATGACCAAAATCTTTCTGAGTTGACCAAAATGACCAAAATCTGATCGAAATACATACCGAAATACAAATCTGATCGAGTAGTCCTAAAACCTCCGCCAAATACTGAATATCTCCCAAAACCTCCGCCAAATACTCAATACCTTGGCAGAGGTTATAATTTACCAATTTGTTATTTGAAATTTTACATTTTCTACCCTTATAGTTAGTTGATAAATTACTTTAGGTACTTTACTTTTTAACTTTTCGTTTTACACCCTTATCACATTAACACACATACTCGTATATCAATTAAAATACGTCTAAAAAATACGTATTTATTTTAACAAGTTACACCATTATAATCGTCTCGACAATACCTTCGAAATGAGCCAAATATTGAATATTTTTCGATTTAATTATATACTTTTAAAGCCAATTACTCTATTGATCGGTGAATATGAATATTTTTCATAAAATCGGAATATTAATTAAAATACAATGATATTATTTTTTATAAGTTGATCGTCTTTTCCGACTATTAAAATATTATATTTAGGTTGAAAAATTTACTCATGAAAGGTCTTGAAGAAGGAGAGCATGGAAATATGTTTGAAAGATTTATGTATTTTATTTCTATAGTCCCCTCCGCACTGTGTATATATCATTGATTCAAAAATGGGTTAATTAGAGTATATATTGTAATAACCTTAAGTGTGTTATGTGTTATTTTCATGAATATTAATTTATATGGTTTTTATTATAGAAATGACAAGAACACAAAAGTAGTACAAATTCACTATAATTTATATCTTTTTTTTTTGGAAAGGGTATCCTAGGCGTGCCTAGACTAATCCCTGACAATTTTAAGACTGCTAAATCATGCAGCCCTGAGATAATTTCCCCAGTGGCCACAAGTTGTTTGTGCCTGGATTCGAACCTGGAGTAGATGGGTTATCTAGTCTCATCCCCCACAAGTCTTAACCAGTACACCACAAGCCTTGTGGTTCATATAATTTATATCTTATTTCTTTATATATCCATAATATTATACTTTGTCGTTAAAAAATAATAACATTATATTTTTATTAATATTCCGAATTTTGTGGAAAATATTCATATTCACTGATCAAGAGGATAATTGGCAATCGAAAAATATTCAATATTGGGCTCATTTCGAAGGTATTGTTGAGACGATTATAATGGTGTAACTTGTTAAAATAAATACGTATTTTTAGACGTATTTTAATTGATATACGAGTATGTGTGTTAATGTGATAAGAGTGTAAAACGAAAAGTTAAAAAGTAAAGTACCTAAAGTAATTTATCAACTAACTATAAAGGTAGAAAATGTAAAATTTCAAATAACAAATTGGTAAATTATAACCTCTGCCAAGGTATTGAGTATTTGGCGGAGGTTTTGGGAGATATTCAGTATTTGGCGGAGGTTTTGGGACTACTCGATCAGATTTGTATTTCGGTATGTATTTCGATCAGACTTTGGTCATTTTGGTCAACTCAGAAAGATTTTGGTCATTTTAGTAAATGAGATTTAGAAACTGGTTAAAATAATTAATTTCCCGAAAATTAAACATCATCTTTTTAATATTTTTTAAATTAAATATATAGTAGATGGGAAGTGGGAAGAAAAAATTAATGTAATTAAAAAAGTGGGGATGATGGGATTCGATCCCGTGACCAAAAGGCAGGGGCCATGGCTTGTTAACCAACTAAGCTAGCTGTGATATGTGGTTTTAATTGGTCATGAATGGTATTTATGTAAAAAACGGGGAGGCCATGGCCCCCATAAGCCACCATGGTGTTCCGCCCCTGTCCATGAGGCTGATTCTAAGAGTAAATTATATATTTGGTCCCTAGGGTTTATTGGTTTAACAGTTTGGGTCCCTAAAATAAAATATCTATGACTTGCATTCTCGTGGTTTTCATTTCATGACGTATTGGGTCCCTAAAACTAACTCTGTTAGACTTTTTATGTTAAGTAGGTTAAGTAAGAGGGGCATTCTGGTCATTTTAAGTATATGAACCAAATATGTAATAAAAATCATAGGGACCAAACATGTAATTTACTCTCTATATTGTTATAATAATAAAAAATGTAACTATAATGCCATAACAAAAAGGGCAAAATACAAGAAATAGCAACCTACTTTCATAAATTTCTTTATTATAGCATTGTACTTTCAGTTTTACTTATTACAGCAATGTACTTTCAAATTATTTTTTATTAAGGCATTGTACTTTGAAAAATTTACTCATTATAGCAATGGATAACTTGTTACATTTTAAACAAGTTAACCCCCATTTTTTTTGCTTACATGGCTTAAATGAGATGACATGGATAACATGTCATCATGATTTCATGTCATTAATAAAAAAATCTCTTGTAATTTTTTTAAAAAAAATTCCCACTTTCTCTTCTGATTATTCATATCTCACCCAGTTTATATTATTCTTAATTATCTCAATTTTTTAGTAATTTCTTCACTTCATCACATTTTAAAAAAAACCACTCTTACTAAATTGTATGCAAATTAAATATTTTAAAGTTATATTTTTTTTAACAAATATGATATTTTTCTTGAAGATAAATATTTTATTTATAAAAAACGTAAAACTTGTGATTTAATTTTCTAGTTCAAAAAATACTTATTATGTACTTTTTAAAAAAAATTTAAGGATATAAATTGTGTTTTAGAAATCTTCTTAATATTGCTACATTTAAATAAATATTTTAGAAATAATCTAGTTAATTTAATATACTTATTGAATGATATGTCAATTCAATTTTTTAAGACAAATAGATATATTATTTTCCATATAAATATTTTATTTGTAAAAAAAGTAACAATTCTTATTTTCTTTGTTAAAAAAATATATTTTTAAACATTTTTTAATATTAGGGAAATAAATTATCACCTATAAATTTTCTGAATATTCTTATATTTATGAATAATTTAGTTTAGTTTTAATTAGTCTAATATATTTATTAAATAATATGTAAAGTACAATGCTATAATAAGAAATGTCACATCAACAATATATTACATGTGGACAACCTACATGGACAATGAGGTGGCATGGAAACCTAATATAGTGGGTAAATTTAAAAGAAAAGGTTACCCAATGCTATAATGGGTAGATTTTTCAAAGTACAATGCTCTAATAAAAAATAATTTGAAAGTACATTGCTGTAATAAGAAAAATTAAAAGTACAATGCTATAATAGAGAAATTTATAAAAGTAGGTTGTTATTTCTTGCATTTTGCCCTAACAAAAATACAATTTAAAAATATATTGTTATAATAAGAAAAAAACGAAAATACAATGTTATAATAAGAAAAATTATGAAAGTATGGTGATAAATTATATAAATATATATATATATATATATATATATAATATTTTATGGATTATCACTTAGGGTTAGGTTCAAATGTGAACTCAATTTTGGCTGTGAACGTGAGGACGAACCTCAGCCACACATCTTCAGTTATGGTGGACGCGATCACGGAGGATTGACGCGATTCATGGGAGGGTGGAGATTATTAAAGGAGGGAACCAGGTCAAAGCCGCCTTTATTGACCGGATAAGTGGCTGAGATTCGTCCTCACGTTCACAACCAAAAATGAGTTCACATTTGAACTTTCCTCTTATCACTTATTAACTATATATCAAATATATAGAGAGTAAATTACATGTTTGGTCCTTGTGATTTTTATTACATGTTTGGTCCTTATACTTAAAATGACCAAAATGTCCCTTTTAGTTAACCTACTTAGTAGAAGAAGTCTAACAAAGTTAGTTTTAGGAACCCAATACATTATGAAATGGAAACCACGAGGATGCAAGCCATAAATATTTTATTTTAGGGACCCATACTGTTAAAACCAATAAACCCTTGGGACCAAATATGTAATTTACTCGTGATTCTATTTAAAAAGGCATGTTAAATTAAGGGTACTTTTGTCTTTTTACTTTTTATATTATTTTCTAATAAAAAAATTAAAATCATTGACATCCACGTAACCTTCCCTAGTGAATTGTATCTTCTCTGGCCAAAACCCATCTTAAACTTTTAAGAGATGTAACATTAACCGCCATTGAATCACTAACAACAAGAATATCAGAACAATCATCGATCGTCTCTTTATCTTCAGCTTTTTTCGACTTCGGAATGAAGGGGATGATCTCTTTCAGAAATTTAAAATCATAAGCTATCACAAAAATAATCATAAATATCTGTCATTTTGCAATTAGAATTGGGGGATTAATTCCTCGATTTCGTTCCAGTAAATTTGTGCTTGTGGAATTAATTATCGTCTTTTTAGTGTTTTTAGATTTACAAATTAGTCAATTAGAAAATTGAAAAAAAAAATATTATTATTGTTTATTTTTTTTGAAAGGAAGCAAAAATATATATATTTATAACGACTCTGCTGGGGATCGAACCCAGAATCTCTGGTTTCGTAGACCAGCGCCTTATCCATTGGGCCACAGAGTCGTTGTTTGGAAATTAAAACAATATTGTTACAGTAAATAGAAAAATCTAACCCGATCTTCTCCGACAAAATCTCCGGCTAAAATTATTGCTTCTCCGACCAACAAATTCATTCCAACCAACCAAATAAACAAAATCAAATCCATATCAAATTCAAACCCAATCAAGTAATCAAAATGAAACCCATGAAATCTTGTTCTTTGTGACATGAACATAGAGGGAATTGGAGTCCATAGAAAGGGAGACGGATCTCGAATCAAGGGTTATCTTATCTGAGATGGATATGAAAACTTTAATGAAGGTCTTCGAACCAACACCTCCATCTGGTGTCAGTTCGTAATACCAAATGAGCAACAACCACTCACAGTCACAGATCTGGGTTTCAGATGGTGGTTACACTGGTATAGTTTGGTTTGGACTATTCATGCCTTTGATTTGGGTTTTTCAGTTTCGATTAGGGTTCGAGATGAAGGAGATGATGCATCATCAAATTAGGTCGTCCCTGTGAAAAGGGTAAGATTTGAAGTCATTGAATTTTCAAGTTGCTTTCTTTAATTTAATACAAACTATTAAATATTTAGAAGTTTTTTTTTTAAAACAAATATTTAGAAGTTTAATTGCCCATATCTTATCAAGATTGTGTTATATTATATATCTCAGATTCTACAATGTCTTCATTGTTGTAATGATATATCATCTTTTTTATATTTATAGAATGGTGAAATAAATAATTTGTGTTTTTTTTATCATGGATCATTTCGGTTTCATTCAGGCATGGAAACTTTATATGGAAGACAGGGGCCTCGAGGTCTTGTGTTCATCTTTACGTGAGAAGTGTATCATCTCAGAGGTACAACGAACAATACATGTTGGTTTATTGTGCGTTCAGAATCTTGCACAAAATAGGCCAACAATGTCGTCTGTGGTTACGATGTTGAGTGGTGATGGTGCATTACATCCACCTAAACAACCTGCTTTTTATGTTGGAGAAGGCTTACCTAATCCCAACCCCTTTTCAGGAGGAGTTGATAAAGCCACTATAACGACGTTAGAGCCTCGATAGAAAGTGTATAGATAAAACATGCTTTTGTCTAAAGTGAGAGACAATATGGGATTAAACTGTTTGTTTAACAACTTGATTTATAACTATTGGATCAAGGGGTTGTTTGGTTGATTTTCCATTAAGCCTGGTATAGATAAAACTGTCTGTATGGATTAATCTGCTTGTATATACCGAGAAGATTTTTGTTTGGTGAGTTTTTCATATATGAAAAAACATGTTTTTAATTGGGAATGTCGGGTTTGAAAAAACTTGGTTTTTTGCATAAAACTCCCTTAAAAGTTTATTGAACAAGTCAATTTTCATATTATCAAACTTTCGTTTATAGCCGACCGAATAACATATTAACATGTGAGATTCGTCGACTACACTCTTCTCTTTGTATACAAGTTTCTTGACTTTAAAAATAAAAGCGGTTTACTTTGGATCTTATTGTTTTGCTTAGTAATTATTACTTATTAGTATGACTTTAAAAATATAAAATATAAATGAGAATTATTTTTTGTTTGCAAGATGTATTTTTAGACATGTTATATATTTATGAACTAGTTTTTGTCAACTTATTTGTTCATCAGCTAACTTAAAGCATTTGTAAAAGATTTTTCAAAATTTCTTCAAAATAAATAACCAAAAATTAAAATCTTTAAAAAAAATCATATTAATCTTCAATAGATTTTTCATTCCGAAGAATTCAACATTGATTGAAATATTTTATTTCTCAATTAAAATATTATTTATCTTTCTATATAATTAATCTTAAAATTTCTTATCGATAAAAAATTAAAGATATATAAAAAACTATTTCTCTTGTATGGTGATATTTTTTGGATAAAGGTGTTTCTTTTTCTTACTTTGTTCGTTTTAAAGAAATTTTATTAGTACTTTTGGAGCTCAATTTTTTGCCCAAATTCTCTATTTTCATGCTCTTATCATTTAGGTAGTTTGTCATCAAATATAATCTAACCATAAAAGCGGGGCCGCCTGGTCTTGCCGTGTGGCAGAGTGGGCACTGTATTTTTCTCCCTTCCTTGACGGGCAAAGCTTTTGAAGAAAAATTAGGTTTTACCGTGTGATTAGAGTTGCTCTACATGAGCTTGAATCTTGAGTTTCATGTTACCAATCACAAGTAAGTTGTATAGTATAATTAGTATGTTATGTCTTCTTGAAAATCCAGTCACCTCTCTTTTACTCTGTCATATTGCTGCAATATATAAAATGCATACCCAATTTAATTGAATTTAGCAGCCTACATGAAAATACTAATGGAAGACCTTTTCACAAGTTTACTGATTTCCATTGCTTTATTCTTGTTGCTCTTTTCACCTTCTGTTGCAGTAGATACCATAATTGCAAATCAAGTAATCAAAGATGGTGAAACCATTGTTTCAGCTGGAGTATTGTATGAAATGGGATTCTTTAGCCCTCCTAACTCCAACAATCGTTACTTAGGGATATGGTTCAAGAAGACAGCAACGGGTACAGTGGTATGGGTTGCTAACAGAGACTTGCCTATATTCAATACATCAGGCACCTTCAAAGTCAGTAGCGAGGGACTCCTGCTGCTTTCCTGCTGTGGTGGTGATACAGTAATCTGGTCATCCACTTCTTCGGCATTTGTCAGGTATATTAATCCAGTGGCACAACTTTTAGATACTGGAAATTTTGTTGTCAAGGATGGAAACAGTACTGATCACACAAATTTTGTTTGGCAAAGTTTCGATTATCCTAGTGACACTTGGCTACCCGGAATGAAATTTGGTAAGGACTTTGTAAAAGGCATTAACAGAAACTTGACATCATGGAAGAGTCCCAATGATCCTTCTGTAGGTCAATATGTAAATTATGTTGATACAAATGGATATCCACAAATGCTTTTGAGGCAAGGTTTGGTTGTACGCCTAAGGGTTGGACCTTGGAATGGCATGAGGTTTAGCGGTCTTCCTGATGAGATACCAAATCCAATATACTCCATTGACTATGCTATTAACCAAAAGGAAATATATTATAAATACGATCTTACGAGTTCATCAGTAGTTCAGATGGTACATTTGAAGTGGGATGGCACCATTGAAATGATGTACTGGAACAATCGAAGCCACGATTGGTTTGTGTATGCAACTGGTCCTGTAGATACTTGTGGTCGCTATGGAATCTGTGGTCCTTATGGAACCTGTAACATCAACAAAAGTCCTCCTTGTAGTTGTATGGATGGTTTTGAACCAAAACGCCCTGATGAATGGAACATGGCAGATTGGTCGAGTGGATGCCAACTCAAAATCCCTTTAGATTGTCAGGCCCCACAAGTCTTTTGGAAAATCAGAGGATTTAAATTTCCCGACACGCGACAATCATGGTACAATGAGAGCATGACCCTAGGTGAGTGTGAGATAGCCTGCAGGAAAAATTGCTCTTGTACGGCTTATGCAAATTTATATGTCATGAGAGGGGGGAGTGGATGCTTACTATGGTTTGGTGCACTCATGGATCTTAAGGTTTGCGGAGAGAGTCAATATCTTTACATAAGAATGCCTGCCTCTCTACTTAAAGGTTAACACATTTCTTCACTAAAAGTTCATATTTTAAATATGTTTTTGCAGCGCTGGTAAAATATAGAAATGAGATTATTTAAAGTTAGGGAAGCAGAATGTACCAAGGTTCAGTTTCAACTGGTTGCTAAACTTGTTGCATTTTGTAGATGATGGTCTTAGGGTCTCCCAATCTGGCTTCAACAAAAAGATTCAAGTACTCACCATCACCTTGTCAATTTCATTGGTCTTGCTGGGCATGTTCTTAGCTGTGTATGCTCGTAACAAGAAAAAGAAAAGGTCTTCCATAAAAGGACGAGGTAAGGCAAATGAGTCACTTCCGTGTTTTAACAAATTAAAAATGTAAAACAAGCAGAATAATTCTACATATCACTTTGTAGGTCACATGGTACACGCCTTTGATAAACGGGACTCCAATGTAGTGAAGGAAGATCTAGAGCTGAATTTTATTAGCTTATCTAAAGTAATTAAGGCTACCAATAACTTCTCCATTGACAATAAACTCGGTGAAGGTGGCTTCGGTCCAGTTTACAAGGTAACTTCTTGCATGCACATCTATGGTTAAAATTCAAAGCTTGTATCATGAAGACAATGTATAAGACCATGTCCCAAAATAAATGCAAGGTTGACTTGCCATTTACCCACATCCTACCTTTGGATGGGATATACCAGGCCTGGTTCAACGGGAAAAACACAGGGGTGCTTGGTTGGCGGTGGGAAATGGAAAGAAATCGTTTATGGTTAACCGATAATGAAGCATTTATCGACAAAATTGAGGGGAATGAAATCCGTTCCCATTCCCCATCATTTTCGTTACTATTTCCATCCTCTGAAACGAATTAAGCACCCTCTAAGCTTATATGATGGATCAAAATCTTTAGGGAGTTCTTGAAAGCGGACAAGAAATAGCCGTGAAGAAACTTTCAGAAACTTCTGAACAAGGGTACAATGAGTTCTACAATGAAGTTGTCTGTGTGGCCAGACTTCAGCATCGGAATCTTGTGAAGCTTCTTGGATATTGCATGGATGGAGATGAAAGGATCCTCATTTATGAATACATGCCTAACAAAAGCTTGGACTTACATCTATTTGGTTCGACTCTTTCATCATGTTTCTACTGCTCTTTGTATAGTATTGCTATTCAAGTATATCATTTACGTTCGTTTTTCCACATGCATTTTTTGTGTCCCATCTCAATCTTCGATGCACAATCACATCTTTATCTTTCCTACGTAGTATAAAACAAAATGAAAATGTTGAATGTTGAACAACAGTCATTGACACTATACATTTCCATCTTGTTTTATATTATGCAAGAAAAAGAGATGATTGTGGGTCTCATTGAGTCGATTGAGAAGAAATGCAATGGGGGATGAAATGAATAATGATAATTGGCAATTCATGTAAACAAATAGTTTTTTAAAATCTAAATCTATATGGTAATGTTATATTGGCAGATGAAACCAAAAGTTCTATGCTCAAATGGCCTCTGCGGTTTGATATTATCCGTGGGATTGCTAAAGGTATTCTTTATCTTCATCAAGATTCCCGCCATCGAATCATCCACAGAGATCTCAAGGCCAGCAATATTCTGCTGGATTGCGACATGATTCCAAAAATATCAGACTTTGGGCTTGCTAGAGAGTTTGGAGGTGACCAGATTACAGACAAGACAAAGAAAGTAGTTGGAACATAGCAAGTAATTTATAAACTATATAACATGTGATTCATTTATGACACTTATTTGTCATTCTTTTTGGTTTTGTTGCAGTGGTTATATTTCACCCGAGTATGCAATTCACGGGCGTTACTCTGTGAAATCGGATGTATTCAGTTTTGGTGTTTTGGTACTGGAAGTGGTGAGTGGGAGGAAAAACAGAGAATTCTCTCATGAAGATGTCAATGATAACCTTCTTGGACATGTAAGTAAATTCCTATGGCTTAACTATATCTTGATAAGTATTTGTTTTGCACACAACTAAATCAAACCAAACTAAAGGAACCCAATATATGAGTAGAGTAGGCCAGTAGGGTATGTGGATTTGTTTTGCTCAAGCATTATAGAGTAAATCTATTTAGTTGTATTCCATTTTCTGGTCACATGTTGCACATTAGTCTTACTTTTATGACCAAAAATAACATTGTTACACATAATAACTTTAATAAGTTTGTCAAATCATTTATTTGGAAAACGGTAAAAATGATCAAACTGAGGATCGGTACAATGGTCAAATAGGATAATCTGTGTTGTATAATGGTGAAAACTTATTTCACAGGATAAAACAAGTAGTTTCCACTTTCTATTTGGTGTCTAATTTCTTAGTATAATGTTAAAACCTCGTATTTAGTCAAATATAAGAGTTTGACTATCTATGAAATATCTACATGCACTATAAAGACAATAAAATGAATTGTTGACTCAAGCAATGCTACCTATGTTTTGTAGTGATCACTAATGAGTAACATAGATTGAAATTTTACCTAAAAGAAAAATATTGTATTTATTTTGGGACAATGTGGAAAACTACCCCATTCTGTCACTTTTATTCATGTATTTCGGGTTCATTCAGGCATGGAGACTCTATACAAAAAGCAAGTGCCTCGAGCTCATGTGTCCATCTTTGCGTGACTCGTGCCTGGTCTCGGAGGTGCAACAAACGGTACATGTTGGTCTACTGTGCGTGCAAAATCTTGCAGAAGATAGGCCAACAATGGCGTATGTGGTTAGGATGTTGAGTGGCGCCGATGCATTGCCTCCACCAAAACAACCTGCTTTCTTTGTTGGAGAAGAATTGCCTAATCCTAACCCCTTTTCAAGAGGAGTCGATGAAGCCACTATAACGACATTAGAGCCTCGATAGGAAGCACATATTCCGATGCAAATTTAATGGGATTATGTGTGCTATATTACAAATTGTAGCCATTATATTACACCATGATTCAAATTGAATCACAAATTCATAACATCGAAAAAGACAAAATAGAAATATAGAACAGATACACTTCTAGTGAAGCTTAAAGCATTGATTGTTGAGGGGTTATCGTGGGTGAAAAAGAAAGGAAATAGAGGAATGGGTATCAATCAATTAATACATGTGTCCTTGCATTGAGTTGAGTTCTGTCCTTTTGTGACAATAAGAATAAAAAATCAAATGATTTATTTACCAATATTTTTTTTTTTCAAAACTAGAGTATATCACGTGTTTTTTTAACACCCAAGCTAAGCGACTAACACTATGTTTCGTAAAAATAAGTTAACTTATTTTCAGTGTATACGTTTGATAAACCATAAGCTAGCTTATTGAAACGCTACTTAAAATAATTTTTTGGGAGCTTATTGTCATTTTTTTCAATTATAACCCTTATTAATATTAATTTTTATTATTTTTTAATTTTTCAATATGCTTTTTTGGTCATTTTATATTCTTATACGCTAATTCTACGGTTTTTTCATCAGCTACCCGCTAGCTTGGTAGCTAGCTTATCAGCTAGTTTGCCAAACATAACTTAAGATTAAACTGCTGTATAACAACATGATTTATAAGTCTTGCACTCAGTCTTAAGTTTGAATAAAAAAGTGTAATTAAAACTCGTATTTGCTAAAAGAAACTGTTGTACGCTTTTCGCTCTAAAAAGGATCTGCATAGTTGACCATGGACCTTAGTCTTCTCCTTATAATACAAAGTTCTGGAATCTGGATTATAACTGATTGCAAATAAGAAAAAAGATAGTTGAAATAACATAAAGGAATATTAAGGTGGCGTTTGGTTTTTAAGAGGTTCGAAGTCTGAAGTTTGATTTCAGTTCGGAAATGGTTATAAAATGCCTATGATGAATATTAATCATGAATAATATATTATTCATGATACATATGTAAGTGTTATTAATCATAAATCATTTATTGATAATAAATATGTACATGTTATTTATTATAAATCATACATTTATGATAAATATGTAGTGCACTAGGTTGTGGATGGTAATTAATTTTAGGTTCGTATGGAACCATGCCCGTGGACAAAAATGAAGAATAGATTACAATTTAAATTTATATGATTCATCGTTATTTTCGTCTTTGGGTTATTCCTACCTTTAAATATATGGGAATCATAAGGGCCGAATAAAAAATAATTTATGAATCATAAGGACGAAAATGTCAATAAATTACAAACTATACGGATAAAAACCTTCATTTCTAAACCATAGAGACCCCAAACCACAGGTGAAAAAAAACGTAATTTACTCTTAAAAATCAAAGTTAATTTTGTTTGTATTTATCTGATAGACGAGTGTTGAGTAAGACGCAGGGACTACGGTCGAAGTCGAAGGTATGATTCATTGAACATCCGTCTCTTTCTAGAAATCGTCAAAATTCTGGAGATATTTGAATCTGTAATTTTGTTTTTCTTAATCTTCGTTATTGTTAATTTTACTGATGTGAATTCGATTTAGGTTTTGATTGCTAAGCTAATTAAAAAGTAGGGATTCGGGTATATGCAAAATCGATCCAGTTCTGAACTAAATGAGCTTGAATTTTGAGTTTCATGTTACCAGCACAAGTAAGTTGTATAATTCGCAATAGCCCATGCCTTCTTGATGATCCAGTCACCGCTTTTACCCGTCATTGGTGCAATTAAGTCAGTTTACGGAACACATACCCAATTTGATTGAATTTACAACAATGGATCACAGCTTCTCAACACATGTTTACATGCAAATACTAATTTTGGTTTATAAATTAAACGTTTACTTTTCAAGTTGAAAGGATAAGTTTTGAAGTCATTAAATGTCCGAGGCCCTTTCTTTAATGCAAATCCATTTAATAGTTGGAAGTCTTTGTTGCACATCACAATCACAATTATCTGGTGAAGTCTTTCCTCCCATCCTGGACCTTTTTTTTTCTTGAAGAAAAAACAGTTTAGTAATCAAAGTGGGTATGGCAAGTTTATTGATTTCCATTGCTTTATTGTTGCTGCTGTTTTCATCTTCTGTTGCAGTAGACACCATAGCTGCAAATCAAGTACTCAAAGATGGTGAGACCATTGTTTCGGCTGGAGAAATGTATGAAATGGGATTCTTTAGCCCTCCTAACTCCAACAATCGTTACGTGGGGATATGGTACAAGAAGATTGCAACGGGTACAGTGGTATGGGTTGCTAACAGAGACTCGCCTTTATCCAATACATCAGGCACTTTCAAAGTCACTAGTGAGGGACTCCTGCTGCTTTCTTACTGTGGTAATAATAACGTAATCTGGTCATCCACTTCTTCGGCATTTGTCAGGTATATTAATCCAGTGGCACAGCTCTTAGATAGTGGAAATTTTGTTGTCAAAGATGGAAACAGTACTGATCAAACAGATCTCATTTGGCAAAGTTTTGATAATCCTGGTGACACCTTCCTACCTGGAATGAAATTTGGTAAGGATTTTGTAACAGGCATAAACAGGAACATGACATCATGGAAGAGTCCCAACGATCCTTCTGTAGGTCAGTATGTAGAATATATGGATACAAATGGATATCCACAAATACTTATGAAGCAAGGTTCAGTCTTACAGTTAAGGTTTGGACCATGGAATGGCATCAGGTTTAGTGGTCTGCCTAATGAGATTCCAAATCCAATTTACTCCACTGAATATGTTTTTAACCACAAGGAAATATATTATAAATACGAGCTTTCAAGTTCAGTCGTTCAGATGATCCGTTTGAAGTGGGATGGCAGCATAGAGATATTGAATTGGAGCAATCGAAGCAGGGATTGGTTTGTGTATGCAACTGGTCTAGTAGATACTTGTGGTCGATATGGAATCTGTGGTCCTTATGGAACCTGTGACATCAACAAAAATCCTCCATGTAGTTGTATGGATGGTTTTGAACCAAAACGCCCTGATGAATGGAGTGTGGCAGATTGGTCCAGTGGATGTCAACTCAAAATTCCTTTAGATTGTGAGGCCACAGAAGTCTTTTGGAAAATCAGAGGAATGAAATTTCCTGACACACGACAATCATGGTACAATAAGAGCATGACTCTTGGCGAGTGTGAGATATCCTGCAGGGAAAATTGCTCTTGCACCGCTTATGCAAATCTAGATATCAGAAATGGGGGGAATGGATGCTTATTATGGTTTGGTGAACTTATGGATCTTATGGTTTGTGTAGAGAGTCAAGATCTTTACATAAGAATGCCCGCCTCTCTACTAAAAGGTAAACACATTTCTTCAAAAAAATATAGTAGTTAAATTGAACATGGGAAGCAGATTGTACCAAAGTTAAGTTTCAACTTGATGCTAAACTTGTTGCATTTTGTAGATGAAGTCCTTATGATCTCCCAATCTGGTTTCAACAAAAAGATTCGAGTACTCGCCATCACCTTGCCAATTTTGTTGGTCTTGCTGGGCGTGTCCTTAGCAGCGTATGTTTATAGCATGAAAACGAAAAGGTCTTTCACGAAAGGAAGAGGTAAGGCAAATGAGTCACTTCCAGGTTTGAATGAACAAATAAAAATTGTAGATCAAGTAGAAGAGTATACATTTTTCTCACCCCTGCTTATAATAATTCTACATATCACTTTGTAGGTCGTAGGGCACACGCCTTTGATAAACAACATTCCGATGTAGAGAAGGATGATCTAGACCTGAATTTTATTAGCTTATCTGAAATAATTAAAGCCACCAATAACTTCTCCATTGACAATAAGCTAGGTGAAGGTGGCTTCGGTCCAGTTTACAAGGTAACTTCTTGCATGCACATCTATGGTTTAAAAAGTAAAGTTGTTCTCTGAAACGAACCAAGCGCCCCCCTAAAGCTCATATGACAGATGATAATCTTTAGGGAGTTTTGGAAAGCGGGCAAGAAGTAGCTGTGAAGAAACTTTCAGCAACTTCTGAACAGGGGTATAATGAGTTCTACAATGAAGTTGTTTGTGCTGCCAGACTTCAGCATCGGAATCTTGTGGAGCTTCTTGGATACTGCATGGATGAAGATGAAAGGATCCTGATTTATGAATACATGTCTAACAAAAGCTTGGACTTATATCTATTTGGTTCGACTCTTTCATCATATGCTTCTACTGCCCATTGTATATTATTGCTATTCAAGTATGTGATTTATCTTCGTCTTTCTTCCTGCATTTTGTGGGTCCCATCTCAATCGTGGATGCACAATCACATCTTCATGTAAATAAATAGTTTGTTATCTAGGCAAAGCATCGTGTGAGAAAAAGAATTAAGATGAGAAACCTAAGAACTTAGAGGGGATCTGAACCCTTGATCACTTTTAATCTCACACCCACCCATGAATTGCGCTCCTTACAAGAATTAATCTATTGCATCTCATTGGTGTCGATCTCCAAAGTTCTAATAAGATTGATCCAAGGGTCCAGATCCTTCTCACGCTTCTCATCATATTCTCTTCTCACAGGAACCCACCCTTGTTATCTAAATCTATATAGTAATGTTACATTGGCAGATGAAACCAAGAGTTGTATGCTCGAATGGCCTTTGCGCTTCAACATTATCCATGGAATTGCTAAAGGTATTCTTTATCTCCATCAAGATTCCCGCCATCGAATCATCCACAGAGATCTCAAGGCAAGCAATATTTTGCTGGATCGCGACATGAACCCAAAAATATCGGACTTTGGGCTTGCTAGAGAGTTTGGAGGAGACCAGATTACAGCCAAGACGAAGAAAGTGGTTGGAACATAGTAAGTAATTTATAAACTATATAACATGTGATTCATTTATGGCATTTATTTGTCATCTTTTGTTTTGTCACAGCGGGTATATTTCACCCGAGTATGCGATTCACGGGCGTATCTCTGTAAAATCAGATGTGTTCAGTTTTGGTGTTTTGGTGCTGGAGATGATGAGTGGGAAGAAAAACAGAGAATTTTCTTGTGAAGATGTCAATGATAACCTTCTTGGGCATGTAAGTAAAATCTATTGAGTTGATCACTAATGAGTAAAAAAGGAAAATATTGCATTTATTTTGGGACAATGCAGAACACTACCTCATTCTCTTTCACTTTTAATCATGGATTTCGGTTTGATTCAGGCATGGAGACTCTATACAGAAGGCAACTGCCTTGAGCTCATGAGTCCATCTTTACACAACTCATGCATTGTCTCAGAGGTAGAACGAACAATACATGTTGGTCTATTGTGTGTGCAGAATCTTGCAGAAGATAGACCAACAATGTCGTCTGTGGTTAGGATGTTGAGTGGTGATGGTGCATTACATCCACCTAAACAACCTGCTTTTTATGTTGGAGAAGGCTTGCCTAATCCCAACCCCTTTTTAGCAGCGGTCGATGAAGCCACTATAACGATGTTAGAGCCTCGATAGACAGTAAGTGTGTATTCCAATGCAAAATTAATATGTATCATAGAGTTGCATGCTCTTTAATTCATTAATTTTGAGATATTAGTAATACAATTTTATTAATTATGTTTGCATTTATGGAGTATTTGATAGAGGAAGGAGGATATGCATGAAGTAAGGGGTTGTCCACTTACTAAATGCAACCTAATGAAAAATTGTTGTTTGGTAAATATTCATAATGAACAATCAGCCAAAACAAGAAAAACAAAAACTAATGAGTATCATGATTTTGATAATGGAGAGAATTTATTAGTAACATAGTTTTAACCCATTTTCAAGATTGCAAAAAAGAGCATTTCAATGCACTTCCTACATTGACTCTTTACCTAATTTATCTCCCTACATGTGTGAAGCTCCTTACATTAAACTTATTATTATTTGTTTTATTAATAATGAGAACATTATCTACTCCCTACATGTGGGAAGCTCCTCATATTAAACTCATTATTATTTGTTTTATTAATAATAAGAAAATATAATTAACATACATTAAAGTATACAATAAATTTTTATGTAAGTAATAATGTAAGGAGCATATAGGAACAACAATGTAAAAAGTCTGTCCACGCTAATTTCTAGGCAAAAAAACTTAACATTAACTTGGCTATGTTTGGTAAAGTAGCTTAGAAGCTAGTGAAAGACTGATAAGTTAGTGGTAGCTGATAAGCTATCTGATGAAAAAAATCATGTTTGACAAACTAGTGTATAAAAATGTAAAATGACCAAAAGAACATATTGAAAAATTAAAAAAAATTAATAATTAATATTAATAAGTGTTATAATTGAAAAAAAATGACAATAAGTTTCCAAAACATTACTTCAAGTAACGTTTCAATAAGCTAGCTTATAGTTTATCAAACGTGTACACTGAAAATAAGCTAGCTTATTCTTGTCATAGTCTAACAGATTTTGTAACGTTGTAGTTACTCTTTTTTTTTCTTTCTATTTTAGGTTGTAGTTTTCAAAGTTTTCTATTTCCATTTTCTTATATGTTTTTCATCGTTCTTTAATTATTTTTTTTTTGTTGTTTTAGATTTACGTTTTAGTTTGTTTTCATTTTTTTGTATTTTCTTCTCCAAATTTATATAAAAATAAAAGATGTGATTACGATGTGATTGTTTTTATAGATAGATGAAATTAAACTTTTATGTATTGTTATTCGTTTATTACAATTTTCTCATATATCCTTTTTTTTATGTTTTAGTTTAATTTAGCCCATTAATGTTTGAAGTTTTTTTTGCCTAGAAATTAGTGTGGACGGATTTTTCAGTCCTTACTATGCTCCTTACATTATTACTTATATATTATTTTAAGAATTTATTGTATACATTAATGTACGTTATTTACATTTTCTTATTATTAATAAAACAAATAATAATTTTAATATAAGGAGCTTACTGCATGTAGGAAAGTAGATAATGTAAATTAGGTAAAGAGTCAATGTAGGGGAGTGCATTGAATGCTCCCTATATTAGTTAAAATATAAATGTTTGGAGTTTATTGTAGATGATAACTTCTACATTGTTTTTGTGTTTATTTTATTGCTTTCTTAGGTTAGAAACGATTATTGAAAACTGATACTTATTTGATCGATTTTTATTGTTTTTAAAGCTTACCTTGTGCATTCAGTAGCTAAACTTTCTTTTGATTGAGTTTTGTGTTTTGAATTAAAGTGTTGGGATTAATCAATTGATCTTATAATGAGTACTAAATTTTAATCGACTAATTTCCAACCAACGAAAGTTGCTCTATAATTAATTGATTTTAATCGAGTGTTCAGTTAATTTATTTGGTCGAAATCTAAATGGAAGTTCGATCCCTAACCTAGACGAATTGCATGATAACTATGACCCTAACATAAAAAACACTGGTTTTAGTTTTAGTTTTATCACTTCTTTTTCAATATTCACATCCTAAAGAAGTAGATGAGTTTGTTTCAGAAAGGGTTTTCAATCTTGTAAATGGCTTAAAAGTATATTACTAACAAATTCACATCCTACAGAAGTAGATGAGTTTGTTTCAGAAATGACCGTTTACCGGACAATTATCCGCTAAGCGCTTACCGATAAAATTTAACACTTATCATTAATTATCAAGTAAGATTTTAGTCCACCAAAACGGCATCGTATGCAACAATTTAACCGGTAAACATTTACCGTGGTAAGAGTCGTCTCCCTCTCTTACTGGGTAAGAGTAAGACTCTTGGTCTTTGTCTCACTCTTACCAGATAAGATTTTGGGTTCTTGCTATTGTTGGTTTATAATTCTTCGTCTAGCGTCTTGCTACTTCTTAATAAATTTTTGCCGTTCAAAATGTAACTTGGTAAGCGCTTTCCTGGATAAGCGTTTGGTAAACGACCCCTAACATTATCCTAGCTTTTACCTTCTTCTTTTTTTGGCTAACTGTTCATTCTGAATATTTATCAAACTAACAATTTTTCATCATAAACTAAGCCTATTAATCTTTTTTTTGATCAACTAGGGTGCGTTTAGTACGTGAACAACCCTTTACTCCATGAATATCCTCCTTTCGTTATCAAATACCCCGTAAATGCAAACACAATTAATAAAATGACATTACTAAATCTCAAAATTAATCAAATAGATTTAATAACTAAGCCATCAAATTTACTTACATGCCCAAGAAAGTTATCATTGACATCTTCACAAGAGAATTCTCGGTTTTTCTTCCCACTCACCATCTCCAGCATCAAAACACCAAAACTGAACACATCTGATTTTACAGAGATATGCAAATTGAAAAATGTAAAATAATTAAAAAGCACATGTTAAAAAAGTAGTAAATTTTTAACATTTACATAATATATTTATAACGAATCAGTATGTTAATTAATAAAAACTGGATTATAAAAAAAATTAAATATGTTTTGTGTTCCTGTTCCTTTTGCCATCCACATTCCAGATTTCCACGGATATTTTGTTACACAAACATTTGAATAACTAACCGGAAAAATCTATGACTATCATTAAACTTATGATAAAACTCATTATAGATTTATTTTATTAGATAAAAACATATAGGATATTAACATAAGGTTCATGTATATTCATATTAACATGCACTTCCTATCGAGGCTCTAACATTGTTATAGTGGCTTCATCGACTTCTGCTAAAATAGGTTCGGAATTAGGCACGCCTTCTTCAACAAAGAAAGCAGGTTGTTTAGGTGGAGGCAATATACCGTCACCATTCAACATCATAACCACAGACGACATTGTTGGCCTATCTTTTGCAAGATTCTGCACGCACAATAAACCAACATGTATTGTTCGTTTTACCTCTGAGACGATGCATGACTTACATAAAGTTGGACTCAGGAGCTTGAGGCCCTTGCCTTCTATATAAAGTCTCCATGCCTGAATGAAACCAAAATCCATTATTAAAAAGTGAAATAGAATTGGGTAGTTTTCCGCACTCTAAAAATAAATGCAATATTTTCCTTAAAATCACTATAATTTAAGAAAAATATTAGCTAAGCCATCTATCTTATTTACTTACATGTCCAAGAAGATTATCACTGACATCTTCACAAGAGAATTCTCTGTTTTTCTTCCCACTCACTATCTCCAGCACCAAAACACCGAAGCTGAACACATCCGATTTTATAGAGAAACGCCCATGAATTGCATACTCTGGTGAAATATAACCACTGCAACAAAACCAAAAAGAACGACAAATAAGCATTGTAATTCAATCACATTGTCCATAGTAAGTTTATAAATACTTACTATGTTCCAACCACTTTTTTGGTCTTGGACATAGTCTCATTTCCACCAAATTCCCTAGCAATACCAAAGTCCGATATCTTTGGGTTCATGTCGTGATCCAGCAGAATATTGCTTGCCTTGAGATCTCTGTGGATGATCCGAAGGCGGGAATCATGATGGAGATAAAGAATACCTTTAGCAATCCCATGGATAATGTCGAACCGTTGTGGCCATTCAAGCATACAACTTTTGGTTTCATCTGCCAATATAACATTGTACTATATAGATTTAGAGTGATTTTGACTCTATATTCATTATAATTCTTCTTTCATCAAGTCAATGAGACCCACAATCATCTTGTTTTCTTGCCTCATATAAAACAAGAAAGAAATATGTAATGTCGATGACTATCGCTCAACGTTCAATATTTTCAATTTGTTTGGTATCCCGTGAGAATGAAGATGTGATCGTGCATCCAATCTCGAGATGGGACCCACAAATGTAGACAAAAAAATAAAAAGATAAATGATATACTTGAATAGCAATATTAGGTACCATACAAGATGAGTAGAGAAAGATGATGAAAGAGTCTAACCGAATAGGAATAAGTCCAAGCTTTTGTTAGACATGTATTCATAAATCAAGATCCTTTCATCTCCATCCATGCAATATCCAAGAATCTTTACAAGATTCCGATGCTGAAGTCTGCCAACACAAACAACTTCATTGTAGAACTCATCATACCCCTGTTCAGAAGTTTCTGAAAGTTTCTTCACAGCTATTTCTTGTCCATTTTCCAAAACACCCTAAAGATTATAATCATTGATATGAATTAATGGCAAGTCAAACATTGCATTTGTTTTGGGACAAAGGAATTGTATGATTAATGCAAGAAGTTACCTTGAAAACTGGACCAAAGCCACCTTCTCCGAGCTTATTATCAATGGAGAAGTTATTGGTTGCCTTAATCACTTTAGATAAGCTAATAAAATTCAGCTGTAGATCTTCCTTCTCTACATCGGAATAACGTCTATCAATGCTGGGTACCCTGCGACCTACAAAGTGATACATTAAATTATTATAAACACAAGACAAGAGCGAGAAAGTTGTACATTCTTCTGCTTGTTTTACAATTTTCATTTGTTACCGTACCTCTTCGTTTCATTGAAGACCTTTTCTTTTTCATGTTAGAAGCATACACCGCTAAGGACAAGCCCAGCAAGATCAACAAAATTGAGGAGACGATGGTGAGTACTCGAATCATTTTGTTAAAGCCAGGATGGGAGACTCCTGTTTGACCTTCATCGGAAAAAAAAGCAGCAAGTTCAGCAACCGGTTCTTAAAAGATGTATTAATAAGAACAATTTGAGAACTAGGAGACTGATATATCTTTACAACAATGGAGACATTGAAGATTCTGAGACGTATAATAAAATCTTGATAAGATATGGTCTTTAATTTTCTATAAGCACGTATCATTCTTGATCCTTTGTATGCACAAAAGGTACATAAAAAAAGTTGCTATTTATTACATGGATATCTGAATATGGTTTGGGTTCACGTGGGACCAGCCTGTTTTTGTGAGACCCGTAAGACCATATTTTTACACTTAAAACTTCACAGTAAACACTGTGAAGGAAAAAAAAATTGAACCTTCACAGCAAAAACAATGTGAAGGGTACCCTTCAGAGTGTCTTGCTGTGAAGTTTTAAGTGTAAAAAAGTGGTCTCATGGGTTTCACGAAAACAACGTGGTCTCACATGATCCCAAGCATATGTGAATATGTAGTTTACGGGAAAAAAGTGGTTTCTGGCCTCAAAAATCTAGATAAAAATATGAACTTTTTGTCAAGAAATGTGTTTACCTTTTAGTAGAGATGCGGGCATTCTTATGTAAAGATCTTGACTCTCTTCAAAAGACTTCAAATCCATGAGTTCACCAGACCATAATAAACATCCACTCCCCCTTTTTCTGGCATCTAAATTTGCATAAGCCGTGCAAGAGCATTTTTTCTTGCAGGCTATCTCACACTCACCCAGAGTCATGCTCTGATTGTACCAAGATTTTCGTGTGTCAGGAAATTTCATTCCTCTAATTTTCCAAAAGACTTGTGGGGCATGACAATCTATTGGAATTTTGAGTTGGCACCCACTCGACCAATCTGCCATGTTCCATTCATCTTGGCGTTTTGGTTCAAAACCATCCATACAACTACAAGGAGGACTTTTGTTGATGTCACAGACTCCATTCGGACCACAGATTCCATAGCGCCTACAAGTATCTACTAGACCAGTTGTATACACAGACCAATCCTGGCTTCTATTGTTCCAATTTAACATTTCTATGCTGCCATCCCACTTGAGACATATAATTAGAACAACTGAACTTTTAAGCTCGAATTTGTAATATACTTCCTTCTGGTTAAAAACAAATTCGATTGAGTAAATTGGATTTGAGGTCTCATTAGGCTCACCACTAAACCTATAGCCATTCCATGGTCCAAACCTTATCAGTATGACTGAGCCTTGCCTCAAAAATGCTTGTGGATATCCATTTGTATCAACATACTCTACATACTGACCTATAGAAGGATCATTGGGACTCTTCCATGATGTCAAGTTCCTGTTTATGCCTGTTACAAAGTCCTTACCATGTTTCATTCCGGGTAGTATGGTGTCACCAGGATAATCAAAACTTTGCCAGATTAAATTTGTGTCGTCAGTACTATTTACATCCTTGATAACAAAATTTCCAGTATCCAAAAGTTGTGCCACTGGATTAATATACCTGACGAATGCTGAAGAAGTTGATGACCAGATTACGGTATCCCCACAGCAAGAAAGCTGCAGAAATCCCTCTCTAGTGACTTTGAAGGTGCCTGATGTATTGGATAATGGCAAGTCTCTGTTAGCAACCCAAACCACTTTACCTGTTGCTATCTTCTTGAACCATATCCCCAAATAACGATTGTTGGAGTTAGGAGGACTAAAGAATCCCATTTCATACATTTCTCCAGCTGAAGCAATGGTTTCACCATCTCTGATGACTTGATTTGCAGCTATGGTGTCTACTGCAACAGAAGGTGAAAAGAGCAGCAAGAATAAAGCAATGAAAATCAATGAAGTTGTGAAAAGTCCATCCATCAAAGGCATACTCTCTTTGACAAGTAAACTGTTTTTTCTTCAATGAAATATAGTTCAAGATGGGAGGAAGTGCATGGGTTAGTGATTGTGATTGTGATATCATTTTAATGGAGCAAAGACTTGCCAATAATCGACTGTCTTTGGGTTAAAGAAAGCAACTTGGATATTTAGTAACTTCAAAAATTACCCTTTCACTTTGAGAAGTGAACATATAGTACTTTTTATATATCAAAATTACTAGTATAGTATTTCCATGTAAACATAATTGTGCTAACTTCAATCAAATTGGGCATCTGTTCTGTAAACTAACACCATTGACAAGTAAAAGTGAATCATTAAGAAGACATGGGCTATTGCTAATTATACAACTTACTTGTGCTGGTAACATGAAACTCAAGATTCAAGTTCATTTAGTTCAGAAACAGATTGAATTTACGTATGCCAGAATCATCGCATTAACAAGATACGTAAGGCGCCTACTTTTTATTAGCTTAGCAATCAAAAACCAAATCGAATTTGAATTCTCATCCAGAGAACATCAGTAATAAAATCATCAACAAAACATGCATGAGATTCAAATATCTCCCAAATTGACGATAGACGTCCAGTGAATCATACTGCGGCTGCTTGTTTGAATGCCATTCAGACCCTATCTCTGATTCGATCAGAGGTAAACCTGGATCAGAACAATAGTGATTGATCAAAACAGGATTCATAATGCGTTGGAAGGGATATTTATGAAAGAAAAGAAAGTTGGAGGAGATGTTTTGAAAATATGAAAGAAAAGGTTGACCGTTGACTGTTAATTTCCCTTCTTTTGAACATTCATTCATACGGCAATCGCCCTATCTTTTCATTTTTTTTGGAGTATAATACGATTTTCGTCCTTATTGTTGGTTGTTTATAATTTATTTTCGTCTCTGGTTCTAAAACATTGCCTTTTTGGTTATTGTGGTTTCCATTATCCTTGGACTAACAGGGTTGAAAAAGCCAGTTAAGTTAAATGGTATTTTTATTTTATTTTATTTTGTTAAAAAAATTAAAACCAGGTGTGGCTTCTTCTCCGGCGAACCTAATCTGTTCATGATTAAAACCATGTGACCCAATAGTTGAGTCTTGAGGTTGATGAGTCAAGAACAAACAAACCACAAGATTATAAGCATTCTACCCAGAAATTCAAGGACATAAACCTAAATCAAAACCCTTGAACAAATCTGAAACTCAAAAACAGAAAAGTATCAAAAACCCTAAAATAATCAAAACCCTTACCTAAAATCTGAAATGGAAGGGATTTGCAAACAAAATGTAAGGAGCCTGGAGGGTTGGAAGGGTTTCAGCCATCTTCCATCTTCTTCTTTTACGGTTTTTTGAAGTCTATGATAAAAAGATACAACGGCCTTGGCCGTCTCCATTGAACACCACCGCCATATTCAACCGGTGATCGATTTCCCCACCGCTGCTCTGACTTCAAATCGGTGTTGTTTGCCGTTACCCAATTTTAACCCTCCTACTCGATTTTGTTTTGGTTTTGCAGAGTGAAAAACCGTTAAAGAAGAAGGTGGCTGAAACCCTTCCAATCTCCAACTAGATTTTATTTTTGATTTTCAAACCTCCAACTCGATGCTTTTGCTTATCGATTTCAACCCTTAAACTCTTCCAACCATCGGTGTTGTTGCAAATCCCTTCCATTTAAGATTTTAGGTAAGGGTTTTGATTTATATTTTAGGGTTCTTGATATTTTTTATGTTTTTGAGTTTCTGTAATTGGTTTATAGATTTGTTCAAGGTTTTGATTTATATTTATGTTCTTGAATTTCTGGGTTTTGAATGCTTATAATTTGTGGTTTGTTTATTCTTGACTCATCAACCTCAAGACTCAACTATTATGTCACATGGTTTTAACTATAAACAGATTAGGTTCGCCGGAAAAGATTGGGTCCCCGGAGAAGAAGCCACGTCCGGCTGTGAGGTAACGGTGACATGGTTTTAATTTTTTTAACAAGATAAAATAGTTTCAATGTTTTAGCAAGTAATCGGATAAAAAACTAGAAAGACGAAAATCTTATTTTACTCGAAAGAAAATGACAAGATCGGGCGGATACCGTCAACCTTTTCTTTTATATTTTCAAAACATTTCCTCCAACTTTCTTTTCTTTCATAAATACCCCTTCCAAAGCATTATGAAACCTCTTTTGATCAACCACTATTGATTTGATCCAGGTTTGCCTCTGACCGAATCAGAGGTAGGGTCTGAATTGGCAGTAAAACAAACAGCCTCAGCATGATTCACTGAATGTCTAACGTCAATTTGGGAGATATTTGAATCTGAGGTATGTTTCTTCTTTTTTTAGTTGATTATTTTACTATTGTTAATTCTCTGGATGTGAATTCAAATTTGATTTGGTTTTTGATTGGTAAGCTAATAAAAAAGTAGGGGCATTTTGTATTTTATAAATTCGATGATTCGGGAATGTGTAAATTCAATCTATTTCTGAACTAAATGAACTTGAATCTTGAGTTTCATGTTACGGGCACAAGTAAGTTGTATAATTAGCAATAGCCCCATGTCTTCTTAATGATTCACTTTTACTCGTCATTGGTATCATTTTTACAGAACACATACCCAATTTGATTGAATTTAGCGCAATATGTTTACACTTCTGGATTCTACAACCTACATGATAATACTAGTAATTTTGAAATATAAAAAGTACTATGTATGTTCACTTCTCAAAGTGAAGGGGTGATTTTTGAAGTCACTAAATATCCAAGTTGCTTTCTTTGATCCAAAGACATTTGATTATTGCCAAGTCTTTGTTCCTTTTAAAATGACATTATAATCACAATTATCTGGTCCATCCATTTCCTCCCATCCGGAACTATATTTTATTGAAGAAAAAAAAAACAGTTTACTTGTCAAAGAGGGTATGCTTTCGGTAACTTTATTGATTTTCATTGCTTTATTCTTGCTTCTCTTTTCACCTTCTGTTGCAGTAGACACCATAGCTGCAAATCAAGTAATCAGAGATGGTGAAACCATTGTTTCAGCTGGAGAAATGTATGAACTGGGATTCTTTAGCCCTCTTAACTCTGACAATCGTTACTTGGGGATATGGTTCAAGAAGATAGCAACCGGTAGAGTGGTTTGGGTTGCTAACAGAGACTTGCCATTATCCAATACATCAGGCACCCTCAAAGTCACTAGTGAAGGACTCCTGCTGCTTTCCTGCTGTGGTGATACGGTAATCTGGTCATCCACTTCTTCGGCATTTGTTAGGTATATTAATCCTGTGGCACAACTTTTAGATACTGGAAATTTTGTTATCAAGGATGGAAACAGTAGTGATCAGACAAATTTTGTTTGGCAAAGTTTTGATTATCCTGGTGACACCTGGCTACCCGGAATGAAATTTGGTAAGGACTTTGTAACAGGCATTAACCGGAACTTGACATCATGGAAGAATCCCAATGATCCTTCTATAGGTCAATATGTAGTCTATATAGATACAAATGGATATCCACAAGCATTTTTGAGGCAAGGTTCAGTCGTACTGATAAGATATGGACCATGGAATGGCTATAGGTTTAGTGGTGAGCCTAATGAGACATCAAATCCAATTTACTCAATCGGCTTTGTTTTTAACCAGAAGGAAATATATTACAAATTCGAGCTTAAAAGTTCAGCTGTTGTAATGATATGTCTGAAGTGGGATGGCAGCATACCAATGTTGCATTGGAGTAATAAAACCCAAGGTTGGTTTGAGTATGCGAATGTCGATACTTGTGGTCACTATGGAATCTGTGGTCCTTATGGGATCTGTGACATCAACAAAAATCCTCCTTGTAGTTGTATGGATGGTTTTGAACCAAAACGCCAAGATGAATGGAACATAGCAGATTGGTCGAGTGGGTGCCAACTCAAAATTCCTTTAGATTGTAGGGATGGGGAGGTCTTTTGGAAAATTAGAGGAATGAAATTTCCCGACACACGAAAATCTTGGTACAATCAGAGCATGACTCTGGGTGAGTGTGAGATAGCCTGCAAGAAAAAATGCTCTTGCACGGCTTATGCAAATTTAGATGCCAGAAAAGGGGGGAGTGGATGTTTATTATGGTTTGGTGAACTCATGGATTTGAAGTCTTGTGACGAGAGTCAAGATCTTTACATAAGAATGCCCGCATCTCTACTAAAAGGTAAACACATTTCTTCAATAAAATATAGAAATGAGATTAGTAAGGGAAGCAGATTGTACCAAAGTTAAGTTTCAACTTGCTGCTAAATTACTTTTTGCATTTTTGTAGATGAAGTCCTTACGATCCCCCAATCTGGTTTCAACAAAAAGATTCGAGTACTCGCCATCACCTTGCCAATTTTGTTGGTCTTGCTGGTCGTGTCCTTAGCAGCGTATGTTTATAACATGAAAACGAAAAGGTCTTTCACGAAAGGAAGAGGTACGGCAAATGAGTCACTTCCAGGTTTGATTAGTATACAGTTTTCTCACTCGTGTTTATAATAATTCTACATATCACTTTGTAGGTCGTAGGGTGCACGCCTTTGATAAACAACATTCTGATGTAGAGAAGGATGATCTAGACCTGAATTTTATTAGCTTATCTGAAATAATTAAAGCCACCAATAAATTCTCCATTGACAATAAGCTCGGTGAAGGTGGCTTTGGTCCAGTTTACAAGGTAACTTCTTGCATGCATGCACATTTATGTTAAAAAGCAAAGTTGTTCTCTGAAACGAACCAAGCGCCCCCCTAAAGCTCATATGACAGATGATAATCTTTAGGGAGTTTTGGAAAGCGGGCAAGAAATAGCTGTGAAGAAACTTTCAGCAACTTCTGAACAGGGGTATAATGAGTTCTACAATGAAGTAGTTTGTGCTGCCAAACTTCAGCATCGGAATCTTGTGGAGCTTCTTGGATACTGCATGGATGGAGATGAAAGGATCCTCATTTATGAATACTTGTCTAACAAAAGCTTGGACTTATTCCTATTTGGTTTGCCTCTTTCTTCATGCTTTTACTGCCCATTGTATAGTTAGACCTGGCAAAAACTGGCACGACACGCTAACTCGACACTAACTCGACACGAATTAAACAGGTTTGGGTAATACAATTCAACCCGTCTAAGTAAACGGGTTGACACGACATTACACGAAAATTAAACGGGTAAGGTCAGGGTCAAAAATTTTAACGAAATTCATTGACACTACAATTTCCATCTTGTTTTATATGATGCAAGAAAAAGAAATGATTGTGGGTCTCATTGACTTGATTGAGAAGAATTACAATGAAATTAAGAATGATATAGAGTTGAATCATGCAAGCAAATAGTTTTTTTTATCTAAATGTAAATAGTAATGTTATACTTGCAGATGAAACCAAAAGTTGTATGCTGGAATGGCCTGTGCGCTTTGATATTATCCGTGGGATTGCTAAAGGTATTCTCTATCTCCATCAAGATTCCCGACATCGAATCATCCACAGAGATCTCAAGGCAAGCAATATTCTGCTGGATCGCGACATGAACCCAAAGATATCGGACTTTGGACTTGCTAGAGAGTTTGGAGGAGACCAGATTACAGCCAAGACGAAGAAAGTGGTTGGAACATAGTAAGTAATTTATAAACTTACTATGGACAATGTGATTGAAATACAACGCTTATTTCTCTTCTCGGTTTTGTTGCAGTGGATATATTTCACCCGAGTATGCAATTCATGGGCGTTTCTCTATAAAATCGGATGTGTTCAGCTTCGGTGTTTTGGTGTTGGAGATAGTGAGTGGGAAGAAAAACAGAGAATTCTCTTGTGAAGATGTCAGTGATAACCTTCTTGGACATGTAAGTAAAACAGATAGATGGCTTAGCTAATATTTTTTAGAAATTATAGTGATTTTAAGGAAAATATTGCATTTATTTTGACTTTGAGAGTGCGGAAAACTACCCAATTCTATTTCACTTTTTAATAATGGATATCGGTTTCATTCAGGCATGGAGACTCTATAAAGAAGGCGAGGGCCTCAAGCTCACGAGTCCAACTTTACTTAAGTCATGCATTGTCTCAGAGGTAAAACGAACAATACATGTTGGTTTATTGTGCGTGCAAAATCTTGCAAAAGATAGGCCAACAATGTCGTCTGTGGTTATGATGTTGAATGGTGACGGTATATTGCCTCCACCTAAACAACCTGCTTTCTTTGTTGAAGAAGGCGTGCCTAATTCCGAACCTATTTTAGCAGAAGTCGATGAAGCCACTATAACAATGTTAGAGCCTCGATAGGAAGTGCATGTTAACATGAATATACATGAACGTTATGTTAATATTTTATATGTTTTTTTCTAATAAAATAAAACTGGAATGAGTTTTTTCATAAGTTTAATGGTAGTCATATATTTTTCCGGTTAGTTATTCAAATGTTTGTGTTTGTGTAACAAAATATCCGTGGAATGTGGATGGCAAAAGGAAGAGGAACGCAAAACATATTCAATTTTTCTTTATCATCCGATTTTTATTAATTAACGTACTATATTATTAATGATATGTTATAAATATATTATGTAAATGTTAAAATTTACTAGTATTTTTTTAACATGTCCTTTTTAATTATTTTACATTTTTCAATTTGCAACATCTCTGTAAAATCGAATGTGTTCAATTTTGGTGTTTTGATGCCGGAGATGGTGAGTGGGAAGAAAAACAGAGAATTTGAATTCTCTAGTGAAGATGTCAATGATAACCTTCTTGGGCATGTAAGTAAATTTGATGGCTTAGTTATTAAATCTGTTGAGTTGATCCCTAATGAGTAAAAGAGGAAAATATTGCATTTATTTTGGGAGAATGCAGAAAACTACCTCATTATCTTTCACTTTTAATCATGGATTTCGATTTCATTCAGGCATGGAGACTGTATACAAAAGGCAAGTGCCTTGAGCTCATGAGTCCATCTTTATACAACTTAAAAAACAATAAAGATCGATCAAACGAGTATCACTTTTCAATAATCATTTCTAACCTAAAAAGGCAATAAAATAAACTCAAGAACAATGTAGAAGTTATCATCTACAATAAACTCCGAACATTTATATTTTAACTAATGTAGGGAGCAAAAAAAGAGCATTTCAATGCCTCCCTACATTGACCCTTTACCTAATTTACATTGTCTACTTCCTACATGCAGTAAGCTCTTTACATTAAAATTATTATTTGTTTTATTAATAGTAAGAAAATGTAAATTAGAGATGGAAATTTTACCCGTCAGGACGGGTACCCGACCCTAAAAGGATGGGGATTCCCTGGTTTGACGGGTAACGGGGATATATTTTCATAACCGACGCGGGGTCGGGGCGGGGTCGGGGATGGCACTACCCGCTCCTAATGTACCCGATTAATTTTTTTATTTTTTTTAAATATATGTATATAGTGTGCGTTTAAATAAATAAATACGTATATTATGTATATATTTATTATTAAAAGACAAATATATTTGTTTTTCAATATTGTGAATTAATATACTAATGATTTATTATAATTTTAATTTTAAAATTCATCGATTTTTACTAAACGGGTACCCAATGGGTTCCCCGAACCCATTGGGGATTTCTTCCCCCCGAACCCATCGGGGACTAGTCGGGTCGGGGACGGGGGTTTAAACGGGGGTCGGGAACAGGGAATACATTATCCGTCCAATACCCGCCCCGTTTCCATCCCTAATGTAAATAACGTACATTAATGTATACAATAAATTCTTAAAATAATATATAAGTAATAATGTAAGGAGCATAGTAAGAACAACAATGTGAACACACTAATTTCTAGAGAAAAAAACTTCAAACATTAATGGAATTGTAAGGAATATTAGGGGGTGTTTTGAATTAGCGTATTTAAAACAACTTAGGAGGCGTTTGGTTCGCATAATGAAATCTGTAGGAATGAAATCTGTAGGAATGAAATCTGTCAAAGAAATTGGAATCTGAAAGGCTTTGGAATGGAATGTTATCAGGTTTGATCAAGTGTTTATTAACTTATGTGATACCACATCAGAGTTTTAAAAAAAGTGTTTGGGTTAACTTATGACGGTTCCACACCGGAATAACTCAAAAAGTTGTTTTTAATGTTTGACAAAAAAATGCTTCTACGTGCAAAATAATCAATAAGTCGTGGAAATAGAAAACTTTGAAAACTAAAACCTAAAACAGAAAAGAGAAAAGAAAAAAAAAAAAAGAGTAACTACAACGTTACAAAATCTGCTGGACTAAAAGGATAATATGGTCTCCATTGAACACCACCGCCATCTTCAACCGTCGTGTACCACCGATCTCCTTCCTACGATGGCATTAATCGATTTTCAACCCTACAACTCGATCTTCTTGGTGATCGATTTCCCCACCGCTGCTCTGACTCCAAATCGGTGTTGTTTTTCGTTACCCATTTTTAACCCTCCTAATCGATTTTGTTTTGGTTTTGCAGAGTGAAAAACCGTTAAAGAAGAAGATGGCTGAAACCCTTCCAATCTCCAACTAGATTTTGTTTTTGATTTTCAAATCTCCAACTCGATTCTTTTGTTTATCGATTTCAACCCTTAAACTCTTCCAACCATCGGTATTGTTGCAAATCCCTTCCATTTAAGATTTTAGGTAAGGGTTTTGATTTATATTTTAGGGTTTTTGATATTTTTTATGTTTTTGAGTTTCTGTAATTGGTTTATAGATTTGTTCAAGGTTTTGATTTATATTTATGTTCTTGAATTTCTGGGTTTTGAATGCTTATAATTTGTGGTTTGTTTATTCTTGACTCATCAACCTCAAGACTCAACTATTATGTCACATGGTTTTAACTATAAACAGATTAGGTTCGCCGGAAAAGATTGGGTCCCCGGAGAAGAAGCCACGTCCGGCTGTGAGGTAACGGTGACATGGTTTTAATTTTTTTAACAAGATAAAATAGTTTCAACGTTTTAGCAAGTAATCGGATAAAAAACTAGAAAGACGAAAATCTTATTTTACTCGAAAGAAAATGACAAGATCGGGCGGATACCGTCAACCTTTTCTTTTATATTTTCAAAACATTTCCTCCAACTTTCTTTTCTTTCATAAATACCCCTTCCAGAGCATTATGAAACCTCTTTTGATCAACCACTATTGATTTGATCCAGGTTTGCCTCTGACCGAATCAGAGGTAGGGTCTGAATTGGCAGTAAAACAAACAGCCTCAGCATGATTCACTGAACGTCTAACGTCAATTTTGGAGATATTTGAATATGAGGTATGCTTCTTCTTTTTTTGGTTGATTATTTTACTATTGTAAATTCTCTGGATGTGAATTCAAATTTGATTTGGTTTTTGATTGGTAAGCATATAAAAAAGTAGGGGAATTTTGTATTTTATAAATGCGATGATTCAGGCATGTGTAAATTCAATCTATTTCTGAACTAAATGAGCTTGAATCTTGAGTTTCATGTTACCAGCACAAGTAAGTTGTATAATTAGCAATAGCGCATATCTTCTTAATGATTCACTTTTACTCGTCATTGGTATCAGTTTACAGAACACATACCCAATTTAATTGAATTTAGCACATTATGTTTACACTCTGGGTTTCTACAACCTACATGGAAATACTAGTAATTTTGATATATAAAAAGTACTATATGGTCACTTCTCAAAGTCAAAGGGTAATTTTTGAAATCACTAAATATCCAAGTTGCTTTCTTTAATCCAAAGACATTTGATTATTGGCAAGTCTTTGTTCCTTTTAAAATGACATTATAATAACAATTATCTGGTCCTACTAAGTACTAACCCATGCATTTTCTCCCATCCTGAACTACATTTCATTGAAGAAAAATCAGTTTAGTTGTCAAAGAAGGTATGCTTTCAATGGATGGACTTTTCACAACTTCATTGATTTTCATTGCTTTATTCTTGCTGCTCTTTTCACCTTCTGTTGCAGTAGACTCCATAGCTGCAAATCAAGTAATCAAAGATGGTGAGACCATTGTTTCAGCTGGAGAAATGTATGAAATGGGATTCTTTAGCCCTCCTAACTCCAACAATCGTTACTTGGGGATATGGTTCAAGAAGATAGCAACGGGTAAAGTGGTTTGGGTTGCTAACAGAGACTTGCCGTTATCCAATACATCTGGCACTTTCAAAGTCACTAGTGAAGGACTCCTGCTGCTTTCCTGCTGTGGTGGTGATACAGTAATCTGGTCATCCACTTCTTCAACATTTGTTAGGTATATTAATCCAGTGGCACAACTTTTAGATACTGGAAATTTTGTTGTCAAGGATGGAAACAGTAGTGATCTCATTTGGCAAAGTTTTGATCATCCTGGTGACACCTTACTACCCGGAATGAAACTTGGTAAGGACTTTGTAACAGGCATAAACAGGAACTTAACATCATGGAAGAGTCCCAATGATCCTTCTATAGGTCAGTATGTAGACTATGTTGATACAAATGGATATCCACAATTGTTTTTGAGGCAAGGTTCAGTTGTACTGATAAGGTTTGGACCATGGAATGGCTATAGGTTTAGTGGTGAGCCTAATGAGACATCAAATCCAACTTACTCGATCGGCTTTGTTTTTAACAAGAAGGAAGTATATTACAAATTCGAGCTTAAAAGTTCAGTTGTTCTAATAATATGTCTGAAGTGGGATGGCATCATAGAAATGTTGCATTGGAACAATCGAAGCCAGGATTGGTTTGTGTATGCAACTGGTCTAGTAGATACTTGTGGTCGCTATGGAATCTGTGGTCCTTATGGAGTCTGTGACATCAACAAAAATCCTCCTTGTAGTTGTATGGATGGTTTTGAACCAAAACGCCCAGATGAATGGAACATGGCAGATTGGTCGAGTGGGTGCCAACTCAAAATTCCTTTAGATTGTAGGGATGGGGAGGTCTTTTGGAAAATTAGAGGAATGAAATTTCCCGACACACGAAAATCTCGGTACAATCAGAGCATGACTCTCGGTGAGTGTGAGATAGCTTGCAAGAAAAACTGCTCTTGCACGGCTTATGCAAATTTAGATGCCAGAAGAGGAGGGAGTGGATGCTTATTATGGTTTGGTGAACTCATGGATTTTATGTCTTTTGAAGAGAGTCAAGATCTTTACTTAAGAATTCCCACATCTCTACTAAAAGGTAAACACATTTCTTCACAAAAAGTTCATATTTTTATCTAGATTTTTGCGGGAGTTAATGAATGAACTTGAGGACAGTCAGAAACCACTTTTATCCCGTTAACTACATATTAACGTATCCATGTAATAAATAGCAACTTTCTTCATGTACCTTTTGTGCATACAAAGGATCAAGAATGATGCGTGCTTATAGAAAATTAAAGACCATATTATACATCTCAGAATCTTCAATGGGTCTCCATTGTTGTAAAGATATATCATATCTTCTACAGAATACTTGGGATCAGTTTCCTGGTTCTCAAATTGTTTTCACTAATACATCTTTAAGAACCGGTTGCTGAACTTGCTGTTTATATTTTATTTTTACGATGAAGGTCTAACAGGAGTCTCCCAACCTGGCTTTAACAAAATGATTCGAGTACTCATCACGGTCTTCTCAATTTTGTTGATCTTGCTGGGGTTGTCTATAGCAGTGTACACTTCTAACATGAAAAAGAAAAGGTCTTCAATGAAAGGACGAGGTACGGTAACAAATGAAAATTGTACAACTTTCTCGCTCTTGTGCTTATAATAACTTTGTAGGTTGCAGGGTACCCAGCATTGATAGACATTATTCCGATGTAGAGAAGGAAGATCTACAGCTGAATTTTATTAGCTTATCTAAAGTGATTAAGGCAACCAATAACTTCTCCATTGATAATAAGCTCGGAGAAGGTGGCTTCGGTCCAGTTTTCAAGGTAACTTCTTGCATTAATCATACAATTCCTTTGTCCCAAAACAAATGCAATGTTTGACTTGCCATTAATTCATATCAATGATTATAATCTTTAGGGGGTTCTGGAAAATGGACAAGAAATAGCTGTAAAGAAACTTTCAGAAACTTCTGAACAGGGGTATGATGAGTTCTACAATGAAGTTGTTTGTGTTGGCAGACTTCAGCATCGGAATCTTGTAAAGATTCTTGGATATTGCATGGATGGAGATGAAAGGATCTTGATTTATGAATACATGTCTAACAAAAGCTTGGACTTATTTCTATTTGGTTAGAATCTTTCATCATATTTCTCTACTCATCTTGTATAATACCTAATATTGCTATTCAAGTATATCATTTATCTTCATTTTTTGTCTACATCTGCGGGTCCCATCTCAAGATTGGATGCACGATCACATTCAATCTCACGGGATACCAAACAAATTGAAAATATTGAACATTGAACAACAATCATCGACATTATATATTTCCTTCTTGTTTTTATATGAGGCAAGAAAACAAGATGATTGTGGGTTTCATTGACTTGATGAAAGAAGAATAATAATGAATATAGAGTCGAATCACTCTAAGGCCTTGTTTGTTTTTTCATTTTAAGCTCTTAATCACCACTTATGTCCGATTCGTTTAGGCGTTTCATAACCATTTCATAACTGAAATCATACTTCAGACTTCAGCACCTCTTAAAAAACAAACGCCACCTAAATCTATATAGTAATGTTATATTGGCAGATGAAACCAAAAGTTGTATGCTTGAATGGCCTCAACGGTTCGACATTATCCACGGGATTGCTAAAGGTATTCTTTATCTCCATCATGATTCCCGCCTTCGGATCATCCACAGAGATCTCAAGGCAAGCAATATTCTGTTGGATCACGACATGAACCCAAAGATATCGGACTTTGGCATTGCTAGAGAATTTGGTGGAAACGAGACTACGTCCAAGACTAAAAAAGTGGTTGGAACATAGTAAGTATTTATAAACTATGGACAATGTGATTGGATTACAATGCTTATTTGTCGTTCTTTTTGGTTTTGTTGCAGTGGATATATTTCACCCGAGTATGCAATTCATGGGCGTTTCTCTATAAAATCGGATGTATTCAGCTTCGGTGTTTTGGTGTTGGAGATAGTGAGTGGGAAGAAAAACAGAGAATTCTCTTGTGAAGATGTCAGTGATAACCTTCTTGGACATGTAAGTAAAACAGATAGATGGCTTAGCTAATATTTTTTTAAATTATAGTGATTTTAAGGAAAATATTGCATTTATTTTGAGAGTGCGGAAAACTACCCAATTCTATTTCACTTTTTAATAACGTATATGGGTTTCATTCAGGCATGGAGACTCTATATACAAGGCAAGGGCCTCAAGCTCCTGAGTCCAACTTTACGTAAGTCATGCATTGTCTCAGAGGTAAAACGAACAATACATGTTGGTTTATTGTGCGTGCAGAATCTTGCAAAAGATAGGCCAACAATGTCGTCTGTGGTTACGATGTTGAATGGTGATGGTGCATTGCCTCCACCTAAACAACCTGCTTTCTTTGTTGAAGAAGGGTTGTCTAATCCCGACCCTTGTTCAACGGTTGATGAAGCCACTATAACGATGTTAGAGCCTCGATAGGAAGTGCATGTTAATATGATTCATACATGAACGGAAGGAGGTTCAGGAGAAGACCTCAAAAAAAAGGCTGAGGAACACCTTGGGAGCCTTCCACCTGGACGGTATGCACAAATGCGTACAAGCGATTGAAGCTGTTATATTGAGTTTTATAATAAGTTTAATTGTAGTCATAGATTTTTCCGGTTAGTTATTCAAATGGTTTGTGTTTTTGTAACAAAATATCCGTGGAATGTGGATGGCAAAAGGGAGAGGAACGCAAAATATATTCAACTTTTTGCATCATCTGGTTTGTATTAATTAACATACTATATTATTAATGATTTGTTTTAAATATATTATGTAAATGTTAAAATATACTATTTTCTTTAACATGTTCTTTTTAATTATTTTACGTTTTTCAATTTGCACCATATCTGATAAGGGAGCCATTGGTAAATATTTTTTTCCAATACCAATTACGATGTCAGTTATAATTGACGGACAAAACCACTACTAATATCAACTATTAAGGACTGTTTGGTTTGTAAAATTTAAAAGAATTTGATGAAATTGGAATGACAAATTCTTTAATGATGTTTGTTTCACGGAATGAATTGATTGGGTTTTACTAGATTCCATCGAATTTCATGATTGTGGGATTTGATCATTTCTTATGCGAAGAATTTGAATTTCATTTCGTGGCAAATGTTATATAATTTATAATCTTTTACAAAAACAAAAACAACCTTTACATTCAATTTAACCACCACCCTTCCCGACAAGTGCATATTTTATTGTTTTTTGAGAGATTTCATTCCAATTCATGTCAACCAAAATTATTTTAAAAAGTTTTAGTGAATTTTATAATTCTTTCAAATTTTATCATGTAAACCAAACTCCGGTTAGTGTTTTTTATACCAACTTTAATTAACTGCTAATAATTTTGGTAAGTACAAGTTGGGGTACAAAAACAAGATCACAAATATGATATTTGTTTCATAACACTCTGGTAACATGTTTGTAAAGGTTTCAATATGTTGGTAAAAAAGTCATTGGCTTAAATGACCAAAGAACAGTTTTTATTTATTCTTATAATCATTTCTCTTTCATTTTTACCCGTTTGTCATTATTAAGTCTATAACCCAGCTTCATAAGTATTACGGACCCACCATAACGATCGTTTCGGGGACACGTTCGTAAGCCACCTCCGTAATACTTACGGACCTGCCACGTGTGGCATGCCGATGGAACCGATTTTGGGTCAGGTTTGTAATACTTACGGACCCGATGACACTTGGTCAAAAACGACGTCGTTTTGGGGCTCTCCAATACTTATGAACCTACGTTCTAGCCGGACCCAATGACATATGGGTAAAAATGAAATAGAAATGGTTATGAGAATAAATTGAATAAGAAGAATGGTCATGTGGTGCAAATTCCTCTACAAAAAATTTTGTTGACCTGGAAATTTTGTATCAACAGTCTAAAATTTGATAGAATAGTCTCGACCAAAGGTCAATTGAATTGATATGGTTGGTATAATGTTTAGATATAGATAGGAATAGGATGATACTAGTGGAGAGTAGGAATGAAGCTATGAATTCCACGCATGCATTTGTTGAACGTTTGTTTCCTCTTCAAGTTCCTATTTTTATAGTCTCTTGATTCGAATATATATACACACACATATATATATAGAGCAAGGATCATATGAGAACCATCCGGCTTTATAGGAACAAAGGAACTTCTGATCACATATGATGCGGGTCTCATACAATAAAAAATTATAGCTGATTCAACAGGACCCACCATTAAATTATATATGATTTTTTATTTTGTACACCCACATCGTATGATCCTATGGGTGTTCCATTGTTACTTTAAATATATAAAATTCTCGTTTGAACCTCTCCATGTATGTATGTATATATATATACATATATATATATATATATACATATATTCATTCAACCTAGTTCAACAGTCACTTCCGCCGCACATTTTTAATATTTGCATTTTTATTAGCTATGAGATTAGGTTTTTACTTTGGGATGCAAAGATCATCAATAGATCAACACAGCATGTGAACAAGGTTAAGGTTCAATTGAAATCTTTAAATTTCCAATCTTTTTGCTTTAAATACCAATATGTTCAACTTCCATACATTCAAGTCAAAATTATTTGGTCATCTACCCCTTAGCTCCCAACCTGAATTACTGTTATCTTGAGGAAGAAATAAACAATTAAGTTATCAAATCCATGAAAACCCTTATCACAACTTCATTGATTTCCTTTTCTTTATTCTTGCTGCTGTTTTCACCTTCTGTTGCAGTAGACACCATAGCTGCAAATCAAGTCATCAAAGATGGTGAGACCATTGTTTCAGCTGGAGAAACGTATGAAATGGGATTCTTTAGCCTGCTAATTCCAACAATCGTTACTTGGGGATATGGTTCAAGAAGATGGCAACAGGTACAGTGGTATGGGTTGCTAACAGAGAGTTGCCATTATTCAATACATCTGGCACCTTCAAAGTTAACAGTGATGGATGCCCGATGATTTTCTGCTATGGTGATACCGTAATCTGGTCATCATCAACTTCTTCGACATTTGCCAGGTATAATAATCCAGTGGCACAACTTTTGGATACTGGAAATTTTGTTGTTAAGGATGTAAATGACACAAATTTGATTTGGCAAAGTTTTGATTATCCTGGTGACACCTTACTACCCGGAATGAAACTTGGTAAGGACTTTGTAACAGGCATAAACAGGAACTTAACATCATGGAAGAGTCCCAATGATCCTTCTATAGGTCAGTATGTAGATTATATAGATACAAATGGATATCCACAATCATTTTTGAGGCAAGGTTCAGTCATACTGATAAGGTTTGGACCATGGAATTGCTATAGGTTTAGTGGTGATCCTAATGAGACGTCGAACCGGTTTCAAGACTCAAGACATCGCAACTATAACCATAATGACGACAGGGTTTAGACCCGATTATAATCTTTAAGTCATCCGGGTTTGAACCGTAGCCGAATCCAAATACATGAGCAGAATCAAAACGCATAGAAGGTGGATTGAGATCGGGAAGTTTCTTGGATGCACCGGTAAATGGATTGTATAGAACCATCATCTTTGTATGATAATAAGGTTCTAGAAACAAAAGGACTATTCCATGGAATGTTCCAAGAATAGTTATATTCCCTTGTTCGAAATGAGAAGGAAGTTCGACTATAGAATTAGCATCATCGTCTAAAACATATAGTTTGGATGGGTTGGGAATAAGGGTCATTCAACGTGGTCTCGACTTCATAAAGTAGGGGTCGGAAATCAAACGGTTCCAATGCGTCGATACACATCTAAAGCGCAATAAGGAGTTTAACGGAAGTCGAATAAGGATGTTGTGAAGGATGTGATGAGGTATATGGACGTCTGTCATCCCACCAATGAAATTAAGATACAGCATTTTTTTAATTATTTTAAAATACTTAATCCGTAACTTTATATTAAAAAAATAGTTCAAACATCTCTATCAACTACAAAAATTAAAGTATAAGAGATGCTCGTAACGCTTTAATCTCGATAGCAATACATTATACAAGTGTAGAAATTGAAAAAGTGGGCTTTGAGCATTAAAAACGCAATAGAAGTTGACAAAAATCGATCTAAAATTCAACCCAAACAAATAGACGGAATAATACTTATATTAAATCAAAAATTACCTCAAAATCGCAAACAAGATCGAACCCAAACTCTAACAAAGTAAAAAACTCAAGATTTTTGAAAACAATTTAAAGGTTTAAATCTATATCAGGAAGCTAGCATGTGTATTATTTATAAGGTGGAATCCTAAAATAACTATGAAATCAGTTTTTGATCCACTATGAAATCTCAAGATTCTACGTATTAGAGTAAACTTCAATTTTGGTCCTTCAGTTTTCTAGATTCTTGTTCTTGCTAATCATCTCTAGAATTTGTTCATTACGAATTTGTTATTGTAGTTTTCATTTTTATCGAGTTTTGGTCCCTATCATAAACGATCGTGAAAAAATAAGTTAAGTGAAGTGTAATTTAGGGGCTGTTTACCGACGCTTACCCTGGTGCCGGGTACCTACTATCGATTTTATCAAATGAATATATATATTGCATTATAACTAAACTCGAACCTGATCGACATCAACCCAAAACCCGATAGAGACCTTTCTCGCTCGGCGCCTAAAGCGCACTATGCTCCACTTCAACAAATGAGAGTTTTCGGTGGAACCGGTGAACTACGCGAGCCGGTTAAATGCGGATCCTACTCATGTTCACTTTAAGAGGTGGTTTAAGGAGTTTATAGGTTTGGCGACAGCTAGTTGCTATCGCTCCTCTCCTTTCAGTTGATTCGGTTCGTGTGGTTTTACGGAGGCTCCTTTGACCGGTCTGAGGCTTTACCTCACCCTATCTCGCTTACTCGTGGTGGTTTACCACGGAATAAACCTCCTAGTGGTTTGGCGGCAAGGAAAGGGGCATTCGGGAAGCAACTAGTCGCTTCTAGTGAAGCTTCTAGAAGGCCGATTGACTCTAGACTTTGTTGTATGGTACAAGTAACCATAATAGCCCACAAAATTGACTCTTAAAGACTTTGTTGTGGTTGCAATAGTCCCCCACAAATTTTGAGTCAACGCTTCAAAACACAAAATTCCTTTTTAACTCTAAATTAAATCCAATATTGATGAGATTCTATAGAGCTATTCAAAAATGAATTGCTTCTACTACTCCTTTCTTCTACTCTTCATCCTGATCATAATAACTAATAGTGCAATTGCAATTGACACCATTTATTCAAATCAAACCCTCAAAGATGGTGACACCATTCTTTCACCAACTCAAATCTTTCAACTGGGCTTCTTCAGCCTCACAAATTCAAGTTCACGATACCTACTGGGGATACGATATAATAACATACCAACGGCTAATGTTATATGGATTGCTAATAGAAAGGTTCCACTTAATGATCCCACAGGTATGCTCAAACTCAATGACGACGAAACCCTACACCTTCTAACCGTTAACAATACCTTAATTTGGTCATCTCGATCTTCTAAACTAGCGATAAATACTAGTAGTAATCCGGTGGTACAGCTTTTGGATGATGGAAATCTCGTCCTTAAAGATGAGACTAATGGCAACCTCATTTGGCAATCTTTTGATTATCCTGGAGACACCTTGCTACCTGGAATGAAACTGGGCACCCAAAGGAACTTGACATCATGGAAGACTTCCGATGATCCTTCACCAGGTTTCTATATGATTTGGATGGATATCAATGGATATCCACAATTATTCAACAAGAAACAAGATTCTTATTTGCTACAAAGGCTTGGATCTTGGAACGGTCTCGGATTTTCTGGGATGCGTGGTTTGGGGGGGCAAAGGAGCTTCTACGCATTTGAGTTGGTTTCTAATCAGGATGAGATTTACTACATATATAGATAAGAAAATAATTCATTTTATACGAGGATGACATTAGATCCACAAGGCACTTTTTATCAGTTAGTTTGGAGTGATGGAAGCTGTAACATTAATAACTCCCCTGAATGTGGGTGTTTAGAAGGGTTTGAACCCAAGCTGCCTGAAGAATGGTCTATTGGGGATTGGTCAAATGGGTGTAAGTATGGAAATTTTATGACTAGTGAAAATGGGCATAACTTCAAGAAGTTTTTAAATATGAAATTCCCCGACTCACAGTATTCGTGGTTCAATCTTACCATGTCTCTTGGGGAATGTGAGAACGTTTGTGCAAGTAATGTCTCTTGTACAGCTTATGCAAATACTGATATTAGAAATGGAGGAAGTGGATGCTTATTGTGGTTCAGTGAACTACTTGGCATCAGAGAGGCTCCTCCAGGAGATGGCTCTGGGCCAGAAATCTACATAAAAATTCTTGGACCAAATATAATTAGTAAGTGCATTTCTGTCCTATTCTTATGGTTTCTCAAACCTTATAATAATACTAGTTATTGTATGCCAATAAGTTGACACGAAAAAGAAAAAAAAAACCCAGCATCTAATGCTTCTGCTGCAAGTGACCTAGTTATTTGTAACTTGGTCAAATATTATGAAATGTAAATGCAATTTCACTGGAATGTTATAGCTAGTATTAACTAGAAGTACCATTACTAACGTTTTGTATGAATGAAAAGAAGACAAGAAGACGAAGAAGAAATCACAGCTTAAAGTGATCCTATCAACAGTATTCCCGGTGGTTCTGCTCAGTTTTGCACTGATATTATATGTTTGGAGAACTAAGAAGAAATCACATCATAAAAGTGAGGTAAGTTAAACAGGTACTTTTCCATGCAAGTTTGAAGACCTCACTAACAAAGTAAGTTGTATCATTCTTGTTTTCACATTTTAGAAGTATTCATAAACGAGGACCAGAAGCAAGATTGGGAGCTACTATTGTTCAGCTTGGGTAAGATAGTTAAAGCCACCGGTAACTTTTCAATCAATAATAAGTTGGGGCAAGGAGGTTTTGGTGCAGTTTACAAGGTAAATTTACTCCTGGTGGAATTCCTTATCAAAAGAACAACTAGAAAACCATTAACCATGTACTCACAGATCTTGGCTCTACTCATGTTAACTACTTACATCTTTATATTCAGGTAAAAGTGCCACAAAAAATGAAAACTTATCTGAGAAAGCATTATCAGAGAGTATCATCCAATCATATATAATTGAACATAGTTAGCAAAGATTAACAATAAGTGCGTGTTAACTTACGGAGAAAAAATGATCTTCAGGGTGTGCTTGAAAAAGGAGGAGAAATTGCTGTCAAGCGGCTGTCAAAGACGTCAACGCAAGGACTCATTGAGTTCCAGAATGAAGTTATATGTATTGCTAAGCTTCAGCATCGTAACCTTGTAAAGCTTTTGGGATATTGCGTTCAAGAAGAGGAAAAGATGTTGATTTATGAATACATGCCCAACAAAAGCTTGGACTCTTTTTTATTTGGTTGAACACCCTCAAGATTATATAAGATCACGCACTTGATTATACCCTGTAATACAAACTAACAAAAAATTCAAATTCGTGGCAGATGAAAACAGCTCCATGTCACTTGACTGGCCTCAACGCTACCACATTATCAACGGGATTGCTCGAGGACTTCTTTATCTCCATCAAGATTCCAGACTTAGAATAATCCATAGAGATCTAAAAGCTAGCAATATCTTGCTTGATTCCAACATGAACCCAAAGATATCAGACTTCGGCTTGGCTAGAATGTTCAAAGAATATGAGACCGAAGCCAATACAAACAAAGTTGTTGGTACATTGTAAGAATCTTTTAGTCACATTGTTCATTGTAGCTTAACATATCTTCTGTATCATTTCACTTGGATGCAAATGTGCTGCAGGGGTTACATTTCTCCAGAGTATGCAGCAAATGGTGTTTTCTCAGTAAAATCAGATGTATTTAGCTTTGGTATTTTGGTGTTAGAGATTGTGAGTGGGAAGAAAAACAGAGGATTCTCTCATCAAGATCACCACAATAACCTTCTTGGGCATGTAAGTTACGTAAAAAAAAGAGTCTCATTATCAGAAATTTGGTTGATACTAACCTCATCTTTACTGATCTTTAAATTGGTTTAGGCATGGAGACTCTACAAGAAAGCCATGCCCCTGGAACTGGTTGATGTAGCTTTAGGGGACTCGTGGAATGTTTGTGAAGTGCTTCAATCAATACATGTTGGTTTATCGTGTGTGCAACAACATGCAGAAGATAGACCAACCATGTGGTCCGTGATTCACATGTTGGGTGGTGAGGGTGCACTACCTCCACCAAAACAACCTGGATTTTTTACAGAGTCTACCTCAATCATGCCACAAGTGCCGGTGTCCATCAATGAAGTCACAATTACAGAATTTAGATGCTAGATAATTACATAAATACATATAGAATAACCAAGTACCTAACCTGAATTAGGCAAATGGCTACAAAAGAAGTGCCATTCTCTTTTTCTTTCTTTCCTTTTTTTCTCAGTGAATGGAGTACAAAAGATTGGGATTCTACTTCAAACCTCCCCCATTCCCAAAACGGAAGTTTCAATCTATGAAGTACCAACAGTATTATGCAATGGTCGATATCATTAGAGCATAAACCTCGTAGTGGACCTGATAATTATTTGGAACTTCACTGAGTTGTTTATAATCGGGTAGAAAAGTTGTATTTTTCTTGTGTATTTAGACTGCAGTATGCTACTCTATAAAATTAAGTTTCATAAGTCTCTGCATATCCTCATGCTGTAAAACCATGGGAATTGATACACACGGCATCAACTGTTCAATTAAGAGTTTTTATTTGTTTGAGAGCCATTGAGTAGGCTCTCGCATACCAGATGTCCAAGGACGCATAGGTGTTTTTTTTTCTTCTTCTTCTCTAGGTCTTGGTCTTACAAACGAGATATGTTCTTTGAGAACTTTCTACAAACACATAATGAGCAATGATTACGAGCTAGAATGAGAATATGATCAAGATTCGAAAATTGCAGAAGATAAAGTGTGATGATTCAGAAGTTACCGGCTCCATCTCGGCCGACGATCAAGACCGTGTTGGAGGACGGTTGCATTTGATATGATTTGCCAGCTGGAGGTTTTCCCCACCGAAGGTAAAGCATTGCGCCCAAAACGAATAACAAACCCTAACCGCCTTTGGTTCGCCACGGAATCCAACTGGAATTGCAATGACAAATTTCGTTAATTAAGTTAAAATTATATATTAAAAAACTAAATTTTTGATGCGGGCATGTTTAAGAGGGGGGAAATACTAAACCAATTTTTTTATATTTTAGAAGTAAAAAAACTTATATTTTTTATATTTTTACAATGTCGTTGAAGATGTTCTCAAGAAAATATTAACATACCAGGGTTGCTAAAAGATATAGAGGTACCTTAACCTATGTATACTATATTAAAACCATTTTTTTCGTTGTCTTCTCATGCGATAATGAATTAATGGGTCTTTCTGATTTCTCTGTTGGAGTGTGTGTTTTAATTTTTGTTAAACATACGTGTGATTGTAGATTATCAAACCCTATTTTTAGTTTGAAAGATGGTCTAGTCGAAGTTTTAGGTAAGACGATTGGAAAACTCTTCTCATTACCAATTTTGTTCTCTAAATTATTTATTTGAAAACTCTTGTTAATAACTTAATATTCATGTATTTAGGGTTGGTAATTAACTCAAGAATTATCCATAAATTCTTTTTAAATTCTAGGAAGATGATGGATCAAATACGCCGCCAAGCAAGTGATAGGTAAGCAAACACAAAGCTCCATCTAGCGGCCCAACAAGGCTGATTTTGATGTTGAGGTTGCAGAGATTCATGCATGAACGGTGAATGATAAAACACCAACTTGTCATCTTGATGTTGTGAACCAGGTGAAAATGTTTAAAAAAAAATTAATATGGATAGTGGCATGGTTTAAAAATTTGTCGATGTGTATTATATCATCAGAATTCAAATTATCAAGTTACACATTGCTATACTAGATAGATATTTCTTGCATTTAACCCTCCATGATAAATTGGATTAACTTGGCAATCAATTGGTAAGAAATTTTCAGTATTCAACAAACAACTGATTAAGGAGTTGTTTCTTAGATGACCATCAAACATGAACTACAAATACAAACATACTCGTAATAATGCATTTTTGTTTGTTTTAGGAAATAACATAATTATTACTTGAAGCAGTTAAAGTTAGCAAGCTGCCATAATTCAGGTCTTTGAAGTTGTATAAAATGCCCAGACTTGGTCTAAACTAATTAAACCTTCTAAACCAAACTTATTAGAGAAGACCAATAAAATTGTAGACGAATTGAACTTTTCAAGTCCACTATGACAACTAGAATATTTGATCCAAGTGTTCTAGAATTTGACTTATTAATATGGTACATATAACCAATGCATCTGTTGGGACTCGGAAATTGCTCAAGACGAGTGCTTGAAAACATAAATTAATTAACTTTTTAAGCTCAAACAACCTTAATTAAGGTGAAAGAGACTAATGATGAATATAGGACTAAGTATCAATTAAGCCAATAAGCTATTTTGGATTACTCCAAATTGACACCCTATTTGTCTTTGTTCCAACCATCACGTAAGCCCATACAGAGGATAGGCTGGTTCACTTGAAGAGATCAGTTGCATCTTAAAATTAGTTAGGATAAAATTGTGGTTTTAAAATGCTTCTCAGCCTAAGGCCAAAGACATATAAAGTCATTTTTGGAACTATCGCGAATGCGATGGATTTATAAAGGAGATGCAATTAAGAAACTTTTAAAATATAAAAATTCTGGAAACCTAAATGAATTTTCTCGTCTAAATGATTGAGTATCTGAATTTTTTTTTGAATGAAGAAAATATTAAATTTTTGTATTTTGAATCATTAAGGGTGCGTTTAGTTAGCGAAAATTGTTTTCATTTTCCAAGAAAACGTTTTCAGAAAATGGAGTTGAGTTTTCATTCTCAGTTTTCTATGAAAAATTTTCAAAACGCGTTTAGTTGAAATGGTAGAGTTTTCATTTTTCATTTTCAGATTTTTAAAAAACACGTTTAGTTGTGCATTTTCTACCAGTTTTCATTTTCCATTTTCCATTTTTTTTCAAATTAGAAAGTGTGTGTACACACACACTTTCGCGCACACACAAACACACTCACTTTCACACACACACACACACACACTTTCACAGACCCACACACACGCTCTTTCACACACACACACACACACACTTTCACTTTCACACAAACATACACACACACACACTGACATATACACTTTCAGTAGCATACACACACACACACACACACACACACTGGCATTTTCACTTTCACGCAGACATACACACACACTTTCACACACACACACACACACAGTGTGACGTTTTCACTTTCACGCAGACATACACACGTACACACACATACATTTTCACTTTCACACAGACATACACACACACACTTTCATTTTCACACACACACACATTCACACACATACACTTTCACACACACACTTTCATACACACACACACACTTTCACTTTCACACAGACATACACACACACACCCACACACGCTTTCACACAGACATACACACACACATTCACACACATACACTTTCACACACACTTTCGCACACACACACTTTCTCACACACACACACACACACACACACACTTTCACTTTCACACAGGCATACACACACACACCCACACACGCTTTCACACAGACATACACACACACTTTCGTGTGCACACACACACACACACTTTCACTATCACATAGACATACACACACACAATTTCACTTTCACACAGACATATACACACACTTTTAATTTCACACACACACGTACTTTCACACGCACACATTCACACACACACACACACATGTTTTCACACGCACACACTTTCACACACACACACACACATTCTAATTTGAAAAAAAATGGAAAATGAAAAGTGGTAGAAAATGCACAACCAAGTGAGTGAGTGTGTGTGTGAAAGTGAGTGTGTGAAAAAATGAATGTGTGAAAAAGTGTGTGTGTGAAAGTGTATGTGTGTGGAAAGTGTGTGTGTGTGTGTGAAAATGTGTGTGTGTGAAATTGTGTATGTGTATGTGTGTGAAAGTGAAAGTGTGTGTGTGAAAGTATGTATGTGTGTGTGAAAGTGTGTGTGTGTGATATTGTGTATGTGTATGTGTGTGAAAGTGAAAGTGTATGTGTGTGTGTGTGTGAAAGTGTGTATGCGTGTGTGTAAAAGTGTGAAAGTGAAAGTGTGAGTGAAAGTGAAAGTGTGTGTATGTGTGTGTGTGTGTGTGTGTGTGAAAGTGTGTATGTGTGTGTGTAAAAGTGTGAAAGTGAAAGTGTGAGTGAAAGTGAAAGTGAAAGTGTGAGTGAAAGTGAAAGTGTGTGTATGTGTGTGTGTGTGTGAAAGTGAGTGTGTGAAATTGTGTATGAGCGTGAAAGTGAAAGTGTGTGTGTGTGTGTGTGAAAGTGAAAGTGAAAGTGAAAGTGAAAGTGAAAGTGTGTGTGTGTGTGAAATTGTGTATGTGTATGTGTGTGGAAGTGAAAGTGAAAGTGTGTGTATGTGTGTGTGTGTGTGTGAAAGTGTGTGTATGTGTGTGAAAGTGAAAGTGTGAAAGTGTGTGTATGTGTGTGAAAGTGTGTGAAATTGTGTATGAGTGTGAAAGTGAAAGTGTGTGTGTGTGTGTGTGTGTGTGAAATTGTGTGTGTGTGTGTATGAAAGTGTGTATGTGTGTGAAATTGTGTATGAGTGTGAAAGTGAAAGTGTGTGTGTGTGTGTGTGTGTGTGTGTGTGAAAGTGTGTATGTGTGTGTGTATGTGTGTTTGAAAGTGAGTGTGTGAAATTGTATATGAGTGTGAAAGTGAAAATGTGTGTGTGTGAAAGTGAGTGTGTGAAATTATGTATGAGTGTGAAAGTGAAAGTGTGTGTGTGTGTGTGAAAGTGTATGTGTGTGTGAAATTGTGTATGTGTGTAAAAGTGAAAGTGTGTGTGTGTGTGTGAAAGTAAGTGTGTGCGCGAAAGTGTGTGAAATTGTGTATGAGTGTGAAAGTGAAAGTGTGTGTGTGTATGAGTGTGAAAGTGAAAGTGTGTATGTGTGTATGTGTGTGAAAGTGAAAGTGTGTGTGTGTGTGTGTGAAATTGTGTATGTGTGTGAAAGTGAAAGTGTCTGTGTGTTTGAAAGTGCATGTGTGTGTGTGTGTGTGTGTGAAAGTATGTGTGTGCACGCATGTAAAAGCGTAAGTGTGTGCATGTAGAAAATTATTTTGAAAATGAAAATTCTGAAAACTCCAAAAAGTTATTTTCTAAATCTAATATAAATTTAGAAAATGAAAATGAAAATTTTTTTGGAAATTTTTTGAAAACTAAACGTGTTTTCCAATTTTTCATTTTCTGTGGAAATTTTTTCTAGAAAACATAAAATTTTTCTGTAACTAAACGCGCCCTAAGTTTCTAAACATTTTTTTAAAATAAATAAACTCTCGAACTTTTAGATATTATTGGATTGGTTGTTTATATCGTTTTAACCAAAAAAACTACTCGTAACTAGTTATAAATGTTTTAAAGTAAAAGAAAACCTAAATCCGTTTTACCATTCCCAAATCTTATGTCATTCAAACTCACGCCACCCATCATATGTTCTCTGTCATCGTCCATCACCGCCATTGACCTCTGCTATTGATGTCCTTTTTTTGGTTGTGTTCTTTCTTGATTCTCCCTTCTCTTTTATCTGTCAGCGATCTCCTTTTTTTTATTTATTTGGGTTTTTTTAAACTCTCTAGTCAGTTATGAATAACTTTTTTTAGGTTAAAAATGTCGTTTAAAAAGTTCAGTTGTTTATTTATTTAAAAAAAATTAAAAACTTAATTATCCAAAATAAAAAAAGTCAAATGATTTTTTATTCGAAAAAATTTAGATGTTTAACCATTTAACATGAGAAAATCCAATAGGTTTTTTATTTAAAGAAAAATATTTTTCATTAAAAAAGAAAAGTTCGTTACGTTTCTGACTTTCCTCTTCAAGTGAATGATGGAATTGTGATTTGTGATAGAGCTTTAACTGCAAATTTAATAGTCTCTGAGCTCCAAGATATTTTTAAATTGTTTTTGTATAGAAAATTAATAAAGGGTGCAATTAGGTAACTCTTGAATACTATATTAATTTTATATATGAAAAACGGTTTAAATACAAAAATCTTGAGATTATTAAATTTTCAGTTAAAGCTCTATCACAATTCCATCATGCTTTAATTAAACTCACGTGTCATTTAAGTTTACAGATTTTGTTAGACAAAAGTAAAAGGTCGTTTATAAACGTTTATCGGTTGACACTTATGACTAAGAATCTTACTTGAGAGACATAGCAACAATCAATATTTTTACCCGGTAAGCGAAAAAAAAGACTCTTAGAGGCCTTTTATCAAACCCTTACTGGATAAGTGCTTACCAGCAAAAGTTATCCCTCTTATTTACTTTATTGGATAACATTCTTAATCATTAAAATTAAGTATTGGTAAGTGTCTCTTACCTAGTAAGCGCTAACCGGGTAAGAATTTTCTTTCTTAATTACTGGGAAGAGTCTCGGTCCTTGCAATGCCTCTTACTGGGTAAGATTTTTTTACCTTTGTCATGCTCACCCGGTAAGGTAATTAACATAGTAAGCGTTTATAAACGGCCCCTGTTTACAAAATAAAAGACACTAATAATCCATTTTCACAGTAAAAAATGTTGCCCGATAAAATAAGTAAGGATTTATGAATTTCAGCACTAAACATTTGGTAAACAGCTTCTTAAATATAATTCTATTTTCTTTCTACATAAATGAGACGCACCAAAAAATATATGACAGCTTTATTTTTAAGGAGAGAAAATTACTTATTCTTATATGCTAAAAAATTTAAATAACTCTATTTAACTGCCTTGGTCAATGCACGCGCATAATCCTTTAATCTGGGTAACAAAATACATTATAAATGCATGTATGTCTACATATATACACTCGGTGACTACTAATGATAAAATTTATGTTAATGTTGCTATTCGGAACTCTTTTTATGTCGATTTGAAAGCTTTAAAATGTAAATAAATATGTATTAATTTAGCTAATTTTAAAATCTCAAAATCAAAGACGATTTAAGGAATTGAGGAAAAGTTGTATTGAGAAATTTCAACGAAATTGAGAAAAGACTTTGTTGTGGTGGCAAAGACTTTAATATATTCAAGGTCCAAGGAGAGTGCTAAATATCAAACTGTAAACTAAGCCAAGATCGATCAGATTGTATGGAGCATCTTAAAATGAGTTGCTGCAACTACTCCTTTGTTGTACTACTCTTGATCCTGATCACAATTAGTGGAGCAAGTGCAACAGACACCATATTTCCCAATCAGACACTCAAAGATGGTGACACCACCATTGTTTCAGCTAGACAAGTCTTTGAACTAGGGTTCTTCAGCCTTGGGAATTCTAGTTTTCGGTACCTGGGGATACGATATAAGAACATACCAATAGATAATATTGTATGGGTTGCTAATAGAGAGGTTCCACTTAATGATCCCACAGGTATGCTCCAAATCGATGACAAGGGCACCCTACAGCTTCGGAGTGTTAGCAATACCTTAATTTGGTCATCCCAACCAGTCACAAATACTAGTAGTAGTAATCTGGTGGCACAGCTTTTGGATTCAGGAAATTTTGTCCTCAGAGATGATACGAGTGGCGAATTCATTTGGCAAAGTTTTGATCATCCTGGCAACACCTTGCTACCCGGAATGAAAATTGGTGTGGACCTTGTAACCGGCATAAAGACCAACTTGACATCATGGAAGAGTGATGATAATCCTTCAATAGGTTCTTATACAGTTTGGATGGACACCAGTGGATATCCACAATTATATATTATGAAAGACGAATCAAGTTTCCGACAAAGGATCGGATATTGGAATGGTCTGGGGTTTACTGGGATGAGTAGTCCGGAATCAAGCGACCTCTACACGTTTGATTATGTTTTGACTCGCAACGAGATTTACTTAAGTTACAAACTAGTAAATGCTTCGTTTTTCACAAAGATGATGTTGAATCAAGACGGCAGTTTTTATCTGTTAATTTGGATTAATCGAACGCAAACATGGATTGTATTTAGGATGACTCTCATAGATCAATGCGACAGATATGGTTCCTGTGGTCCTTATGGAAGCTGTAACATGGAGAATTTCCCAGCATGTGTGTGTTTGGGAGGATTTGAACCCAAGCTGCCTGAAGAATGGTCTGTTGGAGAGTGGTCAAACGGGTGTAAGCATGAAAATTTTATGGCTACTAAAAATGGGAATAACTTCAAGAAGTTCTCACACCTGAAATTGCCCGACTCACAGGGTTCGTGGTTCGATAATACCATGTCGCTTGGGGATTGTGAGAATGTTTGTGCTGGTAACGCCTCTTGCACAGCTTATGCAAATACTGATGTAAGAAATGGCGGAAGTGGATGTTTACTGTGGTTCGATGAGCTGATGGACATCAGAGAGGCTCCAACTAGAGACAATTCAGGGCAAGACATCTACATAAGAATGGCCAACCCAAATATAATTCGTAAGTGCATTTCTGATTCATTCTTGTCTATATGTCCTATTTCTTTGTTTTACCCGGATGACTTCTTCTTTTGACTAAATGACCTTTTGCCCCAGTTCACAACAAACACTCACCAATTTAGTCCAATTCAATATTAAACCGTCAAGGATAAAAATGCAATACAATACTCAGTTTCACAATTCTTGGCATCAAATGTAATTCTAAACTCAATTACAGGAACGAAATGTATCAAAAACAATATGAACTATAAACAGGAACCATCTAATGAGCCACATATTCAAAATCCCCCCTCAAATGATATAAACAAGCTTGATTTTTGCTTGGTCAAATTGCTATGATGTATGTTTTTTTGGAATTCACTTGGATCCTTGATTTTGTTCCTAATCTATGTTTCTTCCTGCTCTTGGATAATGTTCAGATTTGTTACCTCGATTCTTTATTAATGCAAAGGAGTTTTTGGTTGTTACACAACTTGTCTCTATGCTATCTGGAGATAAGAAAGAACGAACATACTCATATTCTGAAAATCACAATCTTGTTTGACTTAACTCTATTGTTTTAGATTTCTTGGGTATTTTTGTTTCTAAAAGTCGATCTCTGTGTCTTATCAACTACGCAATGATTGATCACTGTTCATCATCTTAATGAGTACAAGAGAAGAGTATTACAATAAGGGTTTGGTAGGTCTTAATAATAATATGTTGTCATGCCCTTCACCAATCTTTTTACGATGCATTCAGGGTCTTGTCATCAATATTAATATATTTATCTTATATTTAGAAATTAGAACAACAAATAATTACCAATCTTTTTGTGATGCATTCAGGGTCTTCTCATCAATATTAATATATTATCTTATATTTAGAACAATACTACTCATTTGGGGAGGGAAAAGAGTCTGCTTTTGATTTTTTTTGTGACAAAACGTTCACAAAATGCTGTTATATGAGGTAGTGATCAGTAAGTTTTTCTAATACCAAAACAATCCTTGCTAATTTTGAAGTTGAAAAACCCAAAAGTGGCTTCTGTTTCCGGGTGGAGTGTATTTTGTGTACATCAAACAAGTTTAATAGTTGTAAAACTTAAGAACAATGAAGTACATACGTTACAAGTATACATAAAGTAGGCCCATGGACCTACACTAGGACACAAAAAACAGAACCTACTATTTGTTACAAGTACTACGTAAATCAAGCTTAGTTAGAAAATTTGAAAGATGGACACCTTAACAAACCAAAACTAGCTTTGATAGATAGGGGATCTGTATATGTGCCAACCATTTTCCCAGGCATAGTGGGGGATTAGATTAGGGGAAAAGTCCAAAATAATCCTTCACAAACTTATACTGGAAGCTAGTGACCAACTGGGCTACTGGCAGTCCCTATATGGAGGAGTGGTGTACTTATTTGAAACTTGGTAAAATACCAAGGAATGTGAACATAATTTCCCTGCAAAGTTATAGTATTAACTACAACTACCACCACTAACATTTCGTATGGGTGAGAAGGAGAGAAGAAGAAGAAGAAATTACCGCTTAAAGTGATCCTGTCGACAGTATTTCCGGTGCTTCTGCTCGGCTTTGCACTGATATTATTATATGCTTGGAGAAATATGAAGAAATCACATCTTAAATTTGAGGGTAAGTTGAACAGGTACTTTTCCTTGCAACTTGCAAGTTTGAAGCTCTTACTTGATAAACAAGGAAAAAATACTCAAATATATTATCTTTATATATATATTTCATCTACAACGTAGTAAGTTGTAATATTCTTGTTATCACATTTTAAAAACATTCGTAGACAAGGACCAGAAACAAGATTTGGAGCTGCCATTGTTCAGCTTGAGTAAGATAGTCAAGGCCACCGGTAACTTCTCAATCAATAATAAGTTGGGGCAAGGAGGTTTTGGTGCAGTTTACAAGGTAAATACTCCCGATGAAATTCCTTATCAAACGAACAAATATAAATCATGTACTTACGGATCTTCTCTCTAATGACTTTAACTATTTACATCTTTATATTCACATAAAAGTATGACAAAAATGAAAAATAATCTGAGAAAGCATTATATCGATAGTAGCAATGATGAACAATAATGATCTTCAGGGTATGCTAGAAAAAGGAGGAGAAATTGCTGTCAAACGGCTGTCAAAGACATCAAGGCAAGGACTCGTTGAGTTCCAGAATGAAGTTATATGTATCGCAAAGCTTCAGCATCGTAACCTTGTGAAGCTTTTGGGATATTGCAATCAAGGAGAGGAAAAGATGTTGATTTATGAATACATGCCCAACAAAAGCTTGGACTTTTTTTTATTTGGTTGGACACCCTCAAGATTATATAAGATCAAGCACTTAATTAAATCCTTAAACCATGCATCACAAACTAACAATAAACCTGAATTTGTGGCAGATGGAAACAAGTCCTTGTTACTTGACTGGCCTCAACGCTACCACATTATCAATGGGATTGCTCGAGGACTTCTTTATCTCCATCAAGATTCCAGACTTAGAATAATCCATAGAGATCTAAAAGCTAGCAATATCTTGCTTGATTCCAACATGAACCCAAAGATATCAGACTTCGGCTTGGCTAGAATGTTCAAAGAATATGAGACCGAAGCTAATACAAACAAAGTTGTTGGTACATTGTAAGAATCTTTTAGTCACGTTGTTCATTGTAGCTTAACATATCTTCTATAGAATTTCATTTGGATGCAAACATGTTGTAGGGGCTATATTTCTCCGGAGTACGCAGCAAATGGGGTTTTCTCAGTAAAATCAGATGTATTTAGCTTTGGTGTTTTGGTGTTAGAGATTGTGAGTGGGAAGAAAAATAGAGGATTCTCTCATCAAGATCACCACGATAACCTTCTTGGGCATGTAAGTTGGGTAAAAAAGAAGTTAGTCATCAGAAATTTGGTTACTACTAACCTCATCTTACTGATATTTATATTGGTTTAGGCATGGAGACTCTACAAGGAAGCCAATCCCCTGGAACTGGTTGATGAAGCTTTAGAGGGCTCGTGGAATGTTTGTGAAGTGCTTCAATCAATACATGTTGGTTTATCATGTGTGCAACAACATGCAGAAGATAGACCAACCATGTCGTCTGTGATTCACATGTTGGGTGGTAAGGGTGCACTACCTCCACCAAAACAACCTGGATTTTTTACAGAAGCGACCAAGTCTGAAGTTGAGCCTACCTTAATCATGCCACAAGCGCCGGTTTCTATCAACGAATTCACAATTACACAATTAGATGCTAGATAATTACACTAAAGGCATGTAGACCTATAACCAAGTACCTAACCTGTATTAGGTAATTGGCTACACATGAAGTGCCTTTCTTTTTCCTTTTTTTCTCAGTGAATTTTGTACAATCTGGATTCTACTTCAAACCTCCCCTCACCCACAATTCAAGTTCCAGTCTATGGAATCCCAATGATATTATTAGATGCTCAAATGAATACAGCATAAACCTTACCGCCTAACTTATAATCATTTGGAACTTCACTGAATTCATTATAATCGGGCAGAGTTGTAGCATATTTCTTGTGTATCTAGATGGCTAGACTGCAGTATGCCACTTCATAGAACTAAGTTTCATTTCAAACAGTATCAACCCCCACTGTGCATGTAGCAAGTGATCACGATATAAAAACATCAGAACCGATGGTCACTAAACATGGTGCTATAACCAAAGAAAATTCTTACACAGACCCAACTGTTCAACAAGGTGCTTTGCTTTGTCTGTGAGTCTTAACATAGGCTCTCACATACCATGTGTCCAAGCATAAGGGCGTGCCAGTGTTCTTTTTTGAATCATTTATGCCAATAGAAGGTTATATCTTGGTTAAGTGGCTTAAATTCTGGTGGCTAGGACATCGAAATGGGGAAGGATGCTATAACTACAGGAACCACTAAATCCAAATGTATAAACTACATATGTTCTTTGAGAACTTTCTACAGACATGTAATGGGCAATGCAGATTACAAGCTACATTTTGGAATCTAATCAAGATTGTGAAAATCGCAGACCATGGAGTGTGATGATTCAGAGGTTACCTTACTATCTCAAGCAAATCCTGCCATTTTACAAGCTCCATTACGGCCCACGATCTAGACCTTGTGACGGAAGGACAGATGCATGAATTTAATTGGGGGGTGTTTGGATGAGCTTATCGACTTATAACTTATTATCGGTGTGGAAAAGTACTTATGAAAATCTGATAAGTTCAAAAAATTTACTTCTTAGAAAACAACTTATTTCCGGTTTGGCACCGGATAAGTTGTTTTACCCAAACACTCAAAATGACTTATTATCAGTGCCACACCGGAATAAGTCAATAAGTTGTTTTGATAAGCTCAAACAAACACCCATTTGGATTTGCCAGCTGGGCATTTTTCCCCTACCAAAACAAGACGAAAAACCATTGTGCCTAAAATTGTGGAGACACTTTTTTTTGTTCTTGTTTACGTTGTAAAGAAAAATTATAAACCAAATCGTAATTGGTAATATTTAACAATTATTTAGGTTTTTTCTGACATTAGTTGTAAAACCTACAAGTTTCATTTACATGCTTCCATAATCTACGGAATGATAATATGCGAGTTTAACAGCATAAGTAAAAATAAACCCGATCTAAGATAATCTTGTTTTTTATTTAAAACCTTATCTTATTTTTTTAATGCAAATTGTATTATAATAAAATCAGTCTTTCAATCATAATTAAGACCCCATAATTAAAATAGTCAAACTGCCACTTCCCTTTCTTTTCTTGAAGAAACCATATAAAAATAGTTTTGGGGATGATTATTCTATTTTTATGATTGTTCTATTTTTGTGTCCTTCCTACCAACATTAGTTTAACATAACCGACAAGTCTTCATCCCTTAAACCCAATCAAAACTCTATTTTGGTCATTGTTCAACCCAATTAGTTGTATCACCGACTTTAATCATAATTTAAATGGGTTAAACCCACATAAAAAAAAAAAAAAAAAGCAATTTGTAATTAAGACATTGTATTTGCTGCTAATCAAAGTAACAAAACATAATAATGATGATAATCATCGCCATTGCCTTCTTCGGATGCTAACAACTTCTGGTGCAGTCGACACCATGTTCACAAACCAAGCCATTGGAGATGGGGAGTCCATTGTCTCGCAAGCCGGGACATTCGAACTCGGATTTTTTAGCCCCGGGAGTTCGAAAAACCGTTACTTGGGGATATGGTACACGAAGATAATACCTCGTACTGTTATATGGGTTGCTAATAGAAACAACCCGTTAAACAGTACGTCGGGAATTTTTACATTTAACCGCCAACGGATGCTACTGCATCTAAACGGTACGATGATCTGGTCATCTAATTTCTCCGTGCCGATTACAGATGATACTGCAGTGGCACAGCTTTTGGATACCGGAAATTTTGTTATCAAGGGCCGTGATAAGGTGGTTTTCATTTGGCAAAGTTTCGATTATCCTGGAAACACTTTTGTTCCAGGGATGAAATTCGGGAAGAATCTTATAACGGGAAAGGAAAGATATATGACATCATGGAGGAGCACAGATGATCCTTCACCAGGTGAGCATGAGCTGAGGTGGGTGATGGACGGATATCCGCAAGCGTACAAGATGAAAGGTCCGGTCATCGAATCAAGGTTAGGGCCATGGAACGGAGAAAAGTATGCTGGCCTGCCCAGTTATTCACAAAACGAAGCTTCCACTTACAAAATGGAGATCGTTAGGAATCAAGAGGAAGTGTATTTCCAGTATACGTTAAATAGCACCACAGTTATAGAAAGGGCAATACTTACATCAGATGGAAGGCTCGAGTTCTGGCACCACGACCTTGAAAGCCGATCCCAAGCTTGGATGCAAGATTGGATTATACCATTGGATAATTGCGACAGCTATGGCATGTGTGGCCCACATGGAAGCTGTAACACCCTCACTTCTCCTTACTGTGGGTGTTTGAAAGGGTTCAAACCAGCGCAGGAATGGCGGCCTGATAACTGGGTTAGTGGATGTCAAAAGAGCGTGGCTCTCGATTGCAGGCCTGAAGAAGGCTTTATAAAGTTTCCAGGAGTAAAACTACCAGACACACAAGGTGCCTGGTTTGACGAGCACATGACTCTGTAGGAATGTGAAGTAGCGTGCAAGAATAATTGCTCTTGTACAGCTTATGCAAATCCATACATCACAGCGGCCAGGACTGGATGTTTGCGATGGTTTGGTAATTTGATTGATATCAGAGTATATCCACAAAGAGGGCAAGATCTTTATGTTAGAATGAATGCCTCTGAACTATCACGTGAGTCCTCTTTTTGTAAATCGAAGCATTTTAAGTTGATTAAGGGGCCGTTTACCCAACCTTTTCCGGGTCAACCGCTTACTGGCAAAAGACATCTCCCCCACCTACCTTATCATGTAACATTTTCGGTCATCAAAATGATTGTTGGTAAGCATCTTAAACCCAGTAAGTGCTTACCGGGGTCCGGGTAAGACTCTTTTCTGTCACTTACTGGGTAAGACTATCGGTCCTTGCCATGCCTCTCACAGGTTAAGATTCTTGGTCCTTTCCATGCGCAACCGGTAAGGTAAGTGATATCGGTGAGCGGTTACCCAGTAAGTGTTTAGTAAACGGCCCCTAACTTGCCTTTCACCATGCTAGATCTGTCTTTATCCCATAATGCCCTATAATTGATCATGAATCACCCTCAACTTGACAATATTTGGCTTCTCTCAGGTCTCCAATCCGGGTCCAACAGAAAGAAACGCATGCTAATCAAAGTTATCTTGTTAACAACAGCAGCACTGGTTGTGTTGGGTATCATCTTGGCACTGTATGCTTGGACTTGGAGTAAGCGAAAGAGATTAAATGCAGAAGGCAAGTGAAAGGATGCCTAACCGTAATGCCTATACGTATACAAATAAGTTAGCCTCGGCTTACACTTGGTTTAACTTGTCTTTGCCTTATATTTGCAGGCAGTCTAATTAAGCTCCTCGACAAAGATCACGAGGGTGGCAGTGATATGATAGATATAAAACTACCATTATTTCGCTTATCAAGAATTGCAATTGCTACAGACAACTTTTCAATCGACAACAAGCTGGGAGAAGGCGGTTTTGGTCCAGTTTACAAGGTAAGCTACGCGGAAAAGATATTGAGATGCTTATTTTGGTTATTGAACAGTGACTATGATTCAGGCAATTTGTATCTAGCAATTAGAAAGCCAATACACCCAAAGAAGGTGCTGCTTTATGTGTTTCATCATAAATCAAGAGATTTCGTCTACTAAATGGAAGTCTTATTAAGCAAGGAGTGCCACCCAATCACAACCTCACATAATAAATTGGATATTAATCAAATATATCAAAAGAATTTGAACTACTGGAATAATACTCTTACAGATCTATTAGCAAGTATAACCTTGCTCACGTACTATTGTTCTCAAATTAATTCTTTGGATTTTGGATCCCAATAATGTAACAAATAATAGCATGTACAGACAAATGCAACTTTTCAAGGATAAAATGGAAATTAACCCGTCATACATGGTGAAAACAAATCATTACTGTCTACAAGATCTATGTGATGATTCCCTTTCACGTGGGATGCATGTAGCAAGTTGACACAATCTAAGGGAGGCATAAAACGATAACTCCTAAAAAATGCATAGATGCACGGAAATGAGCTATTGATCCTCCATGCTTCCATCTATAACTAATGTATCTGAAATGGTTACCTCCAGGGTGTGCTCGAAGGACAAGAAGTGGCAGTGAAGCGGCTGTCAAAGTCCTCTCATCAAGGGATACAAGAGTTTAAGAATGAGATTATGTGCATTGCTAAACTTCAGCACCGGAATCTTGTGAAGCTTCTAGGATATTGCATTCAAGGAGATGAAATTATGCTGATTTATGAATACCTGCCTAACAAAAGCCTGGATCGGTTTATATTTGGTTTGGTGCCCTCAAGATTATAAATATTTTTGTCAATGCATATATTAGAAACATCAATTTTATATGAAGTGCTCAATTTTTTTTTCAGATGATTCAAAGAAGCCATTACTAGATTGGCCTCAGCGCTTCAGCATTATACATGGGATTGCTCGAGGTCTCCTTTATCTCCATCAAGATTCTAGACATAGGGTTGTCCACAGGGATCTCAAAGCTGACAATATTCTGCTGGATGTAGACATGAATCCAAAGATATCGGACTTTGGTCTTGCTAGAATGTTTGGAGGACATCAGACTGAAGCAAATACACACAAAGTGGTTGGAACCTTGTAAGAACTGATAACCTTGTATCAATACCATTGATATCTTGACTAGATTTATTTATATGTTAACTACTTTTTTTAAGGGGCTACATATCTCCCGAGTATGCAAGAAATGGGATCTTTTCGGTGAAGTCAGATATTTTTAGCTTCGGTGTATTGGTGTTGGAGATTGTCAGTGGGAAGAAAAATAGAGGATTCTCTCATCAAGACCATGGTGATAACCTTCTTGGACATGTAAGTTTGTAACATAGGATTACACAAACACATATTGATCTACAATAATACTTAAGTTACTAATAGAATATATTGAGAAAGCTAGGTAGACACGCAAACTTAAACAACTGGTTTTATTTAAGATAATACGAAAGAGAAAAATAACTTATCCTACACATAACACATAGGCGGAAAGACAAAAGCGAGTTCATCATCTAACCAAAAGGTCAAAACAGTGAGATGAACTTCCTCACTTGAGTATTGTGACCCGTATTGTGTCTTTATTGTTTTCTCCTCCCAACAACTAAAAAAAAATTATGGACTTGAATGCATTGTGGGAGACTAGTAAGCATATGAAGAAAAAAAATTGTATCATTTCATCATAACAATATGGTTCAACAAGTCAATTGAATTTGAGAGAGCATTCCCTTGCTATTTTCAGAAATTTTGACTTATCATAACAGGCTGGTACAATAACTTAAACAAGCAATCCCAAACACCCCCGTATTCTGACATAAAGGGGGTCCCCCGTTACACTAATGACATTTCTCAAAAAAAATCATCAAACATGATTCTCCAGTATGTAGCCATGAGCCCATATGTCTGGAAACAAAGTATTAAGTATAAGCATTGATGCCCTAATTCTGATCACTGCAGCCACTGTAACTGAGCTGGCCCTCTAATTGTGAAATTAACCTCTAATTCACAAGTTCAGTTTCCAAGTAATTCCTCACAATTCAAATAACAAACCAGGCCCTAACAAGTATTAGATTACTCTAATAGAGATATCACGAACATTAATATTAACTTTTTAACATCTAACCGTAAATCGTGGACCAAAAACAACCCTAGCAAACAGGCATTCAATTGAATACAACATTTACGTCCTAATTCCTAAATGAACAATTGATACTTCAACACTCAACTAAAGTTATTCAACACAAAAACAAACTCGATGGTTTCAATTTCGAAGATAACATAGACGAATCCAAAGCAAGTATAGTAGGAGTAAGTATATATGTATAATAGGTTTACTTACATAGTTACATGAGTAGATCCGAAATCGAAATCCCCCAACAGAAGACGAATGGTAATGATAACCATAGTTACAAGGGATGACAATTGACAAGAGAGGTGGTCACAGTCTCTCGAAATCCGATGCCGATCGACCTCAGAGCGCTACTGGCCGGAGGTCGTGGAGACCAGAGAACGGAAGAAGTTTAGAGTTAGAGCAGTGCAGACGATCTCCTCCGACCGATTCCCAAATTTATCGGTGAATCCAAAATTGATTATGATATTTAGAATATTTTATCTATTAAAATAGAGTAAATGACGGTTTTTGTCCCTGTGATTTGTTAAAAAATGTTGTATTAGTCCCTGTGGTTTTGAAATTTCAGTTTTCTGCCCTATGATTTGTAATTTATTTCTATTTTAGTCCGTTAAAACGCTACTTTTAACTTTTAAGAATGAAGTTAATGTCTAAAATATAAATGATTGTAAACCATAGGGACAAAAAAAAAATCTTATAACAACGAAAAAGATAATGAATTATAAACTATAGATATTAAAATATATTTGTTTAAGGTAACTATTTTTGTGATTTTCTCCATATTCTAAGAAACAACTTTTTCTTTCTTATTTTCTCTATTTTTAAAAGTACTTTTAGAGAACTTGTTGGACCATAAAATTAGTTTAAAATCTTTATGTTTCATATTTCTTTTTTTAGAAAATCACTTGAAATGCTATGAGGATTTTTAAATTAGAATAGTAAGGGGGCGTTTGGTTCGCCGGAAAGGAATGGAATCTGGTGGAATTGGAATCTGAATTACTTTGACCAGATTCCAATTCCTTTGTTTGGTTCAGTATTTTCAAGAATTGGAATTTGATAAATTCCAAAGAATTCCATAATTGGACAATTTGAGATTCCTTACCTTAGTGGTGGGAATTCATAGTAATTGAGTTGGTTTTCTTTAATACCTAAAATACCCTTCTCCTAAAAAACAATTAAACCCTAATCTCAAACAAAAAAAGTCGACACCTCTTCACTTGGATTTTTGGTTCGGTTTTTTCGGGGTTTTTTTCAATTTTCGGGTTTTCAATTTCGGTTCGGTTCAGTTTTTTCGGGGTTTTTTTCAATTTTCGGGTTTTCGATTTCGGTTCTGTATTTCGGGGGTTTTTAGTTTTCGGTTTTCGGCTTTTCGGTTTCTCGGTTTCTTTTCAGTTTCGGTTCGGTTTTTCCTCACCCCTAGCAGTTAGGTTCTCCATCGTCTCCTGCAACAACTAAAATATGTCTTGCCCTAACAGATGTTGTCTTACTGTAGCTTTTTGCTTTTTTTCTACAGTTTTTAGCTATTTTTGCTGTAAAAAAATTACGATTTTTGCTATTTTAGCATTTTCTGTAGTTTTTGGCTGTTTTATCACTTTATGCAGTTTTTAACTGTTTTATGCAGTTTTTAGCTGTAAAAAAGCTCAAATTATTTTTAATGTTAAAAAATTGAAGTAATTAATAATTATTTTATTAAACTAATTTTAGTTTAAAAAATTAAATTTAATAAAAAGGGTATTTTAGTCATTTACTGATATTTCATTCCAATTCCAAAGCTACATTATGTGAACCAAACAGACAGATTCCAATTCTTTCAACTGATTCCATTCAAAGTCAAATTCCTTTGACAGATTCCATTCCATCCAATTCCATTATGCAAACCAAACGTCCCCTAAAGGTATTTATATTTAACATAGAAAAGTTATGCTATGAAAATAAATACATTGTTTAGTAATAAATACGATTTTTCTGTCACCGTGTAATTTAATAAACATGTTTTGTAATATATGATATCTAAATACCTTTCATGTGATAAATATTATAATTATTTTGTATTATTACCTATTTAGGTAGATCTAAATTTATCATAGTACATTTTTTTATAAGTAGTATATTCAAAATTAGCAACCAAAAATCCATTTATAAACTGTCTGATTTTGGTTTTTATGTGTTTGAAAACAACATTATTGTTTCATCGGATAATATTCAATGTTTTGTAGCTTTACCGCATCCTCAAAATTGATCTTAAATTGGATTAGTTAAACAAATATATTTTGTTCTTCGTTTATTTGTATTAACGTGTGGTGTTTAATTTAATTTTTAGGTGTGGAGACTCTACAGAGTAGGAAAGTCACTTGATTTCGTTGATGAGTTTTTAGGTGAAACATGGAGTGTTCATGAAGTGACACGATCAATAATGATTGGTATGTTATGCGTGCAACAACGAGCAGAAGACAGACCAAGCATGTCGTCGGTGCTCTTTATGTTGGGTGGTGAGGGTACAATACCACCACCAAAGCGACCTGGCTTCTTTACGGAAGAGAGTGGGTGCAGCTCCAATATTCCATCACAAGCATCTATCAATGAACTGACAATAATGGGTATGGATGCTAGATAAAAATGGATGTGGTATATTAAATAGAGAGTAATACCCAACACATACATGCATATTAACAAGTGCATTTAACTTTATACTTGATAAGCTTTGTCGTATATTTTAACATTTGCATTCATAATATGAAATCAAAGGGATGCTAGAATGAAAACCCCATCCTTTTTATTGTTCCTGAAATGCTTTCATCCGGTAATGAATTTGTCAATCTCTTTTGGAAATACTTTTGATGGTTTAGCGTGAGCTTAATGGATTTGTTTTTATTAAATAATATCGTCATCTTCTTCATATTTGTTTTAGTGATCAATGAAAACACAAAAACCAAATACATTGTCAATTGGGAATTGGGTGAATATTTCTCAAGGGTATGGGAATGGCAGTCCATATAAGGAGGCCAGCCCAAGCTTGAGCAGAAGGCCCAATTCTAAGATATTACTTCTCTAATGTTGATTTCTAAATCTTCAAATCTATATCTAATAAATATATTGTGGTGATTAAAATATAAATATTTTTTTGGTTAAAAAATGTCAATACTTTTTCATTAATTTATAAAATAAATCAAAAATTATAATTTTCTATGAAGGAAAATTTACCACTCGTCATCAACATTAAAAAAATGGTGTTTGTTTTAACCTATATATAATTATATGTTAAAGGAAAATGATATATTGTTATATTACATAAAAATAATAAATGCACGACAATACAGTTTTGCAGAATAATTATATTTTTATTCATAATTTTGACATCAGTCGATCAATTTACAAAATATAAATTATATATATAGAGAGAGAAAAAAAAGTTCAAATGCGAACTTAAATTTGGTTGGTGAACGTGAGGACAAATGAGATCGCGACACGTGTTATATTCAGACCGAATAATGAAGAATAATGTTCAGACTGAATGTAGTGTTATCCAGTCTGAATAATGCTACATTCAGTCTGAATATTTTTTCTTCATTATTCACTTTGAATATGACACGTGTCACGTCTCATTTAAATGGTCATATTTGTTTCATCACATTTGTCACGGGAGGGGTGTGTCGCGGCTCAAAACTAGAGTTGTTCATGGACTATAAGACCCGTTAGACCTGGTTCGTTAGAAAAGCGGACTTGGACGATTATTTTCAAAATAGTGAGCGGGGTTGAGCTAGACCGCTAAAATTAATAGGCGGTATTGGGCAGTGAAAAAAAGAATTCGGACAAGCCTACTTGACTTGTTACATTGTTATACTTGTTTAAATTTTATATATAATAAATAGTTTACTGCTTTTATTAAAAAAATAGGTTATAAGTGGTTTTGGCTTGAATTCCCTCAAAGTAAGTACCAACCGTCACCCAAATACATGTAATACATTATATAGTATATCTTGAATCTCAATCTTGAAATATTAAGTGATAAATATTTTGTTAATTGTAAAAACCCTGACTTTGAAGGTTGATAAATCATTGTAGAAAAAATATTTATACTCCATATATTGTGATTTTTTTTCGTACGATATGTAATTTGAATGATTTTATATAACTTATGACTTTTTATAAGTTTTGTTTTTTAAATTTAAAAAGAATAAATCATTAGTCTATGGGCAAACCGGTCCCATTTATAAAACGGTTCACGCAAATTCTTAAGCCCGCAAAAACGGGTTGCTATAATAAACTTGTTGAACAAAAAATTATGTTAGATCCGGACCAAATCCGTAAATGGCCGCTTTGTGTTGAATGCAAAAGAGTGGCTCATTCTCACTCATTCTTTATTTTGTTGACAAAGCAGCATATACTAAAAGTAAATGTTCGACTACATATGACTTAGGGGCCGTTTACCAAATCTTACCGGGGTAAGTGATTACCGGCAAAATTCAACACTACCATTTACTTACCGAGTAAGATTTTAGTCCACGAAAATGACATAGTATGCAAAATTTACCTCGTAAGCGCTTACCGTGGTAAAAGTCGTTTCCATCACTTATCCGGGTAAAACTCTTGGTCATTATTTTTCTTATCTCCGCTCTTACCGGATAAGATTTTTGATACTTGTTATAGTTCTCCAGTAAGGTAATATGACTTGTTAAGCATTTACCTGGGTACGCGTTTGGTAAACAGCACATTAGACTTTTTTACTCATGAAATGTGTTGTTATATCATAATTTATTCATATTCAAGTGATAAGAAAATTCATATGCTTACATGTAATATATATAAAAAATATTTAAATATAATTTCTTTTGTTATTAAAAATAAATTGCAAGATGAAAAGCAACAAAAAGAATGAAGCTTATCTTTAAAGATTGAATTGACAATCAAATTGCTTTAATATTTTATGAACGATTTGACACAAAGAGAATTGCTTTTTTACATACCTTTTTGTTGCTCCCCATTTATTATGTTTTACAAGACAAAGACAAGATTGTTATTTTTCTTTTCTCACTAAATTACAATTTTAGTCCCCCAATTATTCTTTAATTTGCAGTTAACATCCCCTTTTTACTTTAAATTTAATCCAAGTCTAAAATACTAATTCTTTAACATTTTGCTCAAGTTTCCATATAACAAGTTTATTTAATTTTAAAAAATGGTAATCGCGTTAATCATTCTAGATAACTTGTTGGTTTTTTCTTTCATCCAACGTCTATCATGTAGGGGAAAAAAATACGATCCCAAATTACTCTTTTGGGATTAATCTGTCAAAATGTATAATGTGAAACTTTTGAGGGTTAATTTTTTAAATGTAAGTTTCAAAAATATTTATTTTTTTAATTAAATTAAAAATGTAAAATAAAGAAAATGGGAATGCAATTATTCGTTGGTACCACAAAGTGTGGTCTATTCTCAATTTGTCGGGCTCTTGATGCTATTTTTGTACACATTGTCTTCCAAATTTGAAGCACATTAAAGCTATGAAATATTTGCTTTAAACAACCAAATTTTCTTTACATTTTTTTAACTTTTCAATTTATAGAAAGAAAATAGAATTATAAAGACTATTTAATGAGAACATGATAAATAATAACATTTATATATTTTGGTTGTGGGTTATTATAATCTTAGAAAAAAATTGGATTGTCGTCAACTATAAAAGAAATAGATGTTGATCGATGAATATGACCATTCTTGACATTTCACACTAACAAGTCATAGGATATGACAACATACTTGTTGATTCTATCGGTTGACAGGATGTATGTATTCGATGGAGTATATTTAGTTTGTAGAAGTACCCCTATTGGCCTTGATCTTGACATGTTTTTTTGCATATCAGATCTTGACCACAATGTTACAAGTTCAAGGTAATAGACTATTTCAATAACTTAATGGGAGTTGTCGGTAGTACACAATTAAGGTTTGTAAGAAGCTGACGCAATATAAAAATGCGGAACGGACCGACAAGCATCTAAATCCAAAAAAATAACGAGTCTATAATCGTAGAACCTGAAAAATAAGAGAAAAACTCTTAAACTAGAGATAAAACTCTAAAATAACTTTATTGATCAATCGTAAAACTTAATATTAATGAAAACGTTAAAACTTATAGTCTAAACTAACTATGAGATAACTATGAGATTTAAATTCAAATTAGTTCTAATTCTAAACCAACTATGGAACTAATAAAACAATTAACAAAAGTAAACTAATAATAATAATCTGAATTTAATTATAAAGATATTAAATAATTATCCGAAATTAAATAAGACACAAAATAATCAAATAAACCGATAAAAGCAATCCGTCCGGGACCCGTCAGAATGCACCCTCGACCCGGCACGCGAACCAAGTAGTGCAAGGAACTGTTTTTCAGTTTTCGATGCAGATTTACGAGCTTCTTTCGAGCCCATTTCCTTTTTTTCCAATGATATGTGAAAAGCCTTATTAACTGTCGAATTCTGCTTACATCAGAAGCTCACAAGCCCCAACTTTTATCGACATTAAACAAGTTGTCACAACCTTTCCCTTCCTATATTTATTACGTCCTCATAGTACCTACACACCATCCTCTTTATTCATTGGTGATGTAAGATTTGTATACAATGTAACAAAACATGTATACTATGTAGAGACTCGTCGTCCTCAGTAAGGTTTGTTGTACCATTCTGGTACAACAAGGATATTATTTGATACCATTTGTAACGCCCCGATTTATCATATGAAATTCATTAACTCAATTTGTGTTATATTGCATAATTAACTCGTAGCATAAAAAATACAAACCAAATGGATTAAAAGTCATTTCAACCTCTTAGGTAGCATTTGGTCCATTCTATTGACCAAATTCTAATTCCGTGTGTGGTTCGTTCATTGAATTTTGGTGAGGAAATCAAATCCCACATATGGTTGAATGAATTTTTTTTGATTTCTAGTCAAAAATTTCAATTCATTCGTACCATATTTTAAAAAAATAAACTATTATATGTTTATATTTACTCATTTTCATCCCACCACGATGGATGTCACCATTGTTGTCGTTGTCACATCCAACACCGCCATCACCACCACTCCATCTACATCACTACGCCTCCACCTGGCCACCATTATTCTATTTAATGAACCGAATACACAAATTCAAATTTCTTGACATATTTCATTCCAATTTTTGTTAACTAAATGCATGGTCAAACATGATTAAATTTCATTCCAATTTATTTGACAGATTACAATTCTGATGGATATAACTATGTGAACCAAATAACACCTTAATGTATTGTGTTAGTGTAATCAAATAATTCTTGCATCAATGATCTTTTAGTCATGATTAATATACTAATTATTTATCAAAATTAGAATACAAGGACAAAAAAGTGTGTTCTAACCCAACCTAAGGTAAAGTTACCCATCTTTACTTCATGTGCAATTAGTCACATAAGTAAGTAGACCAATGTATAAATGGGAAAATTTCATATATATTTTTAAAAATTTCTTATATTACGTATATATCCTTGCAAAGGTTGATTTTACGTATGCATCCTTCTAAACCTTTAAAACTTACATGTATATTCTTCTTCCTAATTTAAATATTATCAAAACATTTAAAAAATACAAATTTACTTAACTACCCTTATGAACTACCGACCGAATTTTTTTAAAAAAAAAATAATCCGTCGGAAATTACCGACGGAATTCAAATCCGTCTCTAATTTCCGACGAATATTTATATTTTTTCATTTTTTTTAATTGCGTCGGTCGAAAATCCGTCGGAAATTACCGACGGAATGGATCCGTCGGAAATATCCGACGGAAATTCCCTTTTTGTGATAGCGACAAGTAAAAGAATCTCTATTTCACTTTCTTTTATTTTCCTTTTTTTTCCGTTTTTCGAAAAACTCTGAGAAAACAACCTTAGGCATATTAAGCTTAATTTTGAATTAAATCTATAAATACTTTTTATTTATTTTTAGTGCATAAAACTAGAATTGTTCGGTGCTTTCACTTGAACATGTCATATTTAAGGAAGTTATATCAGTTCTAACAAATGGAGAATTGTTATTGTTCAACGATTTTTAGGTTTCAAACTTAAGATGCAATACAAAAGTCAACAGATGAAACATTTAAAACTTGGGGTTGGTTACTGAACGCTTACTCGGTAAGCATTCATCAGATCATTTATTTTATCGGATAAACATAACAAAGATCGAAAACCGTACCTACTAACAGTAATAATAAGTATAAAAAGTCTTACCTGATAAGCGAGGTGTCGTCTTTTACCCGGTAAGTGTAATATTTCACACTGGTTGGAGATGAGAACAAATGTTTTTTTATAAGGGACTTGATACCTCATTTATCTTACGCGTCTTAAAACCGTGAATCAAGTGTGTGGACAAAACAAACAAAATTTGGTATGAGTGGTTTGAGGTTGGTTGAGAATGAAAATAAATGTTGCTTTATAAGGAACTTGATACCTTATCTACAAACACGTTTTAAAATCGTAAGTCACGTGTGTGGACAAAATGGAAAATATTTGATACGGTTGGTCTGCTATGTTACAATAAACACTTGTGGGGTACAATTTTCATACGACACCATTTTGACGAGTTAAAATTTTACCTGGTAAAGTAAGTTAGAATATCGGTTCTTACCCCGTAAACACTTATCGAGTAAGCGTTTGGATAAACGGCCTCTTAATCCCTGAGAAAATTAAGATCCACAATCATTTTTTTTGCAATTTTATATCAAAAACCAAATCAGCTTATATCTAATAAAAAACAAAAAAAAGGACATCTTTAAATTTATTGGTAGTACAAAAGACAAAAAAAAACGTTTTAATACATCATAGTTATTAACTAACTCATTTATTATTCAACAAACGAAGATTTTTAAACTTCGATTTTATCAAGATGTTATTAATTCTTATCATGTGTCTTATTTGCGTCCATTAAAAACAGTTTTTGTTCATCTTTAAGTATGCCAAACGACAGATAAAAAGAAACATTTATGTTAAAAAAAGTAAAATATGATGATTAAAAAATGTATAAAAAAGACATGATTTGATGATAAAGTCCCATGTTTGGTGCTTCATGATTCAATTTGAGATTTTGTGATGAGTTTTATGTCAAATCATAAGTAAAAGTTTTATTCTTTTTCCATAATGTTGACCAATAAAACTTGTTTGAATGAGTTGAACATCGCTTTTATAATTTCGCCATCAATCTTTCCATTTTCAAAACTTTGACCACTTTGCATTTTTTTTAAGTCATTAGTATTTATTTAATTTTACTTTATATAAACTCATAATAATGGTAGAAATTAAAAAAAGATGTTTAAAATTTGTATATATATTCTCAATTACACTTTGCTATCACCAAATTATACAATTTTGAAACATCATTTGGTCATCAATCTTGTTACCAATCCATAGTTTTAATCACCATTTTAAGCACATGTTAGTGTTCTAACAAGTTGAGGTGAAAACTATTACTACTGATAAGAGTATTTCTAATAAATTTCTTCAAAATAAATAACCAAAAGTTAAAATCTCTAAAATAAAATTACATTTATCTCCAACAACTGTAACGACACCTGGATAGGGTGATCTAGGACAGGTTCCGTCACACATATACATATACACATGTTAAAAAGAACCTCATCCGTAGAAAGAGGTTGGAAAAAAAACATACAGAGCATGCTAAATATTATATACATTACATATGTAAATTCAAAAGGTTAATATATCTACGAGTTCATAACCAAGAGCAAAACAGTCACTGTGTAGGATTATCTCAATAAGTCTCTTCCGTCACTCTCACATATGGAATTATCTTTCTCTGCATCCTTCTCTCCTTTCGGTCTATAATCTCTTCCAGTTCGTCTCCGTAAGAGAGATCTTTTTCAATTTTTTTGGAGAGGATAGTCTATCATGTGTAGTGGATGATAGTGATATTCGCGGAGTGCAGACACATGAAAAACATCATGCCATGGGATAACTAAAGGGTAACGCTAGCCGTTATGACTTGAGCGATCCTTTTCATGGCTTCTAATGGACCGATATACCGAGGACTCGATTTTCCTTTAAAATCCCCATCTTGGAGAATCTAATAATAACTATAGAGTAAACTACGATTTTCGTCCTTGTGGTTTAGTACTTATAATGATTTTCGTCCCTGTGGTTTAAAAACTGTTTTTTTCGTCCTCATGGTTTGCATTTTGTTACTTTTTTCGTCCCTTAAGCTAACTCCGTTACAAAAATTCGTTAAATAAGTGATGATCTTTTTTTACCATGTTTTCAATAAATATTGTTCTGTCTTTCAGACTACAAGGACCAAATATGTAATTTCCCATTAACTAACAATTTATTTTATTTTACATTTTGTAATCCATCAGTTCAAAGAAAAAACTACTTTTATAAATATATAGAGATAGATCTGTGAATGAGTCAAGGAACACCCACTGCAACCACCTATCGTCGGCGGTCACACCCTCTCACCGGCAGCCACCAGCAATCGTAGCCACCACCTCTTGCCTGCATCGACCACCTCTTGCCGGTAGCCACCACCTCTTGCCGGTAGCGACCTTTTATCCCCAGCATCGACCACCTCTCGCCGGTTGCCACCACTTCTTGCCGGCAGCGACCTCCTGCATCGACCACCTCTTACCGGCAGCGACCCTCGCCGGCAGCCACAACTCCAACAGCGACCACCACTCGCCGGTTGCCACCACCTCTTGCCGGCAACGACCTCCTATCGCCTGCATCGAACACCACTTGCCGGCAGCGACCTCTCGCCGGCAGCCACAACTCCAGCAGCGACCACCACTCGCCGCCAGGGACCACCACTCCTCTTGATCTTCGTTTTCTTCGTCTAACAAAGATGGATCTATGGATTCTTCATTTGAGTTTCGTTTTATAGGGTTTCAGGCATTTCGATTGGGTTTTCTGCATCTGGGTTAAGGGTTTCAGGCATTTCGATGGATCTATGGTTAAAGGTTTTCTAGGGAAGAAATTGATTGAAAAAAATGATAGAACTACTAATTTGTAAAGATGGGATTTGATTTAGAGTTAGGGTTTTTTATTGTTTTTGATTTTTTGATTTTGAGTTAGGTTGTGGATGAATTGGATTGATTTGATTTTGAGTTTAAGACTTATAATTGCTTCTAATTTTAAGCTTGTGTTTGCTGTTCTTGATTTTCAGTTAGGATATGAAGATTTAAAAAAAAATATTAAATATAATATTGTATTTGTTGTTCTTGATTCTTATTAGGGGTTTTTAATGGAGAAGATGAAGATTTAAAAAAAATATTTATTATGTATAATATAATGATACGAATTTGGTCCTTAGATATGTCAATTTTATATAGTTAGTCCTCTATCTTCATTTATTATAAAAAAAAAAAGCAAGATGCTCCTCACTTAACAGAGCTTTTTTAACTTTATTAGGATGAAGGACGAAAAACGTTATGAAATACAAACCATAATGACGAAAAAAGCAATTTTTAAACCACAGAGACGAAAATCGTTATAAATACCAAACCACAGGGATGAAAATCGTAGTTTACTCATAACTATAATATAAAAGCATTTCAATCATCTATTAAAATATTATTTATTTATCTAAATATATATTTTTAATTTCCTATTGGTATTTTCACTTTGTAATCATTTTTAAGGTGAGCTCCATATTTGAAGAAAAACCATTTCTCTCTCATACTTTCTCCATTTTGGTACTTTCACTTTGTAATCGCTTTTTTGTAGGTCCCAATGTACTTTTTAAAAGTACTTTTTTCTAACAGCGACAGATTTATAAAACACGAAAAAAGCAAACACTAGCAAGAAGTTAGTAGAATATTACAAAGCAGGAATAGCAAAAGTGAAATTTTGTGATCATCCTACCCAATTAATTTTAAGACGTCCACTTCTATTATACACTCAAAAAAACGAAAGAGTTACAAATAGTCTCATTTGTTTTTATGATTAATTTTTATTATATATTTTCGAATCAATTATATAACTAATAAAATAACATTTTAAACAAAAATAAGGTAAATTAACAATATTTCTTGTATAATTACTTTAAAAATACGAGTAATTTATAAAAATATGGGGGAGCTAGGCATTTTAAGTGATTTCATAGAATTGTAAATAAAAATAGACAAATAGTTTAAAAAATATTAAAAACATTTATTTTGTGTAATAATTAAGTAATAAAAATATAATTTTATTATTTTTATAGTTATTTACAAAGAATGAAATCCACTTCTATTTTAAATTACACAAACTACTCCACTTCTAAATCTTTTCAAATACAAATCTTTTTTACGAAATTTAAATTCTTTTTTTTTTACTACGAAAATTAAATTCTTTAAACCTATTCCATCAAACATCTGGAGTTTAATAGTATATATTATGATATTTTCAATTATTCAAGTTTAGTATAAATTAGTATGTAATGTAATTCTTTCATTTACATGGCACAATCTTAATTTCTCATTTGTATTAAAAAAAAACACCCCAAAAATTGTTCAAGGATGAGATCGTTTGGGAATATGGTCCATCGATAACCAACCAATCCTAAATTACATAGTCATTTACTTATTTTTTAGGCATTTTCATATTATATATATATATATATATATAAATTAAAGAAAGAGGTTCATGCGATAACGATAACAATTTATGAGAATGTAAGGACAATCCTTAGTCAATCATTTTGTAAATGAAATTTTTCATGTACAAAATCACATATTATTCATGTATAAAATCACATATGATTCACATACAAAATCATATATGATTAGCTAATGTTGCGGCAAAAGTCACGCGTGTCATTGTACATGAAAAAAAATTTATGTACAAAATGATTGGCTGAATTTTGTTATCGTATTTTCGTAAATTGTTACTGTTCTCGCATAAACTCGCGCCTTAGATTTAAAATAAATAAAAACATATAAAAATGAAGTAAATTGTTGATTTTTGTCTCTCAAGTCTCGATCATGGAATTCTTTTAACTCTATATGCTATTTAAGAAATCCCTAACTTATTTTCTTCTCACTTTTTTTTATTACCTTTAAGGACTTTGACTTCACATTTTTGCACTTTTAGAAGAATATAGAAAATATAATCATGATTGAAGTAGAATAAAATCCAAAAAAATCTTTTTATAATCAACCCCGTTCTTCATTTAAAACGAATTTGAAAGTTATAATTGGTTTTTATTACCCAAATTTTATTTTTAAAAGAAATATTTGTAAAATAACACTCTTTTTTTTATTTGTAAAATAACACTCTTTTTTTTATTTTCTCTGTTTTAAAAACATAATTTTTTTTCTTCTTATCTTTCTTATAAGAACACAAATATAAAACTTATTATTCTTTTCTTTTTTCCCATCTATCTTTTTTCTCATCAAATTCGAGATCACAACGTTAAAGATTAGAAATAATCATAATAAAAATAAAATAAGACTAATAGCATTTTTCTCATCTATCTTTTCTTTTCTCAAGTTATTGAAAATAGCATTTTTCATCCCTACAATTTCAAAACTACAAGATAGTCATATTGATTTGCAAAAGCATTCATATTTGGTCCCTCCCTCTAGCTGTGTTAAAAATATCCGTTAAATACGAGGCATTTTCATATTTTTATCAATTTTGTTGTCTTTTATCCAATTATAATCGGTTCATGATTTTGATTCTATAGGATTTGCTTCGGTAGACCAAAAATCGACAAGAGGACGAAAATAGCCTTCAATTAACGATTTTTTTAAGGGCAAAATGCAAGAAATAGCAACTTACTTTTATAAATTTCTTTATTATAGCATTGTACTTTCATTTTTACTTATTATAGCAATGTGCTTTCAAATTATTTTTTATTAAGGCATTGTACTTTGAAAAATTTACCCATTATAGCAATGGGTAACTTGTTACCTTTTAAACAAGTTAACCCCCACTTTTTTTTTTTGCTTAGATGGCTTAAATGAAATGACATGGATAACATGCCATCATGATTACATGACATTAATAAAAAAATCTCTTGTAATTTTTTTTAAAAAAAATCTCACTTTCTCTTCTGATTATTCATATCTCACCCAGTTTATATTATTTTTAATTATCTCAATTTTTTAGTAATTTCTTCACTTTTACTAAATTGTATGCAAATTAAATATTTTAGAGTTACATTTTTTTTAACAAATATAATATTTTTCTTAAAGATAAATATTTTATTTATAAAAAACGTAAAACTTGTGATTTAATTTTTCTAGTTCAAAAAATACTTATTATGTACTTTTAAAAAAAAAATTAAGGATATAAATTGTGTTTTAGAAATCTTCTTAATATTGTTACATTTTAATAAATATTTTAGAAATAATCTAATTAATTTAATACATTTATTGAATGATATGTCAATTCAATTTTTTAAGACAAATAGATATATTCTTTTCCATATAAATATTTTATTTGTAAAAAAACGTAACAATTCTTATTTTCTTTGTTAAAAAAATATATTTTTAAACATTTTTTAATATTAGGGAAATAAATTATCACCTATAAATTTTCTTAATATTCTTATATTTATGAATAATTTAGTTTAGTTTATTTAGTCTAATATATTTATTAAATAATATGTAAAGTACAATGCTATAATAAGAAATGTCACATCAACAATATATTACATTTGTACAACCTACATGGACAATGAGGTGGCATGGAAACCTAATATAGTGGGTAAATTTAAAAGAAAAGGTTACCCAATGCTAATGGGTAAGTTTTTCAAAGTACAATGCTCTAATAAAAAATAATTTGAAAATACATTGCTGTAATAAGAAAAACTAAAAGTACAATGCTATAATAGAGAAATTTATAAAAGTAGGTTGCTATTTCTTGCATTTTGCCCTTTTTTAATAGTCATTGAAGAAAGAGATAAAAAACCGAACATTTCTACAAATTATGATGATCATCTTATAATTTTAAAATTATAAAGATGAAAAATGTTATTTATGACAAACCACATAGAAGAAATTTATAGTTTAATCAAAATTTATATGGTGAAAAATTGCAAATGGAAATTTCTTGAAGCACATCATATAAAATCTAGACAAGTACAATGCCGGAAAAAACCCTAGTCTCATCATCCATGCAAGTGCAGAATTTTGGAAGCTATTGAAACGAACACAGGACACATTTATATTGTATTATAAAAACATTAAGTTTTTTTGTTTTCTAAAAACTACTAATTTTAAAAAATATAATTATTAAAGCATTAATTATAAATTAATAATGCGTAAAAACCTTTCAATTTTTGTAATATTTTTATTTTATCCCTTTTTTTGAAATATTATTTTACCCATTTTTAAAAACAATAAAAGTAAAAACCGAATAAGTTTTAAAAACTCGTAATACCATTTTCAAATGAATATGAATCAAGTTTTGGTGTAAGATTGAGAATAATGATAAGAATTATGAGCATTTGATGAGCTGGTTTTTTTGTTATAAATTAATCTATTTTATTTTTACATTTACATTTCATAATCTCATAACGAGTTTGTTAAAGTTTCGATCACGATGATAGAAATATATACAAAATGGTAATTGAAGGTAAATCAATGTTTATGAAAGTTTTATTATCACAATAACTCTTCTTTTCGTCGGAACTCAACCATATATATATATATATATACATGTGTGTAGGGATAAGTTCAAATGAAAACCGAGTTCCGGTTGTGAAACGGGGGGACAAAGAAGAGTGTGATACGTGTCTCCTGCATCTACTGATTATTCATCAGGAATAATACACATTCATGATTTATAAAGAATCAATTTAACATTGATCATAATCGTATATTAGTCATCATAAATGTTGTATCATTCATTATGAATAGTTAATGAAATTCACCTTTGTTATTCATATTGAATGTGGACGTTGGGGACGTGGGTCGCGCTCTTCTTTGTCCCCTAGTTCACAACCAAAAATCGGTTTGCAATTGAACTCTCTCTCTATCACTACCACAAAACAGGGCATTTCCGACGAACATTACCGACGGATACAATTAAAAAAAATTAAAATTAATATAATAAATATCCGTCGATAATTACCGACAGAATTGACGGCCGTAGGTAATTTCCGACGGATTTGTCCATTTAAAAAAATAAATAATAAAATAATAAATATCCGTCGAAAACTACCGACGGAATTAACGGCCGTCGGTATTTTCCGACGGATATTTATTATTATTTTTAAAATCGGCCATATCCGCCGGAAACGTACTACCGACGGCCGTCAATTCCATCGGTAATTACCGATGGATTGGGCCAATTTTCCGGATTTCCGAAGGTTTTATTAGCATGGTTGCACATCGGGAACGGATGGTATTCCTTCATCTACTATTTTAAATGTATATAATTTATCATAAATTTGTTGTTTACCAACAACTAAAGTTGTATATTGCATGTAGTAACAAGTATGGAACCGTGACCCCTACATCAGTGAGGTTTTTGACTGAATTCACTGCACGAATAGGAAGCTAGTTCCGGGTGCGATCGAACCGCCCACATATCCTCCGATATACATTGATCAGACTCACGAGCATGCGACGGTAAGTTTAATTTTTGCACAAGATTGAATTTATTTTTTAAGATTGACTTGTTTTATATGATAAAGTTGTAGTAGTTAGTTTGAGTTGTCGTTGTTGGACAGACGATAGGTGTAACTGTTACCATTGCATTTTATTACTTAAAACATGTAATGGATAGGTTCCAATTACAGTCGTTATGCTGTCGAAATGTCTATAAGTTTTATTAGTTAACACAATTTTATTTCGGTATCATGTGTGATGATTTACTTTGTAATCATATGCATGTGATCTTATGTATAACTTTTTTGCACTCTCATAAATTAATCGTCTTCCTTTTGATACCACCTCCTCTCTTTCTATATAATAATATGGAGAAACAAATCCCTCATGGGCATCATGATGATGAGACAAAGGTTGAGAAATTGGTGCCAAAAGTTAAGGAACACAAACTTGAAACAATAACTCGTTCAAATTACTTTTTGATAAATTTAAGAAAATTATTAATTAGTCTTTCAATTAATAGATATAATATTTAATTAATAACACTTAAAATTCAAACTTATAATCCATTATCCCAAATCTTACCTACTAAACTTATGTAATTAAAGTTGACTTACGTAGTCGGTCATCATATGTTTTCACGTTGTTTGTTTTAAACAACAAATGAGATATTGTCTCTCGTTTTGTATGACTTGTTTGCCTTTTTTAGTCAATTTACTTAGTTTTAAGTAAATAAATTAGGTTTATAAAAGAAACATCATAATAAAGACGAATAACTTTGAAATGAAAATTAACATACATATGTTTTTTTACACATATTAATATATGATTAATAAAACAATATAAAATCAAATATTTTTTTTATCTACCTAAAACACAAATCATAAGTATTTTGCATCTTCTTTTTTCTAATAGTTTTTTTACTCGATTACTGATAACAACTATATATCCACCCACTTCTTTTGAGATGATCATTTATCAACCTATTGAATAAAAAGGTTAAATTGGACAAAAGTCTTCGACTATTTTATGTAGACATATATAGAGTTGAATTCCGGTGACGACGAAATATATGGTAAGAAGGGAATTAAGAAGAGGTTTCCATCATTAGATTAAGCACTAAGTGAAGATCAGCGGTAATGATATGTACCGAGATACATCAGATCAATTTCCGTGAGAAACCCAATTCAAGGGGTGAGGTCCAGTAAGGATCAAAGTGACGTGAGACGTGGTATGATGTGGTGGCGAACCCAATATATTCTTTTGTTTGCCAAAAACACTGTATTCACCACTACAGACATGTATACACAGATCGACACAAGCTTCTATACACACAAAAAATTGAAATTTCATTAATTGGTGCAAGTTTTAGATGGTTGAACACTTACACAATAAAAGCAAGGTTGAAGTGCTTTGGTGATCTAATAAAATGTCTTATATAACTTGAATTTATTGTACAAAAAAAATCGTCACATCTAAAAGTTTTGCGATAATAAGTTTATAAAATATTTTGTGCGTCATAACAATTTCTTTAGAAACCTTTTAAATTAAAATGTCTTATTAACACTATTTTATGCAATAAAAAATATATTTGAAAAGGTGTCATATAAAAAGATAAGTTTATACGACATTTTTAAAAAATATCATATAAAATAGTTAATACGACAATTTATTACAAAAACTTCATAAAACTTGCTACAACACACAAAAACGTTATATAAACTTACCAAAACACTTTTAGATACGATGTTTTATTTTTTTGATTTATAAACTTTAGACAGTGATTTATACCCACTTTTGTTGTAATTAATGGTTGCACACATTTCATGTAACTTTATTCGTACTAATTATATGAGATCGGAGTGAATACTTGAAAAACACCCGACATGAATTTCTTATATATAATTTTAATTAAATTACAGATCGTAAGATAACTTTAATTAATTCATAAATAAAGGTAATTTTAAATGATTAGATGTAGGGAGAGGGAGAGGGAGCAAAAATAAAGGGTGAGGAAACATAGGGGTAGACAAGAATACCTCACAAAAACTGACTACCTTGTTGTATTGGTGTCAACCCTAATATATTCTTCCCACTTTTTCTCAGCAAAAGATTCCCATCTTGATTTTGACCCTTCACTCTTATTTCTCTCTCTCTCTACGAACTTACCTAGAGAGAGAAGGGATTTATTATATTTTTATAAATAAAACTACATACTTTATCATTTATATTAAATTTAATCTATATGATTAAAAAAGGTTGTAACTCATATAATCTCCTACTCACAAATCATCTTATTTTGTATCATTTTTCTTCACTCATGTACCTTCTCTAGAAGGGGGTATAACTATAATACATCTTAAAAGAAGGGGAGTGTTAATGACATCTTTTTAATAAGGGTGCATGTGTACGGAATTTTTGGTACTATAATAGGTACTCATGTGAAAACGTGTGAGGATGAAATTCACTCTTAGGGGTGTCATTAGCAATATGTAGGGATGCCAGTAGCCTACCCCTAAAAGAATAATGTATATAGATTAAGGACGTACGTGTTACTGTATAAACCTATGATATTCTAAAGTTTTGAAAATATGAGGTGAAAGTGTGTGTTTAATCTTTATGGTACATTATTCTTCTGGAGAGATTTATTCAAACTATGGTGAATTGGCTAGAAGGCCTACGATAAATTTTTGTTTTCTCGTGTTATCAGACTTGGTAGCGTTTTCAACTTTTTACTTTAAAGTGTTATGAATACTTGTACTGTCAAATAATGTACAACATATGTTGTGGGATTGACACTAACACACATAGATAACAAATGTCACAAGGTTTGATCAAGGGTCATTTTCTCCTTTGTTTTTAGAGATAACAGTAGTAACATCTTTGTTAGGTGTCACATAACTTATAATAGTCAAGTACTACACTTTATGCGGCAATTGATCATGATCATATGTATCATTATAGACTCGTATGCATACAAAAAGAAAGATTTTGTAGACATTATTCATAATGTTAGCTTCGCCGGAATTCATCTATGAAGTTTTTGGTTTCGGCATATACAAAAGTTTCTAGAGCAAATATGCAAGTCAGTAGGACAAAGTTATCTTGTTATGATATCCACAATCTTCTTAATAGAGTACCTATGAGACTTATATTTTTATAACCATACATTTTATAGAGAGATCATGTTACAATAAAATGCACAGACAAATTAAATTGAACCATGTAACAAAGATATAAGCATGTTTACATGACATTTTATTAAAGTGTCATGAACGTGTTTTAAAAGTTAAAACCAAGTTTGTTACACTAATACACACACACACATTTATACATATATATATATGTATGTATATATATATATATAATCATACCAAAAAGTACCAAACCATGCTAGAATGGTCCAACCATGTATATATCCAACCCTGCGAGTTTGCGACGACACATACAAAAAATTCCTTGCACATCAAATGAGCAATGCTACGTGGTCCTAACAATCGTCGGTGGCATATGCAGATGCGAACGCTAAGGATACACGCCATGGGGCCTTATGATTAAATCAGAAAGTGACATTGAATTATAGAGGAAAACATTACTCTGATTTATAGATTAATCAAAGATAAACATAAGTTAGTTGTATCACACTTTCAACATTATTTGTACTTAAACACTAAAATTAACATCTTAACCATACTTAATCTCTTTCAGTAAGTGTTGAACTTTTGTAGAAAACGAGTTGATCCACCTAAGAACCTGGCTTCATTCTAGTTTTATTTGAAGTTCCGATGAGTTCTTCTATCTAACATCATCAATCTCAATTGAAATATCAAATTTATTTCTTCAGCGCATTACCCTTCTTATGTTCTATATCAAACTAGAGGCATACATCTATGTGGTTCACTCGATATGTATCATTGTAATAGAATAAATAACTTAATTATGACGATAAGATTAAGTTGTCATTGTATATGCCAAATTCGACACCAAATTGTCGCCATTATCTCGTATGTTTATGTGAGTGTGGCAATGACATCGCCTTTGTGGTAGTCTATTGTAACCTACTATAAAAATATGTTTTGAAATTAAATTATTTTTAATTATACGATTTGTCCTCGAAGTTGTAGTTCAAAAAATATATATGTTGAAATAATTTAAGTATTATTATGTTATGATTTAAAAATGAAGCTCCATTGGCTCGTTTATGATCCCAATCTCAATTCCAAACTTAGATAATAACCCTGTTTTCAACTGATAACATGATCTAGTATATGGCATTTGAATATTAAACTTCGTAACTTTAACTATTTTGTTTGACTATTTGCAATTTCTTATTCTTTACAATTAAAAATGTTAAACATCACATTTTAACCTGAAAATAACTACAAAATTTGAACATAATGGTAAATTATCATATGTGTAATTTAAAGTTGGTACAAAAGTTGTACCAACACGTACGCACAACAAGAAAAATCACTACTATTTTAGTTGATAACAAGTATAGTTGATTGATATACAATATAAGATTTTACATAGTTACAATTTTTTTTTCATACCAGTTATAATTGATTTGTTACACGGTATTAAAGAAAAAAACTTGATACCTTATTAATTAAGTGTACCCCTATCTCAATTTATTAAATAACTATTTTGATGATTTTACGTATTAATTAGTTTGTGGCAAAATGTTATTAACGATGGTTGGGTGCGGTCAAGATCCCTTAAGTCGGTCCACATACAGAACTTAAGGTGTGTGCATATGGATACACACAAAGACAAGATATGCACACATGGTCCAAATGTACTTTCTAGAGAGTACAAGAATTAAATGAATTAGGTTATGTTAACGTGATCATCGATCACAATATTATTTTCATAAAAAGATTTTGAATTTAATTAATTCTATGTATTATGTTGATTAAAGAAGAGTCTCCAGCCCTAAAGTGTAGCATTAGTTCTAAACAACCGCTCAAGTTGTTTTCTTGAAAATTAGTACTTCCATTAAATGTATATTAAGTTTTATGAATTAAAAAATGATGATAAAACAATAAATAATTTATAACATTTAAGTTTGATAACTTTTTGTTTCCTAATCTTCAATTATCTAGTCTATTATTAACAAGTATCATAAAATATTGACCATGTTTACAACCACAAATCTTTCCAATACTATTAAAGGTTAACTTTTTATATTTCTTTGATCATTTAGAGCATCCATAATGAAGGTTTTTTTTTAGATTTTTGTTGAGGTTTCTACAAGAACGTCCACGCATGGGGCAATGTTATTCATTCGATCACTATAATTTATAAGCGCTCAGGGTGCTTGAATAAGAACCTGAGTTCTTGCAAACATTCATTTTTATTATTTATTATCGTATTATTTTTTTAATCATTTTATAAATTAAAAATAAAGAAAGTGTGGTATTTGTAAGAACCTCTATTGTAGAATTTTATGGAGGTTTTTGTTTTATTGATGTGACAAGAATAAACATGTCAACTGAAGTTTTTGGAGGTTATACCACTGTGGATGCTCTTAAACATTTTAATTAAATATGTGCATGATCAATTGTTAAATTTAGTAAATTGACTTAATTCTCTGGGGACAAAAATAAGAAGAAGTTTATGAATTAGAACTATACCAAATTATGTTCTATGTGATAACCATATTGATATCTTGAATACTTTTAATATAAAGTAAAAGTCTTTTGAGATTTTTTTAGTGTTATTATATCTTATTATAAATCATGTCATTTTGAAGAAAGAGATTTATTGAATTTGGTTGGATCTGATAATAAGTTTAAACCCTACAGATTAATGGGCCAAGAACTAATCACCAAGGAAATAAAATAAAAATCCATGTGATGATTATTATTGATAATAATATAATTTCATATTCAAAAGTTACCAAAAATAAATGGTATTATTTTGACATTCAAAACCTTGATTAAATTTATTGTGTCTAATCAAAAATAAAATCCATTAATATATTTATCTATTGTTACTTCGTTAGTACATATCAAATATAATTTTATTTTGGTAAGAGCGTCCCAATTGATTATTTAAAATGAAAAATATGATAATTTTAAATAACTATTTTCCTACTGAGACTTCAATTTTTTTTTTCAAGATAAAGAAATTAAAAGAACTAGTGTAAGTTCTTTCATATTTAGAGGTTTCTTTAAAAATAACTATTTATTAGAAAGAAATAATTTTTTTATTATATTCCACCAATAAGTAATCTTGAAATTAAATAAAATATTTATTAGAAATAAATAATATTTAATAATATAATTAATGATATAACTTCTGAAAAAAAAATCTATTCGAATTAAATGAATATTTTTTCAAATATTTTGATCTTTAAATCTATTATAATTCTTTTTAAAGAACATGTTGCATATCTCTTACTTTTCTCTCTAAATAACTTACTACCTTCTTTAATATTTATCAAGATTTAGTACTACCTATCATAATTAATCAATGGCATTTATCAAGATCAATCCCCTATTTACCTAAAAGGATATTTTCTATAAAAAAAAGAAGAAGAAAAGAAATAGTTAAATAATCGTATAACTTCTATATTAAATAAAATAGTTATAATTTTTATAAAACCGCGTGAAAACGTATTATATTTAATGGGAGAAATGGTGTATCACTTTATGCAAATATATGTAAGGAGGGAGGGAAGGAATCAATATCTTCCAAACACTCCCAGACAAACGAGCTTCAGAAGAGAAAAGCAACCTTTCCTTTACAACCCCAGAAAAACAAACAATAGTAGATTTGAAACCAGAACCACCACCCAGCGGCCACCACCACCCACCACCCACCACCACCACCACCCACCACTCCCTCAGATGACAGAGAGACTCTATCTCTCTCTCTCATCTACACTTTCTCTCTATATATATCCGTATCTACATATATATGTAGCATGCAAACTAATTAAAGGGTGGATCTTTATTTGGTGAAACTTGAACCCTACATCTTTCTTTCTTTCTATCTTCCTGTGTTTCAGCTTAAAAACCAACTCTTTTTTGTTGTATCTCTCTCACAATCTTTGTTCATCTTTCGGTATTTTTTGAAACCCTTTTGTCATTGATGAATATATATATATATATATATTATCTAAAGCTTCAATCTTGATTTGATTTTCCAAATCTCAGTTCACATGCCACCTCTACGGATTCATCTTCTTAATTGGATATGATGTTATCATATGGTTTCAAGGTTCATTTTTTTGAGGTAAAATACACGTAGATACATACACGATGGTGTAAGTATATGCCTGGCTCCCTGTATGCCATTTTCAGAGCCCGTCGGTATCTCCGATGGCCTCCGTGGATGGCGTATGAGGAGCCAAGCATATTCCCCATCTTGTATGTTTTAATTACTTCTATGCTCTTTTCTTACGTTGTCTATATCTATCAAGGTCATATTAGTCAATTTCCCATCTATTTAGTCTTCTAAGAATCTCATTTTGGCTATTACAAAGGGACTTGCAATTAATTAATTAGTTCACCATGGTGTTTGCATAGTTTTATGTGAAATTTTGTAGAGGTTGAAGGGTAGCATTGTAAATCTATATATATTATATATATAGATGCATGCCCAGTTAAATCTTTTCTCCCAATAATGGTGAATTGAACCACCAGGTAGAGTTTCTTTAACTTTCTAGATCATCTTTGTCACCATTTCTATTTTAGAGTGTTCCTTGTTACATAAAATTAAATTGCTTTTTAGACTTTACTTTCCAATGATGTGATGTTTTTTTTCTTATATTTGGACATGGGAAAAGATTCCAAGAACATTGACAGTAACACAACACAACCCCAGGGTTAATTAGTTAATTTCACAATCTTTGCTAATGACGTTTACACCCTTATATGTTTTCTATCCCTCAACACAAGTACACAACTTCACTTCTATGCTTGTTTTAGAGCCATAAGGAACTCTAAAAAATGTTGCTCAAGTTTAAAAAACAGCTTAAAAACAGGACTTGTTTGATTAAGTTGTTGAAAGTTTAGGAGCATAATTTAAAGGGTTTCGAGTTCAAAGATGATTTAAAATATGTTTTTGATAGTTCTCCTCCCCGTAAATATATCCTCCTTGATCAAAATATGGGAAAATCGTTTTGTTGGATTTTGGTTAGGAGTAAAGGGTGTGTTAAAAACCCTATTATATGGAGATATCATCTTATCGATTGTATCCGGATGATGTAATGTTCTCTCTTGTCTCTTGGTAGTTTCTTGTTAGCTGTTAATAAATTTCCGGTTGTTGTTTAGAAAATTTTTAAAAGTTTCATTTCTCCTATGTATATAGTATTTCCTGGTTTCTTTTAATCCCTTTTCTTGATGAAAATGTGCTTCTGGAACTAGGGTTTCATAATATTAGATCAACAATGTTTTTCATCAAACCCTAGTTATGTGATTGATCTGCAGTCGTTTCAATGTCATTTAGACAACTATGTCGTCTTATATATATATATATCCCACATAATTTTTTAGTTAATTGGATGAAACTTTATGAGCACCATTCGAAGTTTTTAGTTAATTGGGGCTACTTTTAAATTGAAGATAAAAGTTCTACCTTCTACATGTCGTATTTGTATATCTTTTTAGCACTTTAATTGTAATGAAAATGTGTTTTTATGGGGATTAGGGTTTCATAATATTTTATCAAAAAGAAACCCTAATTAATTGATCCTCAATCCTTTTAATGTCATTTACACCATCCCATGTTCTCTATCCCACAGTACAAACAACACAACACCCCTAACTCTCAGTAACAAAAATGTCTGAAAGTACTACTTACTACAACACCTTGTATGTGTGTTTTTGTGACATGAGGAACTCCCAAAACGCAATTCTCTACGTAGCGATAAGCGTAAAAAAAAGATATATATATATATATATATATAATATCCCTTTCTAGAAATAGGGTTTTATAATACGTTGATTAATATATTCGGAAAGCATATATTTTACAAGTTTAGCGTGTATCATGGTATACGAATGTTCCATTTTTCCTTTTGGATTTTTATCAGGAAACCATATTTTACAAGTCTAGCTTAGCCTGTATCATGACTATGTGACCCACATGAATTGAAATATTGCGCACATTAAGTTGAAAGTTTTTTTAAAGTTATTATCGATTCTATCAAATTATCTTTATCTTTATAGTAATTTGCAATGTTGCATTTAGAAAGAATGTAAATCATGTTGTAACATCGATACTGTATATATACTTTCTTTTAGGGTTTTCCCTAATTTGTTGTCTCCTTTTAAATATTTGACACAAAATCTTGGATCCCAATAAAATTGATGATCCTTTAAAAAGGAATCATCTTGTTCCGATCGATCAATCAACAATGTGTTCTATGGTTTGAAATATGAACAAATTAAAAATAAAAAAGATTAATTTCAATATATATATATATATATATGATATATAAATATATAAATATATATATAAAGGTTTTTCCAAATACAATTATTTATTAATGTTTGACTGGTCAATAACCCTCAAGTAAGCTAGTAGTAGTAGCAGTGAAAAAGAAAAGATTGTCTCTAATAGCTAGGCATGTACAGGATAAACTGAAGCAGATGTATACTAATAGGAACATCTGCCATTAATTGAAAGAGATTGGTTTAATTTGCTTTTAAACTAGCCTAGGGTTTTCTTCCTTCTGCCATAGCTATACCTTGTTTCACGTGCTCATTCTCTCTCTCTCTCTAGGATACACACAGTGAAAGGTGTAGTGTGTGTGTTTCCTTTTTGATGTTAATAATGGGAAGTGTAGGGAAGTACTCATGATGAGAAATATGGATCCTGGTGAAAGTAAGGCTAACAGGGAATGTGTTTGAGCAGAAAGAGAAAAGCAGAAACAGAATCTCTCTAGCTAAAGGTTGTAAGGTTGATTGTCACAAATCTTTAGGACCCAGATTTGTTATATATCTTATATATACACACACATCTGTAATTTGTTTATATATATATATATAATTACCTTTAACTAATTAACATGATCAATATCTTTAAAGTTAAAACATATATATATGTCAAAAAACCTGCATCTATTTCATCTCTTTCATGGAGAGAGAGTAATGTATGAAAGAGATGGTTGAGTGGGAAGGGAAGAGAAGAAAGCAGGTGGACCACTTCCACTTGTGATTAGGGTTTCTTTCTGCTTCTTGTTCAAGGACACTTGTGATGCATTTTAAGCTATTTGCTTTGTAAAGTCTATTTATGGGATAGTTTAGGTGAATTCCCATTTCTTTTTTCTTTTTAAATTTATTTTATTTAAAAAAACAACAAAAAAAACATATTTAAAATAGTAAAAAGTTTGTATTAAAACAAAGATTTGAACTTGAAATTTTTGTAAATAGTTTCGGACCCTATTTCCGAGTAAGACAATGTACGTCTGATTTTGTTTGATTTATTCTTGTAAAAACTTCTATTATTATTCAGATACAATTTGTAATACTTTTTGGAAGGTTAATTACATTGATTCTATGTAAAATATATTTTTTCTTTCACAAACACTTCTATTTAATATAGTACATTAGGGGTGAGCATCGGAACCGGGTACAAGTCTTTGGAACTGGAACCGCTTCGAAACCGCTGGTTCTTAGTTTTTCGGTTATTGGTTCCGGTTTCTAAAATACGGAACCGATCAGGACCGGTTCTGGTTCTTAGTTTTTCGGAACCGTTACCCGTTGGGTATCCGCTACCTATCACTTTTAAATAAAAACTATTTTATATATATTATATATATAATAAATAAAAACTCAAACTTTTTAATTTGTTTATATAATAATTAGGTTTTATCTGATTAGTTTTGACCATTTGTTGTATTTATTACTTTAAGTCGGTATTTTATAGTTTATAATTACATTTTTATCGTATGCAATGAAAAAAAAAATAAAAAAGTTGAAGCCGGATACCGGAACTGGTTCCCATTGGTTCCGGTTCCGGATTTCCAGGAACAGCCGATTCCGGTTCCATGAAAAATGGCCGGCTACTCGGTTATAATCACCCCTATATACATGTCCCATTCCTTTTAAAGTTAGTTGATTTAAGATTATTTGGTTAGGATAATGTGATGAGTTTACCGCAAGGTTTGCCAAACCGTTAACTTCAAAGATGTTTATATGTGTGTGTGTGTATGTATAGAGGGAAGTTCAAATACAAATCAGTTGAAAGAACAAATTATACAAACTGGTTCAAATCAATATAAAAATAAAAAAATTCATGTTTTTTCATCAAATGCTATGTTTTAATATATTATTACACATTTGTTTGTTTTATAATGTAAAAGTTTTACATGTATTTGTTTTAATAAGCTGAAAATTTCTCGTATATTTTTTTATGAAAAAGTTTCACATGAATTTGTTTTATAATGTAAAAGTTTCACATATAATTTTTTCACAAGGTAAAACAAACATATGTGCAATAATATTTTAAATCATAGCATTTGATGCAAAAAAAATCATGAAATTTTTTAATTTTATATTGATTTGAACCAATTTGTACCAGTCAACTGTTTTATATTTGAACTAGTCTCTTTCTCTCTCTCTCTCTATATATATATATATATAGAGAGAGAGAGAAAGAGAGAGGCGGATTCATGCGAGAACGGTAACAGTTTACGAGAATGCAAGGACAATCCTCAGCCAATCATTTTGTATATGAAATTTTTTTCATGTACAAAATCATATGTGATTTTGTACTAGCATCAAAAATGACACGCGCGACTTTTTGTAGTGGAAAATCATATATGATTTTGTATGTGAATCATATGTGATTTTGTACAAAATGATTGACTGAGGATTGTCACTACTAGAAAATTGAGTATTTTCAACGGAAATTAATTTTTAACGAAAAATGTCGTTGAAAATTTTCTACGAATTTTAGAGGATTATTGACAGAATATAAATTTTCTACGAATTTTCAACGAATTTCCGTTGAAAATCTCTCACAAACATATATGCATTTTCAGCCAAAAAAATTTCAACGGAATGTCTCGTCAAAAAGTTTTTGGTTGAAAATGCATTTTGTGAGAGATTTTCAACGGAAATTCGTTGAAAATTCGTAGAAAATTTATGTTTTGTCAATAATCCCTTTAAAATTCATATAAATTTTTCAACGACATTTTCCGTTGAAAAGTTTTGTTGAAAATACTCAATTTTCTAGTAGTGTGTCCTTGCATTCTAGTAAATTCTTACCGTTCTCGCATGAACCTCTTTATATATATATATATATATATATGTGTGTGTGTGTGTGTATATATATAGAAGCAAGATCAAGTGAGAACAATATATACTTAAAAGAACACGAGAATGGGGAAATCATATATGATTTTACACTAACATCACATACAAAATCACATGTGATTCAGCCGACCTTTACCCCGGTACCTGAAAAACCCAGCCACAAGTCACCCACACATTTTTTTGACCGTATTAGAAAATTATATGTGATTTTGTACGTGATTTACTCGTTCTCATGTTCTTTTAAATAAATATCGTTCTCGTTTGATCATCTCTCTCTCTCTCTCTCTCTCTATATATATATATATATATATATATATATAGAGAGAGAGAGAGAGAGGCGCGTTCTCATTTTTACTCTCAAATGAGAACTCAAATTTGGTTGTCGCGCTCTCATTTTTACTCACGCTCATAACCAAATTTGAGTTCTAATTTGAATTCTCCCCTATATATATATATGTGTGTGTGTGTGTGTGTGTGTGTGCGCGAGCGCGCGCGCGTGCGCGTGTATATATACAGGGGCGGGTTCAAATGAGAACTCAAATTTGGTTGTGAACGTAAGGACAAATGAGAGTGCGACACGTGTCCAATTCAAATAAATATTCAAACCGAATATAGTATATATGCAGTCTGAACATACAAAGAAATATTCAGACTGAATATAGTATTTATTCAGTTTGAATATTTCTTTGTATATTCAGACACGTATCACGTTCTTATTTGTGTTCACGTTCACAACCAAATTTGAGTTTGCATTTGAACTTTCCTCTCTCTCTCTCTCTCTCTCTCTCTCTATATATATATATATATATATATATATAAGGTTTGCCAATCTAAATAATCTTCCTTTAACCCCACAAAATTAAGTCGAAGCCAAAGTAGACAGAAACAAGTAAACTCGAAATCGTTTGCAATGTGAAGACGTAAACCTGAATTCTCAACGTAAATTATAAACAACCACAAAGCAAATAACATAACGAAAATTAATGACTACCCTGGATCTACGTGGCAAACCTAAAATGGTAAAAACCACAGACGAAAGACACCACCAAGCTATAAGTTCAATATACTTGATCGATGATGTTTACAGTCCTTGGAAATATGGAGAAATCAATGTTGAATTACATATATATGCTATTATATCGAATCTATATGTTGGGAGAGTTTTTCTATAATAATCTCGAGAATACTCAGCATGAGAATGGCTAGAACTATATTAAAATTGTCCATAAGCCTTCACATGCCTTTTCTTGTGACTAAAAATGTGATCGGTCATAGTTAAAAAGTAGTTTAAAAAGAGGTTCAATTTGTTGTCAGAATTGATCAATTTTATTCGTAATTTTAAAATCTCGGTAAATACAATTTTATTCGTGACTTTTAGCAAACCAAACCGATTTGTTCATATCTATCGTCTCTGATGCTATTAACCGAACATTAAAGTAAAAATAAAATTTATTCATAACTTAACCCCTAAACTAAATATTTCATCCTTCCAAAAATAAATGTCTATAATTAATGAAAAAATAGATACAACTTTAGAAATAAGTATTAGTGGCAGTGACGAATCCAGAAATTTTGGTGAATGATTCTAGGGGTGGGATTAGAATTAAGGTCATGGTCATATACTTGACAAGATGCCAAGATGTAATTTTTATATTTTTTTAAGGTGATACGCCATAACTGTTTTCTTTCGGGTGGATCATAATTCTTAAGAAAGATCATTCAAATCAAAATTTTAGGCATCAAAAGACTAATTAGAAGGGGAGAGGCTCTAGTTGGGAGAATTGACGTTGTCATCATTTAGTTGTTGTTTGATGCCTTTCTTGTACTCCTAGCTTCTCGCTAGTTCGTTTTGGTGGAATGCATTCTTGTTGTTAAAAAAAGAGTAGCGCTAATTGAGGAATATTACGAGAATGGGGACATCACCACTACCGATTCTAGATATTGGTATTTAAAAAAAATCATTTTTGTAATGATAAAATAAAATAATTAACAAAAATATAATAATTAGACATCAACTAACATACGATAACCCTAACAATAAAAAAACAAAAAACAAATGGGTATTGGCTAGCAGTAAAGCCTAACCATAATAAAAATTAACAAAACTAACAATTACAGTGCATCAACTAATTGGGTCGTGTTTTGGTGCGAATAATAGTTAATGTGAGAAATGTAAGAAGGAATATCCACACTTGGATGCACATTAGGATGAGATGCATGGAAATGAGATGCACCAGATCAATTCTCGTATCAAACGTGATTCATGAGTGGGTTGGAGATGAAAGGTGATCAACGGTCAAGATCTCTTCTTATGTTTCTCACTTTAACTTCATTTCTCATTTCTCGCATGATGCAACATATGTTTTTTACTTAGGCAACATAACCTTATACATGTTGACTAAGGAGTCAGTTTATGCAACTTATATATGTTTGTCTATGTTGCTTTGGTTCTTATGCAACGTTGAGAAGGTAACTATGCTTAAGCAATACGGGCATGTTGCCTAAGCCTTACGCAACACATAAACCTCTCTTAGGCAACATTTTTAGTTTGTTGCCTAAGTTGCATTTTGAGGTAGTGAGTAACAAGTAAGAAGAAATTAAAAATTATACATGAACAAATTACTAACAAACCATAACCCTAATAATTAATATAAAAAATAAACTATATTAAAAAAATTGACGATGAAAGTAGAATATTTTCTATGGGTGCGAACTTTATTTTTGTTGGGAGTCAAAACAATACATATAATTATAAAATTTAAATTTATAATATAAAACCCAATTTTTTAAAAGTTTATGGGGTTCAATTGACCCCTTTAACTAAGCTAGGTCCGCCCTAATGATTAGAGGTGGTTTCATTTACAAAATCAACTGTTAATACAAATCATATAAAGCAAGCACAATCGTTTATCTACTTCAATTAATATTTGATTCAATGAATATCTCAATTGTTTGTTAATATAAAACGTTGATAATAAGTAATAAATTATTATAATCTTTTACAAATATTCAAATCACAAATTCACAATAAATAAACTATCATTGTTTTATTGTTTGTACTAATAGTTGAGATAATAAAACCACCCATATGTAATTATTACAACTTGTAGTTAATAAAAGAACAATTCTACCCTTAATTATAGATAGATATTTTCTCCAACTTATATTTAAGTGTGGAATGGAATAATATACATTAATTTTGAAAGTGAACACTTATTCTAAGACAAATCTAAATAATAATATAGACATTTATTTCATCCTTATTTTCTTCGCAAGATGATGTCTTGCTATAACAAATCTACCAATTATATATATATATATAGGGTTGATTTCCGTTACAAACCGCGTCAATTCGTACAAACCGTACAAACCGCATGCAACCAATATTTTTTTTTACTTTTTTCACTTTTTCTTAATTATTAAGGTTGATTAGTCAATAATATATGAAAAAAAATTCATCAAAAATACATGAAGGTTGGTGAATCAAGAATATGTGAAACAAGATTCATCAAATAGAGAGTTTCATGAATCAATTCATTTTCATGTAGAAAGAAAAATAATTTCATGAAGAAAAGAATTATATGAAACAAATTCATCATATTAAACAATTTAATGAAAAAAATTATTCAAAAAAACAATGAAACACGCGGTTTGTACGGTTTGTACGAATTGACGTGGTTTGTATTTGAAATCTCCCCTATATATATATATATATATAGGGGTAGGTTCAAATGTGAACTCATTTTTGGTTGTGAACGTGAGGACGAATCTCAGCCACACATCTTCGGTTATGGTGGACGCGATCACGGAGGATTGACGCGATTCATGGGAGGGTGGAGATTATTAAAGGAGGAGGCAAATTCGAAAGCGCGCCTTTATTGACCGGATAAGTGGCTGAGATTCGTCCTCACGTTCACAACCAAAAATGAGTTCACATTTGAACTTTCCTCAATATATATATATATATATATTTAAGGCATATGGCACATGATCATGTGAGAATAAGATCTAGTTAAACTCAGAAGCGTAATAAGATATCTGGATTTCTGGTCACCTTTAATTTCAAAGTCACCCATGAATTGCTATTCATACAGAGATTGACCCGGTACATCGCGGTGCATTTTATCTCGGTGTATCTCATCTTAATGAAAATTTAAGGGTGGAAATCCTTCTTACGATTCTCACTTCAAATTTCTTACACTTCACTTCAACTTTATTTCTCACAAAAACCCAACCCTAAGCATATTCACCACTTAAAGGCATTTAGTACATATTTAAAAATACAATAGAAAAACTGGTTAAAATTCTAGACATAAAGATGGAAAAATTGCCTAAATTTGTTCTATTTTAAGTGTGAAGCTTATTTATAACTTAAATTTTAATTATGATACAAATATAATATAAAAAGTAGGAAATTACACATAATTTCACTTTTTTACGATTAAGTTCAATTTGGTTAAAAAAATTATAGATTAAAATCCTGCAATTTTAATAAAATTGTTGGTATTTAATGAGATTTTATAGAATTTATTTGTAATAACGCTTTTAAATAAAGCTTCAAAAAATGTTTTCAAATGTGTTAGAAATATTATTTTATAATAAAATTAATTAATAGAACGTAATTCAATTGTTTATATAATTATTTATAATTTGTTTATAAATTATCTTTAAAAAATGAAATTCAATTTCATTCAAAATCATATACACATCAAATATTACAAAAAAATTCAACTCTAAATCTCGTTCACGTGATATCTAATTCTTTCAAAAACATTAATTCCATCAAACAAAACACGAGGTTATATGTTACTGTAGACTTTCAGTTTTCCAACCAGATATCTTGTGATGGCACAAATGAATCTGTACAGTACCACATTTAAAAGGCGTGATTTCTTTTTTTACTATGTCACACAATTGAGCAGTCGTGGGACCCGTAAAGACTTTCACATAGATCCGCCCCTGCAAATATCGACACAAAATCTGAATCATAACTTGATTTTGAACAAATTTTTCCTCAAGATTGAAGAATCGAACGGTTGGTTAGAATTAATGTTGCTCAAGATATAGGAGAAGATAAGATGGTGACGATTCAAGAATAATATTTACTTATTATAGAGAGGGAAATTGTCAAATTTTGAAGGGAAAAAAAGACATAAGGTACGTTTTAATTGTAAAATTACAACTATACCCTTATGTGATTTCCGATTACTATATTTGAAAGTATACAAAAATTTATAAGCAAGTTATTGAAAAGAAATCAACACTAACTATTATAAAATTTTAAATAGTAGAATATAGAAAAGGACATTATTATCCCTATTGCCAATAAAGCAAGTGTACACTCACCCAACCTTCAAGATATCTTGAAATGTCATTTGGATTAAAGGGTTTTCTACACTTTAATATTTTGTATAAAACAATGAACCAATATATAGATATACAATTTTGTATATCTATAGTTCGAAGATGGGTAAACCAATAACTTATTCATCGCTTGATCGTTTATGTATGGTGGTACATGAATTATTTATAAATACATAAATCAAGTTACCATCTAGATCTGTATTCAACCAACAACCCTAAGTGGATTTAGCACGCTTGTAAGTATTTAGAATTTTGTTTATGATTATAAAATATGCACGTATTTTGAATTATTATAAAGTACATAAAACCCTTTAGACGACAACACTCGATCAAGCTTGTTCAGTTTCAGTCAACACTGTTTAAAATAACGTAGATGACCTAGATTCAAATATTATATTTTTTTTTTGCATATTAATTTAGAAAAAAAATATTTTTCCTGGGTTTTATTTATAAAATTCATAGTAATTGTGGGATTAGTTAATTATGTTGTATATCTTTTTAATTTTCTTTTGATGAAAAGCTATTTTGTATATTTGTTTTTTAATTAAAAAGCATTAAAACTAAAAAATATGGGTATAATATTAAATTATTTAATGGGTATATGTGCAAAAGTAGATTATATTCTGAAATGTGCTTTGGATTAGTGTTATATTCTTGTTCCTCCCCCTTTTTACAGGCTTTTCAGTTTTCTTTTTTTCTTTTTTGGTTTGATTTATTGAAAATTGTAGCAAACATTTAAATTTATTATGCGTGGAGATATTGTATGTGGGTTTGTCTTGAAATTTGTATTCTTGAATTCTTATTGGTTCATTTATATTTTATTTTGTGGGCCCCCCAACAAAGTATTTTCTTGGTATTTGTACTCCCTGTACCCATATCTTTATCACTTCTTCTCTTTGTTTTGGCATAATTACATGAATACTGTGAAATTTTGATTACATTAATTGAAATATATTGTGATGAAATAAATAATACATACGGATGTAAAGGTAGTTTCAGTTGCAAACCTGATTTTCTTATGAATTGAGGGATAAATGAAAGTCTATCACGTGTTTGAGATATTCATCTTGAATGTGGAATCATCTAACTAAGGTGAATAGTGGTTTTATTCATTATGAATATTGTAAACAAGGCAAATGATTACATAAGAAAAAGAGTTAAGGTGAGAAGTAAAGAAAAGATATGGACTCTAATGGATGTTTACTAAATGCTTACCAGGTAATTTTCCTTGTCGGATGAACATGGCAAGGGTCGATAATGTTACCCCATAAAGAGTGATGATAATAATGAAGAGTCTTATCCAGTAAGTGGTTATCGAGTAAATTGTTGCATATAATACATTTTTTATGTATTACAATCTTACTGGATATGCATTTAGGTAAACGGCCCTTAATTACATTTAATACAAACTCACCCATTAATCGTGTTTGATAGGCGCATTGATCTGGTGCATCTCGGTGCCAGTGCCTCTCATCCTAATGTGCATATAAACGTGGAGTTCCCTTACTAAAGTTCTCATCTTAACTCCCATTCTCAACAAAATTAAAGTCTGTAAACAATTCATAATCATTTTTCGTCATGAATGGTGATACAGGGGGACACATATCGTACACTTGTTTGTCGTATCAATGGAAATGATCAAGGTTACAATTGAACTTTTTCTCTATATATATAGGTATGTTATGTTTATGATTGTATTTTTATTGATTTGGTATTTGTTTTATATACAATCTGTATACAAATTCTTCTAACACTCAATATTTCTATATACATTACACAAACATGCAATCATAAGTTGTTACGAGAAAACTTAACAAACTAACAAGTTATATATTTTTTTATCAACAATGAATTATCAGGATACAATCAAACAATCTACTAAGGCCTTGCTTGTTTTTTCATTTTAAGCTCTTAATCACCACTTATATCTGATTTGTTTAGACGTTTCATAATTCAAAAAAAACTAAAATCAGAATTCAGACTTCAGCACCTCTTAAAAAACAAACGCCACCTAAGACTTTAATAAATATATTGTTTTAATATCCATATGAATTTTTTTATATTAAAGAGTAATCCAAAATGCATGCTTTTATGTATTTTATCGTTTTCTGTTGATGATAGTTATATTTAAACACCACATTGTTCACATGTAAAAATATAAACACTGATTATACCAAATGTTATTAAAAGTTCGTTTAAAATGCAAAATGGTTGATTTTGTCCACATAGTTAAAAAAATATATTGAAATGTTAAAATGGTGGTAACTGGAATTATTTTATTATATATTTTAATAACGATTTTTAGATATTCATTAACTTTTTGTTCAGGTATGTTATGATTTATAATATTTTTCTAAATTCTATGATATAATTAGGAAATGATTTTTTTAATAATTGTTTGATCTTCAAGGAATCCATGATGGTATTTCGCTTTTTTTTATTGGGTAGTTCTTGATTTCTTCTTCAATTTAGTGAAGTTTTCAAGAATAAAAACATTAATTCAAAACATATAAAGTTGGGCTAAACATTATGGGCCTAAAGTTGGGCCCGTATTACAGTAGAATGTAATCTCTATAGAACTTGGACCAAGACCGATTTGGACCGGCCCTGACCCGGGCCCGATTGGGAGTGGCCCTCGATTTTATTTTTAAATTTATATTTAAATGTAACTTTTATGTATTTGATTGACTCAATTATAATAAAAAACGTATTTATTAGTGTATTTGATTGCTCAAATTCTTCAAAAATATTATTATATGTTAAAAATCAATTTAAAAACACCTTAACCGAACCTCATACACCTTTTAACCGATGGGTTGGTACCGGGGCTGGGAGCCTAGGATCGGTTACGGTATATTTGAGATAATCTTACCTAAATCCATCCATATTTGAAAATAATATATTTTGTTTAATATTTATTTGAGAACAATATTTTAATAGTCTTACCTGAATCCATACATGTTTCTATATGCTTTAAAATATACTTCTAAAAAAGCAATTACGTTTTCTATGTCAAAACATCTAAACTAAATAAATATAATAAATTGTTTGAGAAATATTTTTGTACTTACGAAATCATAATACCTTCAATTTTCATTTAATAGGTTATGTAATTTATTTTTTTGGAAAATAAAATCTTATTAAACAACAACAACCATCCTATAAAAAGATCTCCGAGAGACATATAACAAAGAGGGAAATAAACCCAATCTCACAAAAGTGAAACGAACACCAACCAAAAAGGACCAAAAATGGACCAACTAAGGAAACAACAATGAAACCTCAAGAAACAACATAAGATTGGGGATTTAAAGCAAGCCATTTTTGAGTTAGACCGATCTTTGAACCCAAGAGCAATCCAATTGAAGGATTTAAACTGGATGTCGCTGAAAAGTTCACCATAATAATTACGACCCTTGATAATATAAGCATTCATGATTTTCCAAAGAAAATAAGCAACAATCTAAAGAACCGTTTGCCACACAAACCTTCTACGACCCCCGATTTGCCTCCCACCATAGGATAGGGTATAGTGTAGTTGATATTCCAAATCCACCATTAAAAGATGCAATTTCAAAGCGACAAGGAAACCTTACAACCGAGTAAATAGTGGTCCAACGATTCAACATGACCTCTACAAAACAGGCACAACACTGAATCAAGATCGATTCCTCATTTATTGAGCTCCTAAAAAACCGGTAATTTATTACAAAGAACTCTCCACATGAAGATGTTTATTTTTATTGGAAATAACTTGTTCCTAACCATAAGGCTTGTGGCGTACTGGTTAACACTTGCGGTGAATGAGGCTAGATAACACATCTAGCCAGATTCGAATCCAAGCGCAAACAACTTGTGGCCACTGGGAAATTATCTCAGGTCTGCATGTTTTAGCAATGTTAAAATTGTCAGGGATTAGTCTAGGCAAATGCCTATGATACATTTTTAAAAAAAAACTTGCTCCATTGTCAAGAAAAGATTACAGAAAATAACCATCCATCCGATGTAAAAAAAGAAAGAAAGAATAATAACTCATTCTTTTAATTTTGTTAAGGACGTTGTGCATTCCTAAAAGACGTTATAACGTTTTTAAAAGTTCAAAGGTTGACTAAATATAAAGATTAGAAGTTTTCTAAAAATAAAATCTGAAATACGTTACATTTGGTGAAAGTTTCATAACCCCCAAAATAGAGTTAAATTCAAATTTGGTCCCTGTGGTTTACAAATTATAACGGACAAGGTCCCTGAATGATTTTTATAACGAATAACGTCCCTGTGGTTTCCATTTTATAACACGTAAGGTCCCTCCATCTAATTTTTCAGTTAAATATAACATTTTTAACATAATTTCTTTATTTTTTCATTTTTTCAAACCATATGGACCAAATCTGTAATTTACTCTAAACTATATACATATATTTATATTTTATGTATTGTATAATTATATTTGCATTTCATTAATTATATAAATTACATATTTTGTTAATTGTATAATTTTCTTATTTTATAAATTATACTACATATTTATAGGCACCTTATAATTTTATTTAAAAAATATTTATATTTTATATATTTATGATATATTATATTTATCTTTTATAAAATTTATGTTGTATTTATATTTATATATAAAATATAAATAATTTTATAAAATGTATCGAATGTTTAGTTTATGTTAAAAACACTACATGAGTTCATTATACAAATTATATACATATATGGAAGATTCAAATAAATAAAATAAATACAAATATAAAATATAAAATATAAATACAAGTACAAAGCAAACTCTATAAAATATAAATATAATATAAGATGTTGGTTCATTTACAAACTGGATGAAGAGTACAAACTCGTACAAGGCAGTGTAAAAATAATTTTTTTTCATCATATGCTATGATTTAAGATGTTATTACACATACGTTTGTTTCATAATGTAAAGTTTCACATGCACTTATTTTCATAAGTTAAAAGTTTATCATATATTTGTTTCATAATGTAAAAGTTTTACATGCATTTTTCACATGTAACTTTTTTATAAGGTGAAACAAACATATGTATAATAACATCTTAAATCATAGCATTTGATGGAAAAAAATAATGAAAAAAATTATTTTTATATTGGTTTGTGAGTTTGTATCCTTTATCTAGTTTGTAAATGAACTGAGATCTATAATATAATATAATCTTAAATATACAAAAAATTATTAATCTATAGATATAAATATATACAGTAAATATAATATAAAAATTAAATTCAAACAAGTACAATATTGATGTCATCAAGATGATTCTCCTGAAAATCTACCGTCTAATCTTCGTTACCATCTCTATTCACTTCATATATGTATATCTATGAATTACTAATTATTTGTATATTTAAAATTATATTACATCTATATTTTATAAAAAAAATTATATTTATATTTTATATTTTTATATATTTTATGTATTTAAATATTCCATGCATGCAATTTGTATATTGACATGATGAATTCACGGTATAAATGAAAGAAAAACCGGAATTAAAGTAGTAGACCTTTTAGCCCCTTATCGCCTCACCAACTAGCTAATCAGACGCGAGCCCCTCCTCGGGCGGATTCCTCCTTTTGCCAACATAGCCCAAAGTGATCTCTCTTTCCCCTTCAAGTTTACCTACTACGGTACCGGAATGAATATGATCTCCCTGTAGTTGGTCAACAACCAAATCTAGCTAGCAAGCAAGGTCATTAATACGCTAAAAGAAGGCGCTTCTTGCTCTAAAAATTAGGAAAGACTTGTCGGAAATCGCCAGTTGGCTCGTAGTCTTGAAACTCAGCCGTACTTCCTTTGGCTTTCGATCCCCTCGTTCACAAAGCTAAACAGAGTTCATCATCTACGAGATTGTCCCGCTTCATCGTCATCTACGAGCCTCCAATGTCAATTCTACCCATGTCCAGCAGAATGTGCCTTAGAGCATTATATTATGAAGTTTTAATGTTTATAGCATAAATTGGACCTTTCATATATTTTATTAAATTATTAACATTTTATAAAATATAAATGTAATATATTATATGAATATACAAAATAAAAATAATTTAAAAAATATAAATGTAATATAATTTATAAAATATGAAAATTATATAATTAATAAAATAGGCAATTTATATAATTAATGAAATAAAAATATAATTATACAATACATAAAATATAAATATATGTATATAGTTTAAAGTAAATTACAGATTTGGTCCATGTGGTTTGAAAAATGAAAAATAAAGAAAATATGTTAAAAATGTTATATTTAACAAAAAAGTTAGATGGAGGGACCTTATGTGTTATAAAATGTAAACCACAGGGATGTTATTCGTTAAAAAAAATCATTGAGGGACCTTATCCATTATAATTTGTAAACCACAGGGACCAAATTTGTATTTAACTCCCCAAAATATAATGGCGGTAGCAACCAAACCCCCATACCAACCGCCAACTCGTATATAGGCGTTGATCTTGATCTTGATCTTGATCTTGATCGTGATTTCTTCATCAACCTAATGGCGTCATCTCTATCTACCAAACCTTTCATCGGAGCTTCATTCTCCGTTGGGCCTTCACGCCTGACCTCTCTACGTCAATCAGATCTACGCTCTGCAAACCTTCATATCTCAACTCACCGACGATCTCACCCTAAAAAACTCGGTGAGTCCCCATATTTGATGATCTGTTATATCCGATGAATATTTTCTGATTTATTGCTGTTGTGGTGGATAATTTAAAAATGCGAATAAGACTGACAAATTGTTGTTTTCTAAAATTTTGTATTGTTTGTCAGTTGGTTCAATCTGTCTGTAGACGTCAAATTGACAGAATTACGGTTTGTTAGTTAATTTAATGTGAACTTATAAACGAAATCAACCAACTGGTTTAGTGCATCTAGTTTTTTCTGATGATCATTGAAAGGTGGAAGTTCTCATCAAATTTATTACATTAACCGAAACTATGAAGTATTACTGTTCCCAAACGATGCAATGCTACTTTCTTCTTCTTGTTGTATCTTGCGAGCACTATATGTGGAACCCTTTGGTTTGTACTATAATCTTTAGTTCCTGTTTGTTTATGAAAACATTAAACACGTTAGGAAATAGTCAAATAGATGTAGTTTGAATATTTGATCATATATGGAGTTTTACTCTGTCAATTTGATCATGTATCCAATGTTCAGTATTGGTTGGATCTGATACAGCAACTGCTTTTTTTCTTTCTAAAAATCGTGGCTGTATTCTGTGTTTTTTTAAGTATATTATATATAGGGTTATCGCCTTATGGATACCTCTAGGCTAATGGCCCTTTGGTAGGATTCCGAGTCTGTGGTTGCTTATAGCCATACTGACTTACAAATCCATATTACATATTGAAACTTTCTGGCACCTTGCATTTACAGAGATACAGGCAGTTGGAAGTACACATGGAAATTACTTTCGTGTTACAACATTTGGAGAATCTCACGGTGGAGGTGTTGGTTGTGTGGTCGACGGGTGTCCTCCTCGAATTCCCCTTTCAGAAGCTGATTTACAATTAGATCTAGACAGAAGGTACTATCATACTTATCCCTGTGTGGCACTTGCTATAATTACAGTTTAGACCACATATGTAAGAAATTTACTCTTCCTGCCATGGTCAATATAAGCTGTATTAAAATCTGGCTATGTAATAGTAGGTACGATCCATTCTGCCAATTAATGCTGAATTAAGCAGCTTAACTTTAATCCCTTCATACCAAACCAATTTAAGGCTAGTTGCACGTCTTCAACTCAAAACACTAGATGTCATTTGTCTTTGGCTTTTCCAGCAATATGTTATCTTGCAATAAAATCTGAGCTCTTTATATAGGAGGCCAGGTCAGAGCCGAATTACCACACCTAGAAAGGAAACTGACACATGTCGCATATATTCTGGTGTTGCTGAAGGTTAGTTTGTCATTAATATTTCTTTAATATCATCAGGTTCTATGGGCCATCTTCGTTTAGAAGAGTTCCCTTTACGATCTTATGAAATAGGAATTAGAGTGACGTTTTGTGCATTTGGTACAGGATATACAACTGGATCTCCAATCATGATAAAAGTACCTAACACAGATCAGAGGGGAAAAGTGAGTCCTCAATGATGCTGTGAATTGTGATGTGTTACAAAAATATTCAGCACACTAGGTATTATACATTCATGATTGTTTAATATGATAATGATGGAGTATTCCAGAATCAATGATTATTTCAGTTGAATACTGGAGTAGTGTAAGGTTAGCCGTAACCTTCTTTATTTCATGAATTCTTGAATTAGCTTTGTGATTTTATATATTTTGTTACATAAATTTGGTCATTCGGATTTACATAATTGCATGTTGTGATGTCTTCATCTCCATCCTATTAGGGATTTTGGTTTTATATTTAGGACTTGTTATGTAGTTGTTTTGCTTACTCTTCTTAAGTATTTTTGTCTCTTAATATATTTTTAAATACTACAGAAATTCTTTATACATTCTGATGTGAGGATCTGTGACAAACATGCTTGCCATTTTGGTGTCTGTAAGATTGACAGTGTGTCGGTAATTGGATTTGTCCAGGACTACAGTGAAATGTCAATGGCTTATCGACCTTCTCATGCTGATGCGACTTATGACTTTAAGTATGGCACACGATCTGTAGAGGTACTTACTTTTCTCAAATATAGATATGTATATAAATAAGGGGTTGCTTCGTGATACTTAAATGGTAAGTTTTGATATATGTTGATGAACTTAGGGTGGTGGTCGATCATCAGCTAGAGAGACGATTGGAAGAGTTGCCTCTGGAGCTGTTGCAAAGAAGATTCTTAAGGCCTATTCAGGAACTGAGGTGTGTTTTACGATTGTGAGTATGAGGGTTATTGTTGATTTCTCCATATTGTTTTCCCAATATTTGGACCTGAGTGCCATCTCTGTTCACAAGTCCTTCTTGTTGTTTTTATAACGAATTACTAACATACTTTGACTAACCTTCTATGGTTCTCAAATTATGTTTACAGATTATTGCTTATGTCTCTCAAGCCCACAAAGTTGTACTTCCAGAGGATCTAGTGGATCACCAAACCTTGACACTTGATCAGGTTAGCTATGAAATCTTTTTTGAACGCTCTCTTAATCTTGAATTGAGCTTGGATCCTACCTGAAATGTAAAAAAGTTATTGTAAATATTTGATGTTGTTAAATTTAAAGCCAAAAAATATAGTTTTTCCTATTCGATTGATGTGGTTTCCAAATTGGGCTTCATGACACCTATTCATATGAAGACGAAGGATTGTGTGAGAATAGGAGTTAAGATGAGAAGCGTAAGAAGGGATCTGTCCCATTGGCGGAGCCAACGTATGCCCAAGGTTATCCTAAGCAAACCCTCAATTTTTAAAAACAAGCATTATTTTAATATGTTTAAAGTCCAAATGCCTACCAACGTGAGGCCGACCAATAGTTTGTATGTTTTTGTTATCAATATAGTATTTTAATATATTAAAACTTTTATTTTAAGGACAAAATTAAATAAAGCTCGACTGAATTTTTACTTTTTATTTTATGTTAACAAATATTTGTGTTCTTAATTAATGTAATAATGTTTTAAAATTTCTTGTTTAATGTAATAAAGTATCAAAAGTTCTCAATCAATGTAACAAATTTCCAAAAAATTATTTGGTGACATTTGATGACGTGAATGTTAAATTTTTCGTCCAATTCATCGTAACCTTTCCATCCAATATAACAGAAAATGTTTAGACTTTTTTTAATTAGTTGAGGACAAATAGGTATTAAAACTAAATTTTGTTGCATACGTTTTACACTTGTTTGGAAGGATCACCTTGGTCATTTTTCTGGCTCCGCCCCTTTCTGGACCCTTGATCACTTTTAATCTCACCCCCATCCAATGAATTGTGCTTCTCACGGGAATTGATTTGGTGCATGTCGTTATATCTCGTAAGTGTTAATCTACAATTTAGGATTGATCCACCGGTGGAGATCCCTTCAAGGGCATTCATGAAATTTAGTACATCTCTGATAAAAAAAATTAAGAATGTTGTATGGAATAATGTCAGGTTGAGAGCAATATCGTTAGGTGCCCAGATCCTGAATATGCCGAGAAGATGATTGCTGCAATTGATGCTGTTCGAGTCAGAGGGGATTCCGTAGGTGGTGTTGTCACATGTATTGTGAGAAATGTTCCACGAGTAAGCAATCTTTTTAGATCTCTCTCGTGTGTTCACAACTTTTTTGCATTTATTCTTGAAGCTTTGATATCTGCATGATAGGGACTTGGTTCACCGGTTTTCGACAAACTTGAAGCTGAATTAGCTAAGGCAGCATTATCGCTACCTGCAACAAAAGGCTTCGAGTTTGGCAGCGGATTTGCAGGTATAGCAGTCGATCTGGTCTTTAAATATCGTACATCTCAATTGCATGACAAAGTTGTAGCTTGATAAGATGAATTTATGATGATTATAAATTTATGAACATGGAAATTATGATTTTTAATATCTTAATTTGAATTTTGAACAACATAGGTACCTTTTTGACTGGTAGTGAGCATAATGATGAGTTTTATAAGGATGAAGATGGGCGGATTAGAACAAGAACAAATCGTTCTGGTGGGATACAGGTATGCTTTCCAAGCCTTTTGATTTTATGTGCGAGAATTTAATGTTAAAAACCGAAACATATATGGATTAATATTCTTATGTTTATGCTATATATGCAGGGTGGTATATCTAATGGAGAGATCATAAACATGAGAATAGCCTTCAAACCAACATCCACAATTGCAGTAAGATTCATCTATTTCTTATGGTGTCGCTGAATAGACATACTTAATATCTGATCATTTAACCATGAGAAGTCTGATTTCATTTCTTTCACTACGATCATCAACTTCTAATAGTTTTATTTATATATTTATTTATTATTCTGATGACTATACAGAGGAAACAGAGCACTGTGACCAGAGATAAACATGAAACAGAACTCATAGCTCGTGGTCGACACGATCCTTGTGTTGTCCCAAGAGGTTTGTCCTTTCGTCTCCTGCTAGTAGGTTTTCAAAATCTAGGCTCGTGTCAAAACTGAAACAGATGCAATTCTAAAATTGCTTAATAGAACGAGAGTCTGTCTTCATGGAAACAACCGATCTAATTTCCAAATTTTTTTTTGGAAACAACCACTCTGCTTTGTTGTGTATGTTTTCATGTCGGGTTACCTTTTGATGGGTGATTTTGCAGCGGTGCCCATGGTTGAAGCAATGGTAGCGTTGGTGTTTGTTGATCAGTTAATGGCTCAATACGCACAGTGTCAACTGTTTCCCATTAATCCCGAGTTCCAGGAACCGTTGCAGCTGCCAAAAGTTCAACGAACTGCACTTTTTTAAAACGCTTCCCAGAACTCAGAATCAGAATCATCCTTTACCTTCCCAACAAAAGGCAAGTTTTTATACCATATTCAAAAGCATAAAAAGTTATCTTGGACCATTGGCTTGATTGGTCGATGAATTAATCTTGTAGTAATTGAAATTTGAAACTCTCCCTAAACGCAAATTATATAAAATAGTCGATGTTTTTTTATATTTTTTTTCAATTACATGGTTGAAGGAAAAAATATATAAAGAGCAAAGTAAGGACTTGTTATGATCAATTCATACGATAACACAAAATAAATAAAAAAATCTATGAAACAAACTTAACAAAATCGAGTAGAATAAGAAGTTGTGTACCTTTTCGATGATAAACTCGAATTGATTGATGATAGAAGGATAGAGGTATGACGATGCAGTGTCCTAAAACAAAATTTTGTTCCCAATCGTACTCGGTTCCGGACGTCTCCTTGAGGATACAGCTATCCGATTGAATTGTGGCATGTCAATTCAATCCCATCGAACTGATAATGTGTTCTTGAATAAGCAAGGAGAATTTGAGAGAATTTTGGCCGGAAATTTGTATATGAAAAATGAACGGAAACAAAGGAATTTATATCTTTGCATAGCCAACCGAAAATAACTGTTCAAAACCGTCCAGAGGCTAAAGCGAGTTTGGCACGAGGTTGGGCACATGCAACTCTGTTTCCTCTTTGTTTCGATATGAGTAAAAAATTGATTCAATTTTTGATCATTAAATAATTAGCAAGTCCCTCAACTTCTGATAACTAGAGTGGATTTAGTCTTATAAACCCACAATATTTCTTTAGTTGTTCCTATGTAATGCCCAAAGAGGGGATATATATATTTGGAGAAGGCTTTATGATGGTGTGTCAAAAGGAAGTGATTCCGAGAAACCTGGAGGAGAGAGGGTATATCAAGGTGATAAAAGATATGTAAGAGAACCATAGATCGACGACACTAAACCAAGTTGATATACGCCATAGATCGACGACACTAATCCTATTCGTTTTTATTGTGATTTTAGACGAGATTTCCCGTGGGATTCAAAGGAGCCTTCCATTTACTCTTTTACGATATATTGTGTTCTAGCAAAGTTGATAAGTGGAAACAAACCATATAAGACTAGAACAATGGAGGGCAATGTTCGAAACACAACTAAATACATTTGATGCAACTTAACATAGAGAAAGAGACTGGAGACATACTTGTTTAAGTATCTAGGCATCATAATTTAGAAGGGGATGGGGTCAAGGATGATATAACATCTTAGTAGTTAAAGTTGAGAGATGTCACAAGAGTGTTGTATGACAAGAAAGTCTCGTTAAAACTAAAAGGAAAAAATTTGTGTCTTATTTATGTTAATACTGGTTTTCTTGCTTTTACAACACGTTTTTTCTTATTTCTTTTTGATTTAGCAGTTGTTAGTATTACGTATCGTGAATCTTTGTTTATGTTATCTTACAATTCTCGTTTGTCCGTGCTTTTTTCTTTGTTTAGTGTACATGTGAGTTTGCATCATAACTTCTATATTAATGGGCAAGTTGTATAAAAAAAATCGTATTTTTATTCGATTTCTAATTTCGAAAAATATATATTGTAATATTGATGTGAGATACGTGAAACTTCACAAATTTTTTTTAAAAGTATGATACTAAAACAAACATTTTAAATTATAGACATTTGAATATGACTTTTGAAAATATATTCAATTAAAACAAGAGTCGAATAAATATAAATTCATTTTTATTGTAATTTGGCATTAACTATTTGATGCTTAAGTTTCAAATTTAGTACAACATAATTTTTATCGTTTATTTTCCTACTTTATATATTATATATTTGGAAAAAATTAAATTAATGTTAGTGTGGTTGGGAGGAAATGGGAAAAAGTTGAGTGGCGTGAGTGGAAAATGTTCCTCAAGATAAACCGATGGTTACATCACAGAATTGTGTTTTGATTCAGACAACCACTCCAATTAACGCCACACGCAATACATGTTCAATGTTCAATATTCATTTTAATTTAAATACACAAAAATATTATCATATTTTAAATGGAAAAAGTTTAAAAAAACCCAATAAACTATTACATTTTGAATGGTTAAGTCCTCAAACTATTTTTTTGATTAAAAAAACCATTAAATTTTCTCATTTTGAATGATTAAGTCCCTGAACTATTGATTTAAATTCAAAAACCATTAAACTTTCTTACTTTGAATGATTAAGTCCCCCTAAATATTTTTTTTGATAAATAAACCATCGATCTTTTAAAAACTAGTTATCTACATGTATTTTTTTAAATAAGTTACCGGTAACTCACTAAAAAGTTTTAAAGTAAAAATAAATTTAAATTGGTTTTATTGTTCCAAAAACCCTACGTAATTAAAAAAAGCCTTAGCAAACAACAGTATCACTCATCCTCGTCACTCCCCATTACCCCAACGTTGTCCGTTCTCCATTTCGTCTAACGTTGTTGGCCCCTACCATCGATCTTCCTCTTTTTGATCTATTTTTTTATCTATCATAATAGGGAGAATCAAAAGATAACCGATTAAAGGTAGTTTATTTAGGTTAAAAAGATGTAAGTAACAAATTTTTAAAAATTCGATGATTTAACTTTTTGAAAAAAAAATCAGGGTCTTAATCATTCAAAATAAGAAAGTTTAATGATTTTTATTCAAAATAAGAAAATTTAATGGTTTTTTCATTCAAAATGAGAAAGTTCAAGGGTTTTTTTATTCAAAAAAATAGTTTAAGGACTTAACCATTAAAAAAGAGATAGTTTGTTGGGTTTTTTGAACGTTTCCCATTAACCCTATTTTTAATAAAAGAAAGTTATAAATATAAAATATCATGTGAAAACCATCTTAATCTTTTTGGAGGTGTTGCTATGTCCGTATTAAAAGTGTAGATCGTCTGAGATGAATCATAAACAAAATAAAACATAAAACTTTATTTCGTATTAAAAAAATTACAAATTAAAACAATAAAAATGTTTAAAATGACAAAATGAGAAGAATATCAAAGAGTCGTTTTTGGTTTTGATCGGCAAAATTCTAAAATTAAATAGACATTTTTTTTATATTTTGAAAGAAATTAGATAGACTTTCATTGAAGTGAGTTCACAGGTTGAGCTATATAAATCTCGGTCCCAAAGTATAAGTAAAATTGGACTCTAAAATTATGGAGAGCCTTTTTAAAAATCAAGATTTAACATGCTAATACACGGTCTTGAGATCATGTATATTTATGTGTACATATCACTTACGTTTATTAATTCAATATTTCTGATAAGATTATTTATCAATTAAATTTATAAACTAGACAAACCTAGTATACTACAAAAGTGGAGTCCGGTGATAAAATATGAAGACAGTTGGTTTAAAAAATAAAAAACAAGAATATTAACATAAAAATGTGGACAAACTTATAATATTTACAATGGGAAAAGGTGAGGACAAACGAAGGATATAAGACTAGGTTGAATTTGGACAATTGGTTTTTTTAGTGCAAAACTGAATGAGTGTGATGTGATCAGGGGCGGATCTAGCTTAGAAAAGGGAGGGTCCCATCCCTCCAGTGAAATGTAAAAAAAAAATTATAGGCTAAAAAATATCAAAAATACTGTATTTAGGCTTGATTCCCTCCAGTGAAATGTAAAAAAAAAAATTATAGGCTAAAAAATATCAAAAATACTGTATTTAGGCTTGATTCCCTCCAGTGAAAAAATTCAAGGGACCCCATCTTACCGGCGATTGACAAAAACACTGAAAAACTCTTTTGAAATCAATAAAAAACCCAAAAAAATCTTTCGAAATCGATAAAAATACTAAGAAAATCCTTCAAAATCGACAAAAACAATAAGAAAATGTCTTGAAATCAACTAAAAAACTTTAAAAAATTTCCGAAACACGTCGGATGACTTTACACGTCTTTAGTCTATTTTAATGGGACCCCGGTGGATAAAAATCCTGGATCCGCCACTGGATGTGATATATAGCATATTTGGTTATAAATATTAATATAAGACTAATAAACTATTTTGTTTGAATATGTAATTATAAAAAGAAAAAAAAATGCATAATTTATATCTGTTTTTTTAATAACAACATACAAAAATATTGTTTGAACTCATGACTACTAAACTATCATTAAGTTACAAAATTTGTTACCTTTCATGTGTGTGTTTTTTTTCAAATACCCTTTTGCCTTTTATGTGTTTGATTAACTAATTTTTTAAACAGTTATTATAGAGATATTTCTTGCAAAACAATACAATCTTGAATATATAATGATTTTTAAAAAGGTTCTTTAATAATCAAGGTTCAAAAAAAGGTGTCATGACGTGATATAGTATAACACATTTTTATCGTTACAATAAGATCTATAATGTTTCTGTAAAATCTGACTCGCAATCTCACACTATTAGTATTTACATATCGAGTGTGGCTTGTGGTTTTTACAAGGTGAGACTTAAAAAAAGATTTTTTTTTTAATTTAACTTTTAAGTTTTTACATTTTAGTAGTTTTAACTACTCACATTATTTATATTATTACAAGTTAATACACGTCATATACCCTCATAATTAAAACGAAGTTTTAAAATTATCTTTCCAAAATCTATTTTAAATATTTAATCAAGACAATTTTTTATAATATATATGATTTCCTTCTTTAAATATGAATGTAAACTTTTCAATTCATTATTTGATTAATATAATATAGAGAAAAGTTTAAATGCGAACTCAAATTTGGTTGTGAACGTGAGGACAAATGAGAGCGTGATATGTGTCTGAATATGACACGTGTCGCGTTCTCATTTATCATCACGTTCACAACTAAATTTGAATTCTCATTTGAACCCGCCCCTATATATATAACATTTATGCATGTGTGTATGTAGGGGTGGCAATCGTGTCGTGTTCGGGTTGGCGTGTCGCGGGTTGGCAGGTTGGCGTGTCATGGATGCTCAACCCTAACCCAACCCGTTTAGCTAATCGTGTCGAGATACGCAACCCTAACCCGCACACGTTCGTGTTGGCGGGTTGGCGGGTCAACCCGCGTGTTGGCGGGATGGTCGCGGGGTGGCAGGTTGGCAAGTCAACTTGCGTGTTGTCGGGTTGGCGGGTTGAGGGTCGTTCGCGGGTTGAGGGGTCATGAAATCTCTTGTTTCTAGGTAAAGCGCCGTCGTAGCTGCTGTTGAGTATTCTGAGTAGGGTTAAGGTGTTCGTGTTTCACATTTCTAGGTTTGAGTTTTGTCGTACGGGATTACAATTTACACAACAAAACAAAAGAAACTCTATTGATTAGACTTTTAGATTTTAAAATAAAACATAAAATATATATATTATTATTTTTAATAAATTTTGACGGGTTGGCGTGTCAACCCGCGACCCGTTCGTGTCAACCCGAACCTGACCCGTTTATTTGGCGGGTTGACGGGTTGGCGTGTCAAAGAGTTCAACCCTAACCCGTTTATTTTCGTGTCGGGTTCGTGTCGTGTTTCGTGTCGCGTCGAGAATTGCCACCCCTATGTGTATGTGTATATATATAATTTATATTCATAACATACAAATTTGTCGTCTTATGTCAAGTTTTGAAAAACATCATGTCATCATCATGTCATGTAAAAGTTGACCTTGTCGTCATCACGTTTCACACCATTTAGAATCTTATTAACAATAATTGAAGTGTATTGTTTTTTATTCGGGTTTTCCTTTTGTGTTTTTAAGCTTGCAAAGATAGATACATTCCTTTGTTTAATTTTATAAAAACTCAATGAAAAAAAAAAGGATAGATTTGTGTTATTGTGTGTATGTTTTCCGTTCCAAAATAATCAACATTTGCGGGCATGATCATGATTATTAACAGAATAACAGCCACTAACTAATTTCTATTCTTATCTACCCACAAACTCCATTATTCAACATCACTAATCCAAACATATTTTCTTATTCTTATCAACCCACAAACTCCATTATATATTCAATATCACTAAATACAAACATTTTTGGATAACCTCACAACTCACAAGTATAACTTTCATAAATAATAATAAGTATTTCAATTTAAATAGTATATTTTTTTTAATTTATGTGCTTTGAAAAAGAACTATCTTGAGTTTACACATATTTCTTTTAATATAAATTGATTTAAGAATTTATTTACTTATATGGGTTTATAATAAATCAACCTTTATTCTAAAAAAAATCAACCTAATTTAAAAATATCTTTTTAAGTCTACTTAAATTTATCTATCTAATACTGAGTTTTTAAATGACGTGAGACATGACGTGACAGTGATGTCAAGTCTCACACCTTATGGGTTACAGCGAGGTCACGATCTTTTTCAAGACATACCCTAAGATGGCAATATATATCGATATATAGGCGTGCACGCACACACACAAGTGTATGTGTTAGTGTTTTAAATAATAACATAGAAAAATTAAATTCATATAAAAAGAAAAAGAAAAATCATTGATACTAAAATATATAGCGCTTATAAGAAAATAATATCGTGCAAAATTGTGATTGGATTTCTTGAATCTCGACTCGATGCTTTCTTCCATTTCAATTGATTGGTGTTCGACTTTTTGTGTAAAGCATCAGAGTAAGTATTTACTTATTTAAACTTTTAGTTGTTGAGTTTCCTTTTTATATTTATCTGAATCTTATGTCTCGTACATAACTTTAACATTTATCCTTCAAATTATATATTAAAGCCCCTCAAACCTTACAAAAAATGACTTGTAACGTGTTATATCACGTCGCAACGTGCCATAACGTGTTACAATGGAAGTTAAGTTAGAGTGGAACCACAAGTCTTAACAAACTCAAGCCTTTAACTCCATAACGTGTTATAACGAGTTATTTACAACCATATCTAATACAGGGTGTTACTAAACCAATTTCAAATTAAATTAATACATTGAAGAAACATAGAGACTTTTGATTGACATATGTGAAAAGACTTTGTGAGACTCCTATCCGCAAACTAAAGTCCTCCATATTGATTGCTACTTTCATGAATCGACATTTTTTTTAAACAATTTCAATAACATAATTCGACTCCAAAGAAGTTCTCGTAATAGGATTCAGGATGTTCAAAAAGGTTTCATTAACATATACAAATGATTCTTATAGACTTATTCATACTGAATAATTTAAAGACAGATTAAACTACATACATATCTATTAATTTCTTTCTTACATACATTAATATCAAAACAACATTTTCAATATAAATAAATATACGGTATAGCATCAATCAACAACAAAAATTACGAGCCACACCGAGTTGATTTATTTATGGTACAACCATCAACTCAATTTCCCCATAGGGTTGTTTTTATGTTATGTAGAAGAACCCCACCATCATAAACAAATAAAAAGCCAGAACAAGTGGCCCTTTCTTTTCTTTTCTTTTCTTTACTCTAATCATCTTCCTATCTTATCCTTGGGACTTGAATCATTCATTATATGTTGTTTAAATCAAGAATCAAGTGGAATAATTGTATTAATAAATATACAATTATACCCACCCACCCACATACCCTACCTCATATACATCCTTTTTTACCTTTTTTTTGCCCCTCCTCAAACCAAATAGTGTGGACTCCACATTCTTATACTCTTATACCGTCTTTTTTTGTTCTGAAAGCTAAATGTCCTTTTCGTCATTTTACACCCTCCCCCATCCTTTTCAAAGTACATATCTTCTTTTCATCGCTTTATTCGCTCCCCTGCATTATATACCAAGACATCCATTTTTAAGTAACTACAAGAAAACATCAGTATCCGAATTACTGGTGGAGTAGCTTTCTATCAGGTCAAAGACTCAAACCAGGTAAGGAACATGGCAAATATTTGTCCTATATAAAATATTATATACTTCAAAACATAGTAAGTAACGTCAAAAACCCAAAACAAAAAAAATAACAATGTGATTCCTTGAGGGGGATTATAGTAAATTTCTAATGAAAAAAGGTATGTCAATGTCATTATCATCACCCATGGGAACTCCAACTACGTTGGTATATTTTTTAAAACTACCTATCTAACTACCTAAATACCCTCCAAATCACTTGGCATATGTCCAACAAGTAGATGGTGAACAAACACCTATCCATGGGGTCACCGCCCTCAAAATCTTTTAAAACCCCTTCTCCATCCAAAAAAAGGATCACCCACCCGGTGGGTATTTTTGTCTTTATCTCATTCTCGACTCACCAATCCTTCTCCTCGACCATAATAAATTGACGACACCAACCCTCTCCCCACAAGGAGTTTTCAATATTACACTGTTGAAAAAGACCAAAATGCCCTTGTTTATGTCGGTAGGTCGACCAACCGTAGGGAGAGCAAGATGGGATAGTCTTCTTAGCCGTGCACCCTATGTATCCATTTTTATGATAATCAAGATTCAGCACAAGACATTTCATGTGTTAAATTTCTCACTCTTCCTTAAAACTTGGACACTTTCTAAATCTTTTAATAAAAGTTTGAAGTAATCGTACCAATAGCCATTCAATTAATATTTGATAGTTTTACGATCCAAAAACATACCTTTATTGGAAATTTAAGTCTGTTTCATGGCGGCTTGCTTAAAAGCGACAGTGGGAGCAATCCGACAACTCCTCCTTTGATGCTCTACCACAAGTTCTCCGGCAAACCAATCAAGTTTTTCAAGATTGCTCTGATCAGCGATCCTCTTGCCCTCAAACAGAACAGATTCAACATTTTTCTGCTTCAACATTTCATCGGCTAGTGCTGTCAGCATTTTTACGTTAGTGGGACTAGGGTCCGAGTCAACGTTCACCCCACAACCACCCATGGTGGATCCATTTGCCTATAAAAGTCCCAAAAATTTAAACAAACACAATTCATAAAATAAAAATGCATGCTGCCAAAAGGAAATTTGGGAATAGTGAAATTATCAATCAAATATCAAACACACCAACTTTCTTGATGGATGTATGACGCATTCACATTTTTCACACACATAATCATTGTTTTAAAGTTGTAACTCTCAACAAGGTGACCTACATGCTTTTCCCTTACAATCCCATAAGTCGATTTCCATCTTTTTTTTTCACCACAATAATAGTATAAATAACTACTTTCCTAAAATAGTTAACCCACGGTAATCTTCAAATCAACTGAAATCATAATAATAAGTTACTAAGGACTCGAAGTTCATATTAAGGACTGGAAGTTCATATTATACTTATAACATATGTCACGAGCGACATAATAGATTCTTCCATAATCATTATAGATGCTATGATACCATTTTTAAGAACCCATCTTACTCAAATTTGCAATATTTCAATTTAAATGGGTGTTTCGGATTGCTTATTTGAAACAACTTGTATTTATTTTTTAAAGTCTTTATCAACTTATGTAACGAGAAGGAATGTTTATGGTTAAAATGGTAAATTGGTTTCTATAAGTCATAAGTTGGTTTTGATAAGTTAAAAGTTTTTAACTTATTGAAAACTCTTTTCTAACGGTTCCCCACCGGGATAAGCAGTTTTCTTTTTTCTCATCCAAACATTCAAAAGTGTTTTTCACCGGTTTCAGACCGGTATAAGTCAATAAGTTGTTTTTATAAGCAATTAAATATGATTTGGGATTTTAAGTTTGATGAATTAGAGGGTTTTTTCGAGTGTTTATACCTGGATACGGACGTAGTTACTACAACGGTTCTGACCAAACGCCATGGCTACGGCGTGGTCCACCATGTCGGCGGAGCTGTCACCGGAAATTCGAGCCATGGGACGACACCAGTGGTTAGCTTTCCACCCTTTGACTGGCTCGTAATGGAAGTTTCCTTCCAGAAGCTGACCTGTCCCAAGTGAAAGTACCAAAAGGTCCTCCACCCCTCGCACGAACGGGAACTCTTGTTTGTTGTGTAGCACGTGAGTAATCGCCGCCGCAGTGGGGTTGCTCATGGCTAGACCGCCGTCTACCGCCACACAACGAGTCTTTCCGTCGGTGGACTTCATTGAAACCGGCTCGAACAAGTCCGGAGAAGCTGACGTGGCACGGCAGACCTCCCAGAGCTTGAAGTCGAAGCTGTCGGTTTCCAAAGCGTCGGCTCGCGAGAACAGGAACGGAGCCGAGCTGGAGAGGTCGTAGCAAGGGATCAAAATCGGTTTCAATGTGTTTCTCAAAGTCAAGCTCTGCCCGTTGACTGTGAACGCTTCTTTCATTGCGTTCTCGAATCCGGTGGTAGCGTGACTAATCCCTCCGCCGCCGCCGCCGCTGCTTCCGCCGCGGAAAATCCTTTTGAAAAAACCTCCGCCACCGCCGGAGCTCGATTTCTGATTATACAGACGCTTCCCCTGCTCAGCTAAAAACTTCCACGTTTCCTCCGCCTTGAATAGCGGACGGCTCTGGTTCTTACTCCCAAACAACATCGCCGTGAAGACGCCTCCTACTCCGGTGCCGGCAGAAACATCGAAATAATCGGCGATTCGTGCGTTCGGATTACCGGATTTTTCCTTCAAAGCGTTTTCTAGATACGCTAGGGCTTTACCGGCTAAAATACTCCTCATTCCTCCACCGTCAATTGAGAGAACGCAGATTTTTCCTCTCTGATTCTTCATCGATTGAACACCGTCGTAATCGGCGGCCACCGCGTTTGACGTAACATAATCTTCTGGAGAAACCTGTTTAGGTTTCCAAAGCTTCTGATCGTCATAACCGAATAAGAACTTGCTCTCGAGGATCGAAAAAATCTCGTAGCTGAGTTTATCGGTGTCGATGCTCGGCTCTTGTAGCATTTCCAACGATGAATGATTCGAATCCATGTTCTTCTTCTTCTTCTTCTAATAACAACAATCGATTGTTTATTTAGTCAAGATTACACGACCAAGCGAGTAATATAAAATCAAAACCCTCAGGAAGAATCTCCCGCCAAAAACATGAAATACGATTTCAATTCACCATAATACATAACAAAATTCTTGATCAAAATCTAAAAATTAAACCTGCTGATTCTCAAAAAATCAATCGGATTATTCTAAAAGGAATAGAAGTTGGTATTCAATCTTTGAGAACGTGAAAAGGGTATGGACGATCAGAAAATATGGAAGAAAGGAGAAGGGGGAAAAAGGAGACAATAAATGGAAGACGTGCAAAGGCAAAAGACACATTGATTGTAGAGGATTTCAGCTTTTATAACTTTTTAATTAAAAAACTGTTAATCATAAATAATTGGCAACAGAGTTTGTTTAAATTTATAAGAGTAAATTACGGATTTGGTCCCTGAGGTTTCAAAAATGTCTTGGATTTAGTCCCCATAATTTGTTTATTACAAGATGGACCCCAAAGTTTTAATTTTCATAACACATTGGTCCCTACCACTAACGGCTGTTAACTGTCATCCGTTAAGTTAAGGGCTTTTTGGTCCTTTCACTTTTTTTATATCATTTTTCCAATTTATCTTATTAAACTATAACCCCCCCCCCCACCTTCACCTGCAACTCTGGCCAAACCCACCGGATTCTTCATAAATCCTTCTTTTCATAAACCAGTTTTCCTCCTCCGCCGCCGCCTTCCACCACCACACAACCACCCTCTCTTTCCCCTTCTCCACAATCCAAATACCCTTTCTCCACATCTACCTCTTTTCCGACCACCTTTCCCTCCACCTATCTTCCCACTTTTCCAGCAGCAGTGGCTGCCTCCCTCTTGTATCACTAGAACCATAACCATAAACCATCTTCTTTACATACTCACTTTTGCATCTGTTCTTTGAAGCTCACCACCCTTGTTTCATTGAGTCATATCATCGTCGTTTTTCCTCTCAAACCACTATCTACAAAATCAAAAACTAAAAACCATAAATTAAAAAAAATCAATGCCCAAAGCACATTCAACCCTAAATCGATTGAGATTTGACCGGATTTGGTGGGGAAGGAGAATAACTAAGGAGTAGGATGGGTGGTTCACCGAGATACGAAGACGAATGGGTTTAGTAGAGAAAAAAGGTCGTGGAATTGGTGGGAGGTCTTCGTGACCTGTGTGTTTATTTGGGGTTTGGACGGGGGCTAGAGGCGGGAGAAATGAGGCAACCAGAAAGCCTGGAAACTCAACCCCCATCCACCACCATCGAAACCATGTAAACCACCGTCCACCACCATCAAAGTGATATCCACAAACACATAATCACCATTTGAAGGTAAAGATTGGGTTTTCGTTACCCCTGGTTCGCCGAAGGTGACGTTGGCAGACGAGGAAAGTGGCCGACGAGATCTTGAAAGGAACGATGGTTGGCCACGTGTTGAAAGGGGTTGTGTATATATATATTTATAATTAATATCAATATAATATGTAATTAATATATATTTATTTAAATGAGAAAAATGAAAGAACATGGGAAAGGACCAAAAAGCCCCTTACTTAATTGATGACAGTAAATAGCCGTTAGTGGCAGGGACCAATGTGTTACGAAAATGTAAATTCTGGGGTCTATCTTGTAATAAACAAATTGTGGGGACTAAATCCAAGATATTTTAGAAACCTCAAGGACCAAAGCCTTAATTTACTCAATTTATAATTATAAATGTCAAAATCATCAAAATTTTGAAAATTTTTCTCCAAGGAAATGAGAAAACAAATCTAAATTAAAATAACTATTAATTTTATTCTCAAATGTAGAAAAAAAGGAAAAATAAGGAAATAATTTATATTAATCAAAATTATATTATAAATTACGTATCCATTTATCAATTATATTTTATTATAAAAATAAATAAACATGTATTTAAAAAATAATATTTTTTTCTAAAGGTGATTATTTACGGGTTTGGATGGATCATAAGCCGGTCTGCCATATTTTTCTTTTTCAACGGGTTTATATATAACAAATTTAAACCCGTCTGTGACTTGAGAACTTTTCGATATTAAAACTTATATAAAATGGTAAGTTATGTAAAAAATATTCAAAATACATGATTTTTTCCAATTAAAAAACCATAAAATATAATATGTACACAACATAAGAAAAAAAATCATAAAATATGGAGTTGGACTTTTTTTCATTCCAAGAATAATTACCCTATGGAATTTGGATTCTTCAACAACAAAATATTTAACCACCCAATATTTCAATATCGAGATTCGAGGCGTACGATATAACATATCACGTAAAATATATATTTTAGAAGTGGTTGATACTAAACAGAGTACGGCCCAAAACCACTTCTAAACTTTATTTTGATAAAATATTAAGTATATAATTTTTTTAATTATTATAATTATATACAGGGCCAGACAGGTATGTTCATATATATCTTTTCATTGCCCAAATTCGTCCATTAATTTAAATGATCCCACCCGAACACACCCATATTGTTTAAAATAGTAGTCAAAGCCCGCTTGTTAGACCAGATGGACCGGATTTAGCAGGCCTTACTATGCATTAGTATAATTTTTCTCTCTTATTTCTCTTTTGTTTAAAAAGATTGAAAATTTATTTTATTGCTTTTACTTTCTTTCGCAAATTTAACTCGTAAAAATTAAAAACACCAAAAAAGAAACTTTCTTTTCATTTTTTTCCCCCTCTTATTTCCTTCCTAAACTCAAGAATATAGCTTCCAAAAGCTTCATTTGAAATAACATTACAAATTTAGAGTGTTTTTTTACATATAATTTAAAAACAAAAAGAAACCAACTTTATCCATGTTATTATTTAAATTACTAAAACAAACTGTAACAAAATCATGAAACTTATAAAAATTCTATACAAACTAATTATATCTTATAATATTTTATTTACAATAAATATTGTCCAAAAATCTCATCAATGATATTCATGTGACCTTTTTATCATAAGCTTTTGAAAACGTAATTTTTTAATTAAAATATATTTTTAAGGACAAACATGTCTAGTTATTGTTATTGATAACAATACATCGTAAATAATTTGATGAATCAATAATACATGTACATTTTTATAAATATGATAAAAGACACGACATCGTTTTTGTTTTCCAGTAAAACATCATAAGGGTATGTTATGTCTTAATTGATGGTAATGTGTATGAATTTAATATTATTATGTGTGGCAATTAGCTGTCGCTATTGTTTTATAAGTTACATAACAAAGTAATCATATTTGGTAAAAATTAATTGATTACTGGATAAATTATTTTATTTTGGGTACCTGTAGATTTCTGGGCCAACTTACATACATTGACTAATATCCGGGGAGACCAAAAATGGCTTGGAGTCACCAGTCAATCACAGGTGAGCCTTCATGGCAACAAGGGTTTAGTAGCGTCTATATTCAAATACAGGGTAAGTCAAGATTTTCCACTACATCGCCTAAGATTTAATAGTGCGTCACAACCCAAGTGGTGAATTAAATAACATATTTTGATATATTAATTTGAAAAAAAAAAGTGAAAAATAAACCCTTAAAACTTGTTGAAACCGTACTTAATGTAATTTTTAAATAGCTCTTTTTCTTTGTTAAAAGAAGTATACTTAAATGATACCTTTTCTGAAAGAAAAAAAAGAGAGAGTGTATGATCAATGTAAAGTCGATTAAAATCATGTCTCAAAGTTTTATGTCTCCATTTATCACACACATAACTCGTTATTTAATATAGATTTTTTATAGGTTATCTTTATTGATAAATAGATGATTATGATGCGTTTGAGTGATAGATTCATAGATATAATAGATAGGACAAATAAATTTGATACCGGTGATTAAATGTTGTTGTAAAGCTTAATAAAGTAAAAAATTAATAGCATCAACGTATATAATTAGTAAAGAAAAATTAAAATTAAAAATAAAGAAAATTGGCAGTAGTAGTTCCGTTCCGGAAGAGTGGGGGTCGGATTGAAGCCATGGACGTGTCACGTGTGGAGATCACTCCGATAACAGGACAAAATTACGGCACCGAACACCGGCCATCGGCGGGACAAATGGAGGCCCACCAATATTAGATGGATTTGATTCTGGGCCCCACTTAATCTCTTTCACTGTGTTTTAATGGGTGGGCCATAGAAATGGGACCCACTGTGACATCAGCACCACATTTCATCACCTTTCTGGTTTTTACCCACCGCAAAAATAGAAAAAGATTCAATCAAAAATGAGAAAAATATAAATATTATCCAAACCAAAGAAAAATCATTGGTTACATGTTTTTCTACCGTTATTGAATCGGGTAATAAACAAGAAAGCTTACACGGGTCTTTAAGATAGAGCTTATTTGGTAACGGCTTAATAAGTAGTAAAAGATATAATTTATTTGTTTAGTTATTTAGATGTATTTGTTAGTGGTTTAATAACAATAAAAGAAACGACTTATTCACTCAGCTTGAGGAGGGGAGTTTTATTCAAACAGATAATTCCTCCATTTTTCCGCTCAAAACTTTGTTGAGCCATTTAGCAAACAGTTATGTTAATCAAAGTTTAGTATACAACGAGGGTTAAAAGAGTCATTTATGACATTTAGATCGTTTATTCAACACAACAAACAACAAGTTATCTTAATCTATACAGATAGATTAATCTAGACAGACATCTTTATACATATATGACTTAATGGAAAACCAACTAAACACCCTCTTAAACTTGTTACAATATGAACAGTAAATGTTGAATTATTTATGATAATTATCATACTATTTATGATAAACGTTACACCATTCACGATGATTATCTCGTAAGACGTAAATATCCAATTACCACATCTATGTTGTTCACCAATTTGCAAAGGAAGTCAAGTCCATAGACTATTCCAACAATCATATTTAAAGAGGTAAATATTTTGTTGTTTGTTAATTAATTTTTTTAAGCTCCTACCAAACCAACATGTTGACCCGATTCACTTTGACTTTTCCGACTATACATACTCATTTGATCCGACTATAAGAGTATTCGTGCAATGCATCAAGATACATCTCGATTTTAATGTTTCATTTTTTTCTCTATCGATTTTATAATGGTTTTATGTGGTTTTAAGAAAGTGATTTTTAATATTTCGTTTAAAAGTAATCTTTTTTATGTAATTTCTTTAGTACAGACCAAAAGGCCTTTGGTCTAGCAGTATGTGAGTCTTTGGTCTCCTAGGAGGTCAGAGGTTCAAACCTCACTGAGGGTGTGTGAATTTTATTATTCTATTTGCCGTATATAAATATTATATACTTCAAAAAAGATCTTTAATACAAATTTTTAATTATATTTTAATTTAGGTTTAATAACGAAGTAATTTGTTTTTGGTTTAATAAAATAACTTTTTATACAAATAACAATTAAATATTTTGTTAGAACTCAATGATTATCCTAATTATGTTCTATATTCAAAATAAGATGTTTATCCCGTATTTGATTATGTTTATCTGTAGTTAGTTACACGAATTCATAAATGAAGTTTTAATAAATTGTACTTATACATAAATTACTTGTAATTTGAAATTTTAAATTATATACATTAATAAATAGTACTACATGCATAAAAAAATAAAAATAAAAATTGTATTCTATATAATAATCCTTCTGATATTCGAATTAGATCCTAAATTTACCGGTATAGATAACTTTTCAAGATTAATGAACAATAGCTATCAACTATCAAGAATATGGTTTTAAATTTTTATAACTAAAGTCCATAGGTTATATATATAAGCCATTTATTTAGTCCAATTCACTAGCTAGTTGCTTATAAATGTGTATTGGGCCTTTTTCCTAGCTAAATATTTGAACAAATTACAGGAATACCCATTTAGTGTTTAAACTATTTCTTTTTGGTCTTTTGATATTTTAAATAGATCCTTCACCATTCAAATGTTTAAGAACTAAAAATAGACGTTACTAAATCTGTAGGGACTATTTGTGTAGTTTATGAAAATATCCCCGATACTTTTTGCCTCCATTGGCAACGGTCAACACCACCATCCATCTTCTAAAACGTGCGAACTACTTTTCGCAATTTCTACCACAAATAAAGATCATAAGATTCCCCTTCCCATGTATTTGGGAAGGCTGTATCTCACTCCATCTTCCAATCCAACCTTCCACTGTGTTATGAGGATTCACTATATTCCTTCATCTTCCTGTTTGCGTCCAATTAAAAACCCTAGAATCAATTCATTATGGACTAAAGGATATCATCAAAAAACACAAAACCCAACAACATTCTGCTGCTACAGATCCAACACGTAACTTCTAATCTATATATATATATATACATATGTGTGTGTGTGTGTATATATATAAACAAGATTTTCTTGATTTCTTGAACAGAAGCTACTATTATGCATATACCACATGCCAATTGCAAGGAGAGGATTCACAGTTGAAAAAAAGTTTAAAGAAACAGAGTAAAGGGAATGATTCCGGTAACCCCATTGCAGTTTCCGGCAACAAAAAGGGGACTATCGCCGGTGCGGTGGCTCTGATCATCGGCACAAGTATAGGATCCGGGATACTAGCTCTTCCAAAAAGAACTTCTCCGGCGGTAACTCATATGTTTTCCGGTGACCCTTATGCTTAAAACACATCTTTGAAACCAAATCTTGACTGTATTTGCTTCATGATTAACTCTGAAATCGGGCTACATTTTGACTTTCTTGAACAGGGTTTGCTTCCAAGTTCAATATCTTTGACTCTGTGTTGGGGATTTCTGTTAATTGAAGCACTGTTACTAGTTGAAATCAACGTGGGTCTTCTTAAAAAGAAGAAGAAGAAAAACAGAGTTGACAATGAGAATGATTTGGAAGTGATCTCGATTCGAACCATGGCTCAAGAGACACTAGGTGAATTAGGTGGAACCATAGCCACTTTGACCTACGTGTTCTTGGGGTACACATCGATGATCGCTTACGCTTCGAAATCCGGTGAAATTCTTTACCATTTTATCAAGATCCCAGAATCAGTTTCAGGGGTTTTCTTCACCATGGTCTTCGCAATTCTCATATTCGGTGGAGGAACTCGCACCACAGATCAAGTGAATCAAGTTCTTACAGTCTCTATGATAGGTAATTGTTGCAGGTTTCACTTCCAAAATATCAAGATTTTGAAGTTCTTATTATAATCTATTTGATCTGCAAACAGGGTTGTTGGTAGCAATTGAAGTTCTAGCGATCTTTTATGGAGGGTGGGCAGGGTTTGAAGGCAATGGTGATTGGACAAAAGTTCCGGCAACTATTCCGGTGATGATATTTTCTTTGGTTTATCATGATCTAGCTCCCGGTAAATACCTCAAGTCGACTTTCACTAGAACAAAATTATGACATATTATGATGACATTTTGATGGATTTCAATCGTTTTCAGTTCTTTGCGCGTATTTGGGCGGTGATATTGAACGTATAAGGACTTCGGTTGTTGTTGGTAGTGTTGTACCGTTGGTAGGAATCTTGATTTGGAACGCGATAGCTCTTGGTCTCTCCAGTCAGACTGAACCAATCAGCGATCCTGTCGAGTTGCTTATGAGGTAACATTAGATCCACAAATGCATTTTCACTCGATTTTGTTTACTTGATTTCCCCTAAACTCAGGCAAAGATGGGATGGAGTTGAGATTATGGTAGAAGCATTTTCACTTCTAGCAGTTGGAACATCACTATTAGGGACTCTCTTAGGCTTCTCTCAGTTCTTCAAAGAACAAATAGTCAACAATTTGACTTGGGATTCTTCTTCTTCTTCTTCTTCATCATCACAGGAAAGTCAAAATCTTTTCCATATGTATCTAAAAAGTTTGCATTGTGAAGCTATAATCTTTTAACTTTTCTTGCAGAAATCAAGAACTGATTTAGGTGGGATGGTAGAAAAATGGTGGGTAAACAATAGAATCGGTTTAACAGCCACAGTTATGGCTGTTGGCCCGACTCTTTGTGTGTCTACTACTGTTCCAGATGTGTTCTCCGCTGCTACAGACATTGCTGTAAGCTCGTGTGTGTGTGTGTGTGTTTTCGGATGTGTTTTAGTGTGTGTAAAGACTAAAGAGCGTTTTTTTTTCATGGGTGTTTTCCGAATCCAAACAGGGAGGGTATTGCATGACAATGCTGTATGGTGTACTTCCGCCAGCAATGGCGTGGGCTATGTATGTTGCAGAAAAACCCGATGATAAAAAGGGGAGATCAAGAACAAGATTAGCCTTATTCGGGATAGGATTATTCGCTTGTGGGATCATTCTGGAACAAGTTTTTCTCGATCTTTCAATCTTTTAATCCTAAGGGAACTTGTAATTGCAATTCAGAACGAATAATTACACTGTTACACGGGTAAAAAGATAGAATTTTTATTCAAGAAAGACTAAAAGATGCAGAAAGAACCATATGGGGGCGTTTGGATGAGCTTATTGACTTATAACTTATCACCGGCCTGGAAAAAGTGCTTATGAAAAAACTCATAAGTTAAATTTTTTGACTTCTTAAAAAATAACTTATTTCCGGTTTGGTACCGGATAAGTTGTTTTACCCAATCACTCAAAACTCTTTATTACCGATGTCACACCAATTTAAGTCAATAAGTTGTTTTGATAAGCTCAAACAAACACCCCCATAATGTATCAGAAACTATAACTCATGGAAATCGTTAACAGTTTAGGGTTTAGGGTTTAGGGTTTATGATTTAGAATTAGATCAGTGCAAAAATTAGAGACAGTTTCGAGCAGCATTGACAATCTGCTGAGCTTCTTGCTCAGCTGTTAACAAAAGCTGGATTCCGTTATGACTCCGGCTGCCAGCATCCATGTTCGCTACCAGAAGCCTATATGATTCCAAAAATAAGGTCAATTTTCGATTATTAATTTGAAGTTTAACAAGTTTCAAGGAAGAAACAAAAGAAAATTAATTTACTCACAAGAGGGGACTTTATGGTCTTCGGATGACGTGCCTTGCTATTTAGGTCGCACCAAAGATCGTTTGCGTCTATGATTTAATATCACATATGATGGTTTTAATTGATTATAGTATCACATCAAAGACACCCTTGTCACATGTGCTTAGTGGTGTAACAACGACTTGGTCGGTAACCTAGATCACACCAAAAGTCATATGCATCTCTGATTTAGTATCGCATGTGTATTATATGTGATGGAATAATAGTATCACATGTGATTTTTCTATAGTAAAAGGGTGTTCTCACGTTCTCGTAAAATAAATGTGTTCTCGTTTGAACTCTTCCCTATGAAATTATCTTAACAGACTTTCTTTTTTTAAATAAAAAATTGAGTTTTTGTTTTCGGTATTATTTCAATGGATTTTTGATCTTGTTTTTTAAAATGAAAAAACATAGAAAAAACTTCATACATAAAGAATTATTTAAAACTCTCTATGAAAAAATTTATGAAGATTTTCATTTTTAGAATTATAAAGAATTTATTAGAGATACTCTCAACCTCTATGAAACATTTAAAAAAAATCTTAAATTTTAGGTATAATATTTATGAAATATGAAACATGAATCATTAATGTCTAAGGAGTTGTTTGACAGTTACTGAATGGTTTGGTGCAGAATGATTTAAGTAACTCTTATGATATAGTGTAAAATGAAATATAATTGTTCATGATATAATCATGGCTTTTAATGATCAAGGGAGGTCCAAGATACAAAATGATTCAGAGGGTTTTAAAATCAATAAGAGACAAACTTATTTTTTACCAAACATAATTAAACTCTTACGCTGTGTTCTCGAATTTGGACAGAAAAAAAAAGGGAAAAAAAAGAATGGAAAAGAAAGGGAAGGAAAAGAAAAGAGAGGAAACTAAAAAATTTATTTGTGAATCACTAAGGGGCTGTTTGTTTACCTCTGGATGGAACCATCCAGAGGTACCTCTGAATCGCGCAGAGGTTACAACCTGTTTGGCAAAAATATTTTCACATCTGAAGTGAAAAAACCCCTCTGAATCGTGTAGACCCTATTTGGTTTAAGTTATCATTCAGATCCCTCTTTCTTCCCAAAATACCCTCTCCTCTCTCGCTTCCTATCTCATAAACCTCGCTGCCTGCTTCCACAGCCTTCCCCTGAGAAATCGAACACTTCCTCGCCGCTATCGCAGCCCACCGCCAGCGCCGCCGTCCTCGCCGTCCTCGCCGATCGCCGATCGACTGCTCCACCACCGCCATGGTGTAGAGAAGAAACGAGCTGGTTTTTTCTGGTTATCCAAAGTACCCTTTCATTATCTTTTCCGGTCAATCCAGCCTCTTTTTTCCGATCAGAGCAAGCTGATGAAAGGTGGGAACCGACTGCTCCGCTGCTGCCAAACGCCAGCCGACATCAGCGTGTGTACGTAGAGGAACTGCACCTTCCAACGTCACCAAGTAGATCTGATTCAAGTTTGGGTCATAAAGAACCCGTTTGGCTAAGATTTAGACGCTCCAGGGGAACTTGATTGGTAGAAATGAATGGAAGGCAGGATATGGGATGTACAAATTGTAAAAAAGTAAAGAAGGAAGTTTGTATCTTTGATTTTTATTCATTCAATTGATTTTTTTGTTGTTGTCACAAATTAGAGAAGACGGTGGAGGGGTTGAGGGGCGGTGGACATAGGTTGAAGATAAAGCCCACGCCGCTTGTTTCACAAGGCCGTTTCGAATGGAGATTTCATCGCCGGAATCAGCGATGAAGCAGGGAGGTTTGGGGGAGTTGACGATGGATGGTGGAGATGGGAGGATGTCTCGGAGACAGGTGTTGCAGGTGGGTTTGATGGAGACCAGCTGGAAATCAATTGAAGAAGATAGTTGATTTAGGGGTATGAGCTGATCAAAAGGGGATTCTTACATGAGGTTTACATAATATGTATGATTAGAAGTGGACAATGATGTTTAAGGTTTTATCAAGAGAGAAGTGGTTACTCACTGTTGGACGAGAAATCTCTGCCAAACCGTTAAATTTCATTCAGACTGTTTTAAATAGAGGGGTAAAATGGTAATTTGTTCTTATTAATCGTCCAATAAATTCAGTACAACCAAACAACCATTTTTCATTATGCACTATACCATCCAGAGCATCTGTACCATCCAGACCTCTGCACCATTCAGCTCTATATCATCCAGCAACTACCAAACAACCCCTAAGTGCAATAATGAACGTTTAATGGCATATAGATAAATAACTAAATGAGTATTTTTTTTTTGGGAAAATTATATGTTTTCATGTCATATTTCTAGGGTTAAAATAATTGATTCAACTATTATCCAGTCTCGGCCTCTTATTTGGTCATACCATTTTGTGCTATTTATATGTCCTTTTTACGCTTATCATTGTATTTTTATTTTTAAACCAAGACATAATAAAAATGATAAATTTTGATTATGAATTTAGTAACACAATAATAATAACTTTCGATTTACTATAGAAATAAAACGACTCAAAGTTGAGATCTTCTAGCTAATACACCAAAACGTGCTCGCCGGATATTGCTCTTACGTTTCATGAACACAACCGTAGCAAACCCGATCAAACCCGCACCCGCTAAAACTCCAAATACTATCCCAGCCTTCTGTCCCCCACTCAGCCCTTTAGAAGACCCACCACCACCACCGCCAACATCCTGTGGCGGCACAAAACCACCACCACCGCCACTGCCGCCACCAGACGAAGGTGGTGGTGTCAACTTTGGTGGAGGTGGTTCTATCGGTGTCGGAGAAGAAGCAGGCACGAAGAAGGGGTAGGATGGTGAAGATGCAGGAGATATCGCCTGAAGTATTCTCCGCGAACCCTCTAAGGTGGGGAGTGGTGCCAGAACCAGAACCAAAACCAGAATCAGTAATAAAAACGGTCTAAAGTGTATTGCCATGGTTTCGGCTTTAGAAAAACCGATCGAAAATGGAGCTTTTATATAAAAAAGATGTGATGAAAACAATGAATTCCAATGGCAAGAAAACAAAAATAAGATTTATAGCATATGTAAATCCGAAAAACAGCAAATTTTGTGCTGGAGAAATCCGTCAGTAAAACACATAAGAACAAAAACACAAATCGTATAAATATAGTTAATAGAATACATAGTCTACATATCACAGGTAAAATTCGACTTTTAACAGAAAATTACGTAAAAAATCGAAATTTTGACTTTCGAATTTTGACCATCTACATATTATTCAATAGTAACAACATATGCTAATTTTGAAGTTAAGACAGAAGTTATAGAACCTCATAAAAGTCATAATTCATCCTTCAGTTCTTGACTGCTGCTTTCTGACTTGGGCTTCTGAGTTGACTCGGGTTTCTGGAGCTTGAAAGGGATGGCGGCGTGTTGCTTGAGAAACTTGTAGAAAGCTTTCACTGTTCTATCTGTATCTACTGTGATCTGCAAAACCCAAGTTCAAAAGTTTGAGAAAATGCATCAAAAAATTAACAAAGAAATGGCGATTTTGTGGGCCATATAGCAGACACTGACCGGATCAAAGCTCTTATTGCCAGCCGGGAAGAAAAGAAGGGTCGGGTATCCATCAGACTGGAAAAAGATAAAAGCGTAAAATGTCAAGAAAATTAAAAACATATTTGTTGTTAAAATGATACAAAACACTTAATCTTGAAAAGTACCTTAGCTCGAGGGTGTTCATTAGTGGTGCCATCCATCTTGGCTATAACAAGAGAATCGATGCTTCTAAGATGTTTCGCGAGTTTATTGTAAGTTGGTTCGAGTGCTTGACAATGGCCACACCACGATGCATATATCTGAGATGCGCAAAATTTACGATTACTTATTTCATTTATAATCGATCAATACATAAAGATGCATTTTTTTAACTGGTTGATCAAACATCGTACCTCTAGAAGAACATCCTTTGACTCATCCAAAACGATTTCATCGAAATTATTACCAACGACTATTTTTACATCCCCATCGTTCTAAATCAAGCAACAAACGAGAAGAAAGTTACAACCGATGCACAAAAAGCCCGAAGTTTGACCCAGGCCTGGCCCAAAAAAGCCCACCCAAGCCCAGGCCTAGGCAAGGCATAAAAAGCAAATCGGGCCTAATTTTTATCTACAAAAGCCCGGAAAAGCCCATGCCTTAAAAAAATCGGCCTAAAAAAGCCCGAGTGGGACCATTTTCACAGAAAAGCCCGGGCTTCTTTTGCTTACTAAAAATGGGCTTGGAAAACCCGGAACTTGAGCATAAAAAGCTTACCGTTTCTGGGATTGGATCGGATTTGTAGAAGGGTTTGAGGTTGTCTTCTAGGAAATTTTCACCAAACGACTATAAATTGAAAGAAAACACATTTGGGTCAGTTCGTTTAATAACTTTCCTTAGGTTTTAAATGTAAACAAATCGATAATTCCACGGTCAAATGTTGCAAAAACCTTGATGTTGTTCAGTGTCAATTCACCATCCAAAAAGAATTTGCGAGCATCATCATTTCCAGTGAAAGCAATAACCTGCAAGAAAACGTCCACCATAGCATTATTACATTAAAAAGGTCTTATGAAACAATTTTTTCTTAAGGGAATACATATTGAAGGTACAAATACTCACTCTCGGAGAATCTCCCTCGATGCTAAAGTATTCTGCAACTGGTTTGCCGGCATCTTCATCATCCATTGGAACATACACAAAAAGAATCTGCAGGCAAACGAACTTAAAATGTGAACCAATTTTCATTCTAGAGATTGATAGATATAATTATATAAATGAGTACTTATCGATGATTGTTCCAAATAAATTTGTGAACCTTGAAAATAAACTAGAATTTGAAAAAGAAAGAACAAATATCATTTTTTCTTCTACTGATCAACTTTTTAAACCATGATACTTGGGTTATTGTTGCTAATAAGCCATTGTTCTTGCTATAATGCAAAAAGAACGTTATTAAGATACCAAATATATATATATATATACTGACCTTTCCCATAAAATCTTTTGCTGCCTCTTGAAATGTGGGAAGGAACTTCTCTGTATCATTCAAAGTAGTAAAAAGGATCACCTGTCGAAGAACAAGAGGTAAAACCAACAAATTTAAGTACCATTTTGTTAGCATCATAATCACACACACACACACAATAATAGTTATTTTATACTTATTTGTATGATTTATGTCGACTTTGGCCCATATAGGTACGCTCATTATGTCAAGCAAGGTCCATCCGAGTCCTATTGATTTCTTCTTGGCTCAGTAAGGAGTAAGGGCATGTTTGTTAGCGGCTTAATGAGCTTAATGGGACTCACCTTATTCGGTCAGCTATACATGGCTGTTTGGCAGTGGCTTAATGATATAGAAAATGACTTATTCAGTAAGCTTTTAGGAGGGAACTTTATGCAGAAAGCCAAGTTTTTTCCAAACCTGAACATGCACCTTCCATCTATGAAAAAACCCTCCCAAAAATCTTCCAAATCCACACATACAGCTTTATACATACAGGACTTAATGGAAAACCAACCAAACAGCCCCTAAGTTCCCTCTTGGTCCATTTTACTTGTTTTGAGTTATTTATCTTTGTTGTGGTTATTTTATACATATTTGTATTTGGTGGCACATACTGACTCCGGATATAAGCAAAAGTTCTAGATAGAAACCATTGTCAGCAAGAAAGTCCTACCTGATTCTTGATTGGGTTCTCGAATACTTGTGAAGAACTCGCACGAGTGAAGTAAATTACCAGAGGAAACTTGTTCTTAGAAACAAAATCTGTTATATCTGATTTTTTGAACTGGCCTCCTGTAGATAAGTGAATGTTAGTTAAGATATTTGCACTCAATATAGTGACAGTGACTTGGAGAAGATTGGGTCTAGAGAACGAACCAAAGTGGCTAACTTTTTCATCTTCCTTCTTTAGCAAAACCAAAGCTGGATGTTTCCCTTGTGGGTCGATATGGAAAAGCTTTGCCAGATCAGCATTAGACGTTTGGTAGAAGCTTACTTCATCTTCCTGTTTTGAAGCTGCAGCAAGTTCTTCGCTATCTGGGCCCTACATGCATCACAAAAATTGAAACGAAAATATAATGAATCATAATCTAATGTTACATTTGTTGCCAATTTTGAAACAAATATTTGTCAAATTAGCAAATGGTTGATGCCTTGATGGTATGTTTGTGTTTTTTCTTTTTTGTAATCAAGCCCTTAATTCAAACAAGAATTAATATCAAGTCGTATAAATTCCACAAAGTGTCGTAGAATAACAAGTCTTCCATAACCAAGAAATATACATATAGCTTCACATAGCAAATGGTTGATGCCTTGATGGTATGTTTGTGTTTTTTCTTTTTTGTAATCAAGCCCTTAATTCAAACAAGAATTAATATCAAGTCGTATAAATTCCACAAAGTGTCGTAGAATAACAAGTCTTCCATAACCAAGAAATATACATATAGCTTCACATTTAGTAATAATTATGGAATTTTAATGGAATTCATTTTGGTACTAGAGATTCCTCTAGCTTCTCGTTGTTGATGGGTATTCTAGATATTTGACATAAGGCGAACCCTTTAAGGTTGGTATTAACTTTGGGATTGAAGGAGCAACATTTTCCATTTAAATTCGACAAATAATTGAAAATTAAGACTAAAAATTCGAGTGTAATTAAGGTTATACCACTAAATTTTCCACAAAGCCCACAACTACTGGTGACTCGTTGGTCAATATACGTTCAGCTTCCTCAGTTGTCGTTATATTGTGTAGACCAGGACCAATCTTCTTCTTCACCCAAGTCACAATAGCATCCCTAAAGCCACAAAAAGAGAAGTTCTTTAAGCCATGAAAAAAATGCAATTCAAATGGGTTAGTACCAGAAATGACAAGAAATCATATACCCCGATGACCCAAACTAATTTGGTAGGCAAGAAACAATAAGCTAAAACTGTACCTTAATCAACAACTTCTATACACTCAAATGGCTTGATATTGAACATTAATTATAAAATAAGAAGTAGTGGTTCCACTTTGAGAATTAACTAAAAATTTAATACAATAACAAGAATGGAGTTTATACTTAACTTAAGAAATTCAAATGGGATATTCCCAGATTTCCAAAATTGATCTAAATTTTTTGAGTTCTGAATGGAAAATGTTTTAGGGTTACATTTAATTGTTAAATGTCACGAAGAACAGATTGACATTCAAAGATCAAATTTTGACTCGCTTATTTGCAGGGATCACTACAATCAGTACTTTTAAACTAAGAACAAACCAAATGCATTTCAGTGGTACTAATTTAGCTTAATTTTACCCCTCTTCTAGTTTTGATTTATCAAATTTAGCAGAAATGGTGCTTCAAAATTAGATCACATTAGATTGATGTAGCAAATGAATTGGCTGTTCTTCAAAGCAAAATCAAAGAAATTTTCATGAAAACAAAATCAATTCATATATATACACACATAGAGAGAGAGAGGGACTAACTTGTTTCTGGCAGCATTATAAGGCTTATGAACACCATCAATGAAGAAGAAAACGGTAGGATATCCTTCGACATTGTACTTTTGGGCCAGTTCAGTCTCCTCCGCGGCGTCCACCTTCGCCAGCACCACCTCATCCGCCTTCAACTCCGTCGCCGCCGCCGCATATTCCGGTGCCAGAGCTTGGCAATGGCCACACCACGGCGCGTAAAACTCCACCATAACATACCTATTTTTCTCCAAGAAATCACTGAAATTCGACCCCTTCAATACCACCACATCACTCTCGTCGATCTCCTCTTCCGGAGCCGATTCCGGTTCTGGATATTCTCCCTCCCCGTCTCCAAAATCATCCAGATCATCATAGTTCTCGAAATCATGATCTTCGTAACCGTGATTCGATGATCCGGCCTCGTGTAGCTCGTCTTCCTCTAGGAAGCTAAGATCTTCATCATCAAGATCATGCGTTTCCTTACAGAAAGCGTTGAAGCATAGCAGAAGTAGAATCGATAAAGAAAGGATAAGTGACCTCGTAGCTGCCATTGTAGCCGTTAAGACCTTGAAAGCACACAGAGGGTTGAAGAAAGTGTTGAAGCTTGTGGATTTTATGTGGGAATTTGTACATCTGGCCCTTCGAGAATGTTTGCTAAATTTAATTTCAGTCCTTCTAGTTTGAGAAATATCATCTTGGCTATTAAACTTGATGTTCCTTTTTCATAGGTTAAAACTTCATGTTCCTTATGGGGGCGTTTGGTATGGTGAGCAAATCACGTTCGGAATGGTACTTATGAGCAAATCACTTTAAAAATTCGAGAAAGAATACCGGGTGTTAAAATAACATCAAAGCATGTTCAACACAAGATAAAGCGGTTGAAAGATAAATATTCAGCCGCTTATGACATGCTAAACACAAGCGGGTTTGGTTGGAATGATGTCAATCAATGTGTAACAGTTGATGTTGAAGCTCTTCAGGAATACTTAAAGGTAATGATTATGTTTTTTATGTATTTATTTGGTACATAAATATATAATATTGATGCATTATATATATATATATATTCATTTATGTTAATGAATTTATATATATATATATATATATATTGATGAATTATTTTTATAGAAACATCCGAGCAAAAATTATATCGCCAACAGACCATTTCTCCAATATGAGCGATTGACATCAATATTTGGGAAAGATCGAGCAACAGGATCGTTGGCGGATGCAATGGATAACATCAATCTCGAAAGTGAAGCCGGTGTCGAGACCGAAGATTTTACCGTACCATTGTCTACTCCTTCTAACGGTGCTTCCACTATTAATCTTGAAGAAGGGGAAACATCATAAAAAAAGAGGAAAAGAAAAGTTGATGCTCCTAATGATTCCGCCAATGCAATGAAGATGATTGAAAAGGGGTTGGAGAAAGTATCCGACCAAATGAGTAAGTTGATATCGGTTGTTGGTACTCCGGCTACCGAAAGTTTGCCCCATGAGTTAACCGAAATGGGTTTTGATCCAAGCCAAGTTATTGCTATTGTTATGCATTTTTGCGATAACCCGATTCAACTACGTTTTTGGACTTCCATGGATGCTAGTTTCAAGCTTGAATTTGTGAGGACCATCTTAACCAAATTAGGCATGTGATTTTAGTTGGTAAACATTTGAGTTTTTGTCTAAATGTCATTTCGTACAATGGTGAACATTTGAACTTTTGTGTAAGATGCGTGTCGGTAAACATTATGTTTTAAGTCTTTTGATTAATGAATGTGTGCTTTTTTAAACAATATTTATTTTAGAGGTTTTTTGTATCTTCAAATATTATTTGTTAATTTCCATTTAGATTGATTATTTGTTAAAAAAACATTAAACAGCTCAGCAGGGGTAAATTGGTCATTCTGTCATGTTCTGCTCATTACTGTTCTGGCATATCATGTTTTACCAAACGTAGAACAGCTGTTCTGTTCTGTTCTGACTGCGTACCAAACGCACCCATAGAAAGATACTTGTTCCAATAAAAATAGGGTATACACCACATAACCATCATAGGAAATAAAAATCACAATATTCCAAAGACAGGTGGATGATATCTAATTATCACGATTGATACTCCTTTCGTTAGGACAATTTAAAAACACCTTATCAAGGGCGTTTGGTTCAGATAAAAGAATAAAAATAGGAATGAGAATAAAAATAATAAGTTATGAAACTGGAAATGAATTTTCATTCCCCAATTTAATTTGGAATGAAATTTTGGTTTTATTCCAATTTAACCTAGAATGAAAATTTAGACTTCTAGGGAATAAGCTTATTATATTACATAAACCCAAATATCTTTATTTTCATTAATTATTATTTAATACCTTCAATCAAACAGTAAAATAGGCAGCATGTGACTTAACAACTCTACATATGAATAAAGGTGAATCGGAAAAAAAAATTGTGTCTAATATTATGTGATTAATAGGTTTATTATTGCTTTTGCTTGGCTTTATATGATCACAATCAAAGTGGCGGTTAAAGATCAAATTAATTAAAGTAAAAGCAACTTCTATAGTGACTTAGTAAAATTCAGGGACTGAAACGAGTATATAATAATAATGAGGGCCAAATGTGTAGATTTTGGTTCTATTGCTTTTGAGATGATAAAGTCGGTTACCTTTGCACTTCTTGCAAACGGCCGTCTTGACGTTATCGTTGACCATATTTGGACATCCGACGTGGCGGCTCATATTTGACTAAAACTCCCCATTATACGGTCATTAAAAAATCTGTAACGAATAAGCAAGTGCCACGTTGCTGCAGTGACACTTGATGTCTACATATATGTTGACTTTTGACTTTTGGAAGATGGAAGTAGACCTGATTTTAGGTTCCGTTCCCGTTATGATCGTCGTTAAGTTAGCCGGGTGAAGCGGCGGATTGACGACGTCAATTCTGGTCACATGTAAATCACGTGATTCTTTTGTTTTGACACAATTAGAGCCCTTAATCTTTTGGTTTTGACCTGATTAAGACACCTTAATCCTTCGTTTTATTCAATAATCGATTCAGACAAATACCAAAAACTAAAAAGGTTGACGGCAATCCCCCTCGCTGTGCAAGAACGGCATGACTTATTGGAACAGTCCACTCCTCCAGCTCCATTCCCTTTTGCTGATTCCGGTGGTGGTTTCAAATGGTTAGGGTTCTAATTTGATGACCAACCAGACTACCTGAGGGTGGTAATCGGACCAAATAAGATCAAATGATTGATGGCGTTTATAAACAAATTGGGCCTTATTTGGGCTTCCCTAAACAAATTGGCCTGAACGATCAATTTGGGCCTGGTTGGTCTGTCCGATGTAAAATATAATTAACATCCATAATATTTAAATTCTTTTTTTTTTTGGAGAAAATGTACGCGACTTGGAGATTACCATTTCAAAACTCAATAGTCAATAGCTCCTCTATGACAGATTTTTTATTTTAAATAATTTATGTTCTCTAATATACTGTGTGTCGGGGGTGTTTGGATTAGTTTATTTAAAAGTAACTTATTGACTTTTTGAAAAAGTTCTTATTAAAAGTTGATAAGTTAAAAATTTTAACTTCTTAAAAATTGAGTTATCACCGGTTTAGCACCGGATAAGTTGTTTTTCCCAAACACTCAAAATGACTTATTATCGTTGTCACACCAGAATAAGTCAATAAGTTGTTTTTATAAGCTAATCCAAACACCTTCTCAATACACTTTTTAAAAATATATATAAATAATAATAATTCAATCTCATTGATGGGGTTGAACAAATATCAAGTTTTAAAGAATTTTATAAACTTAATTTTTTATTTTACGTTTTTCTTGTTTTAAAATTTTTTGTAGAAAACTTGTTAGAACAATATCGAGAACAAAATCTTTATTTTATGTATTTAAGATAATATATTGAAGCATATACTTTATTAGTGGAGACTAGAACTCCATTCCCATATTTATACATAAGCTCCACTTTTACCGATTAATAGATGGTATCAAACAAGTTAATATTGATACCATCTATTCTTGTTTGTGCACAATATTGTCGGACAAAAATTTGTTTGCTCCGTGTGTTACTCGTTTCATTGTATCTCAACCCCTTTTAATTATAACAAGTTTTTTTTATGTTTATCCATGTTTTTTCCTAACATTTTTTTAGATTCAAATAATACCATGTTTCACTGTTGTCTATGTTATACCTCATAAACCATTATTTCCATAATTGGTCTGGTTCAATAGATATTATGTAATATCTAGATTTTGACTTTATATTGGATGTTATTATTCTCATCGTCTAATATAATAAATCATATACTTCGTTTTCGCCACTGAAACAAGGTCCATTTGACATGCCACGCACATTCTTTTGATCCAGACTTTGACTTTATATGAAATGTAATTATTCTGGTCGGCTAATATAATAAAATATGAATTTGTTTTGTGGCATGTTAAAAGTTATGGATGTGGGTAATTTATCTTACTTTATTACATATTAAACCCTCAACCATGCAAGTTGTGTTGGATTTGGTCCTCCCTTTCAAACACCCGTTGTGCCTTTTATGTTAAGTGTGAGGGTAAGGTAAGATAGTTAATTAAAGAAAACAAATAAAACCTTAAAACCTACTCTCTATTTTCAAGCTCTCTCACATCTCATGCATTCTCCCCATATTCATTGGTCCCTCCATGTGAGAAAAAACACGATCACTTCACACCCACTGGAACTTTACCTTCCCTCTCTTTTGTTGCACAGAACAAGATCCAATCCGTGGTTATGCGGATGAGTTTTCCATCGTCGTTTGTATAGCATAAAGTTATGACTTACTAACTTAGTTTTTCCGATTCGTATTTCACGCAGGTTGGTCCCTGTAATTTTTTTTTTTGATTTTAAAGGTTTTTTCTTTGATTTAGGTGCAAGGTTTATTTAAAGTTATTGAATTAGGGTTTTATGGTTGTATTGACGATGAAGATGAATATTTAAAAAAATAAAAATAAAAGATAATAAAAGAAAACGATAAAAAGACCAAAATACCCTTGATTAACAAAGATAGTGGATGATCGCTAATAAGAAAAACAAAATCCAAACACAAACCATAGAGGTATAAACTTATCAAAAGTAAAAGGAATGAACCCATAATTTTACCAAAAAAATCCATTATAAATAAAAAGATTAGAAAAGTATTTAAGAGGTGTTTGGATTAGCTTATAACTTATTACATTCCTGGAAAAGTTTTACCAAAAATTGATAAGTTAATTTTTTTTAACTTCCTAAAAAATAATATATTACCGGTTTGATATCGAATAAGTTGTTTTTCTCAAACACTTAAAATAACTTATTACTGATGCCACACCGGAATTAGAGGTGCTCATGGTTCGGTTCAGTTCGGTTAGTAGGGAAAATGTGAACCGAACCGCAAGAGACGGATACCTGACTACCCAAACCGAAACGGAATCGCGGTTACCCGGAACCGCACCGCACCGAACCGAAATTAGACGGTTACCCGCGGTTCGGTTCACGGTTACCCGGATTTACTAAAAAAATTCATTTACAATATAAAAGTAGTAGCTAAATATAACATTTAAAACAATTAGAAAACAAATAAATAAAACTAACCAAAGCGCTACAAATTAAAATAAGTTTAACTGTTTAAAAACATCCATATTTCGGTTAATGTCGACGCTTTTACGACTTTATACCACCAAATTTAATCATCCAACATAATTATTGACACCAAAATGTAAAACCCTTCCCTCATTTAACTTTGGGATGATAAATATATAAATAATAATATTAATATTTAATATTAAATACTATATATACATTATATCCGGTTCGGTTCGGGTACTCACGATTATCTTAAATTCAAAACCAAAACCGACCCGTGAATACCCGGTTTTTTTGATTTTACAGTTATCGGTTTTTTTGGTTTCGGATCAAATGGTTCGGCTCGATTTTTCGATTTTCTGTTTGAACAACCTTACGGGAATAAGTCAATGAGTTATTTTTATAAGCTAATCCAAACACCCCCTTTAATATAGCCTCAACTCAACACCCCAGGGGTTTGTCTTCACTCTTCCGCAACTCGAATCCGTACTGTCCCACTGAAAACCCTCCCTGCTCAGCTTTAGAATCACGAGGAACTAAACCCTAGCGATGATCGCTAATATCGAGGCAGGCTTCAGTGGTTGATCGGAAACTCTACATACATTTTCCGTTTAAGTTAGGTTAATTTTTTATCTCTTTGAAACTTTTCGATCATCAGGGCTGTCGTATCTAATACTGTATTATAAGATAATTTTATTCGTTCTTCATCGCGTTCTACTCTAGCTAGTTTTATGTAGGACTGATTGCTGATTATTACTGTTCTATAAATAATTTTAATTTTATTGACAATCATGTAGCAATTTGTGTTAGCCTCTCCAATGTTTGCATGCAAATCATTATGATACATGTTAATTGTTATAATTGTTTGTTTATTACTTGAAATAAAGCTAATTTTTTGAGGATTAGGGTTGCCTGCTTTTGGGAAATTCTATGTTCTTATATGTTGGATATTAGCTTTTGCTGTTTGTAGAAATTTCAGAATATTCATCTTGGAAATAAATTAAAGAGAAGGGTAGGCACGTATTAATATAAAAAAAGAAGCTGCTTTACATGAATTCTTGATGCATTGCAGAAAATTTCTTTCAACTGAACCACAAAAATACTGTATAAGGGCTGAAACATTCACTTTAAATGTTTCTCTGTTTTCTGAGTATTCATGAATTCGTTCTAGAGCTTCTGTTTTTACTCTCAAGTTCTAATAGTTGCTATCCTCATCATTAGTTCATTACATCCAATTACCAACAAGGCTATACTAGTTAGTTCCCCAATTTTCTTCCCGGTTGTTGCCGTTGTAAACTATTTAAAGATTCATTAAATATATTGTGGTTACACTAACATGTGGAATATAAATTCTGCTTGTTGAGCTGTAGATTGAACTCATTGAAGTCTTAAATCTGAAATAGGAAATGGACTTACGTAGTTACATGTAGGATGCTTCCTTAATTAGTAGATGAATCATGTTGTTTTCTTTCCTATTTTTACCACCTTTAATATTTAATTCTCTCCACAGGTTCTGAGGCGAGGGAGCATTAGGCGGCTTTTGGTGGTAAAGAGGTTTTAAGAGAATCTATATATATTGATGCAGATGGACACTTATTGTAACAATAATGGCCTCATGGAATCAAAATTAACGCCGGATCTGAGCGAAGAACTTTTAGAGGATTTCTGTAAAAAAGCATCCACATCCTTTTTCGAAGAACATGGGCTTATAAGCCACCAGATTAACTCTTACAACGACTTCCTAAGAAATGGAATTCAAAATGTCTTTGATTCCTTGGGTGAGATCAATGTTGAGCCTGGACATGACCCCTCTGGAAATGAAACTGTACGGAGATATGCCTCTGTCAAGCTTGGAACGGTCACCCTAGAGAGGCCAATGTTTTGGGCAGGTGAGAACTTCTCAACTGAAAGTGGTTCAGAGTACCTGATCCTCTTACCCAAACATGCCCGCCTTCAAAATATCACCTATTCATCCAGGATGAGTGTTCAGATTCAGTATCAGGTCAGTAGGCCATTGTGTTTTTCCTTTAGTCACTCTTCAAGGTTTGTGCTTGTAGGTGTTAGTTGTTTGCCCCACGATCCATATTATGATGACTAATTATTGATGTAAAGTGCCATAATTAAGACATGAACTCTTGTTGTTTTTATGCAATTTAGAGTTTGGTACATGAGTTCACCCCAAAATGTTGATAGGAAGAAGTGTAAGAACCTTGAGGTTGATATATGATAAATGCAGAACTGCTGCTATAATTTGTTGTATATATTTGATTTGCTTTTGTTCATATTATCAACCCCAAGGTTCTTACACTTCTCTTCCTATCAACATTTTGAGGTGGACCCATGTACCAATTCTTTGATGCAAGTTTTCTTATTTCGGTTTGTTTATAGTTTTCTAATGTACCAACTATTTATTGGTGCTATGACTGTGCAGATATATACTGAAGAGACGGTTGAAAGCGATATTATGGAAACCGGAAAAGAGCACGTCGGGAAAAAGGTTTTATTGGAAGATAGTAGTGATATAACCATTGGCAGGTTACCTGTGATGGTGAAGTCTGATTTGTGCTGGATGAGCGACATAACCAAAGGCGATTGTGGCTTTGACCATGGAGGGTATTTCTTAATCAAAGGATCTGAGAAGGTAACAGAATATCCCTCCTTTTACGCCTTTCTGCTTTGCTGGTCTGAGTTTTACCTTTTCAATCTTGTGAAACTATATTGTGTCCTCAATTTGTGTTGTTGATTTAAAGCAAGCTTGGCAAGCAACTGTAATATGATGCTCCTCATTTCCTTTTTCCCCACTTGAAATACAACTGAGATTCCATGGTACTGCAAAGCTTTCTAATTGTTTTGACCAGATGTGGGGTCTCAAGGGTAACTTCTCAAAACTTGTGGGTCCCTTGGAAGTATTTTTTCCCCACATTTTATGTTTGTTCTTCTCTTTGTCTCAGATAGCTATTCGGTTGCATCCTTTGCTACTTAAGGCGAGGGCTTAGATTCTCTAAACAAATTATCTACAAATTTGATTAATAACTACCATTTGCTACTTGTGTTGTTGTCTTTACTTTGCTCGTAATGACAGTTGCTCTCACAATTTTACTCTGTCTTTGGACTTAGCAATGACTATCAATGAGTGACACCAAGGACCCTTTTCAATTCTTTGCTTTAAAAAGGCTTGTGGCAGTTGATATATATATCATTAATGATTGTATCTACTTCTTGGAGTACTTCATACATATTCTCCAGTATTATTGCAGACTTTCATTGCACAAGAGAAATCTTGTTTGAAGAGACTTTGGTTGATTAACAATCCAATCTGGACGGTCAAATATCGCTCATGTATTGGAAAGGAAAGGGTCTACGTTAAGCTTATTGACACTCATATTAGAGGAGGGGGGAAAGTTATTACAGTGTATTTGTTTAACTCGGTAGAGATTCCTATATGGATGTTGTTCTTTGCTCTTGGTGTATCCTCTGACAAAGAAGTGGTTGATTTGATTGATGCTGATCCTAAAGATAATACTATTGTCAATACACTTCTTGCATCAATTTACGATGCTGAACAGAAGTTTAAGGACTTCAGGAAAGAAGGGAAGGCTTTTAATCATCTTGCAGAGGCACTTAAGCAGAAATGGAGCTACACACCTAAACAAACCTACAAAAGCTGCATCGAAGAAATTTTGTTTCCTAATCTTCATGGGTTTAACCGAAAAGCTAGGTTTCTCGGGTATATGGTGAAATGTTTGTTGGAAGCTTATACTGGTCGTAGGAAAGTTGATGATAGAGATAGTTTCAGAAGCAAGCGGGTGGAATTGGCAGGCGAGTTACTTGAGAGAGAATTGAGAGTTCATTTGAAACATGCTGTTAGACGAATGATAAAGGCTTTGCAAAGAGATCTTTGGGGAGATCGCCCTTTACACCCAATTGAGCAGTATTTGGATGCATCTGTTGTTACTAATGGTCTTTCAAGGGCGTTTTCGACAGGTGCTTGGGTACATCCTTATAAGCGGATGGAGAGAATCTCTGGTGTGGTGGCCCATCTTAGAAGAGCAAATCCTTTGCAGATGATGGCTGATATGAGGAGAACACGTCAGCAGGTTCAGTATACAGGGAGGGTTGGAGATGCTAGATACCCGTAAGTAATTAGAGACTTTTTGCTTAACTTTATTGTTATTTTACATCTTCTAGCTTTTCTTAACCCAACTTGAATAGGGATGTTACTATGTCTATCTATGGGGCTGTTTGGTTGGTTTTTCATTAAGTCTTGTATGGATAAAGTCATAAAGCTGTCTTTTTCAATTAATCTATCTGTATAAATTGGGAAGGTTTTTGTTTGATAGGGTCTTTTCATAGATGGGGGGAGCGTGTTTTTTTAATCGGGAGAGTCAGGTTTGAAAAAACTTGGCTTTCTGCATAAAGCTCCCCCTAAAATCTTACTGAATAAGTCATTTTCTATATCATTAAGCCAGTACCAAACAAGTCATGTATAGGTGACCGAATAAGCTGCGAGTCCCATTAAGCCCATTAAGCTGCTAACAAACAGACCCTATGTCTTGGCTGAAATGTTACCTTACAGTTTTCCATGTGATTTTTTACTTTCCGTTTATATGTTAATACTCTCTGATCAAAGTGAAATTTTGCTGATAATAACTGCTGGATGCAGGCATCCTTCACACTGGGGAAAAGTCTGTTTTATGACCACCCCAGATGGAGAGAACTGTGGATTGGTAAAAAATTTCTCCAGTACTGGTATTGTCAGCACAAACATTCCTGTAAATCTGTTTGACGTATTAATAAAGTCCGGAATGAAAGAATTAGTTGACGACATTTCAACATCACTTGGTGGAAATCACAAGGTTTTTGTTAATGGAGATTGGGTAGGAATATGTGATGATGCTGCTTCACTTGTTGATGACATTAGAAACAAAAGGCGAAGAAAGGAAATACCATATCAGGTTCTCATTCTCTCTATCTTGTTTGTATGTGTATGTATGTAGCATGAACTTTATATCTCAAATCGTATTATATTTGTAGGTGGAGATTAAGCGAGATGAAAAGCATGGAGAAGTGCGTATATTCTCTGATGCTGGAAGGCTTATGCGGCCCCTTTTATTCGTTGAGAATTTAAAAAAGATAAAATTTCTTAAAGGGTCTGATTATTCTTTTCAAAATCTTTTGGATAATGGAATTATCGAACTCATTGGGACCGAGGAGGAAGAAGATTGCTACACAGCATGGGGAGTTAAATATCTTTTTCATGATAAAAGTTCACATCTTTACACACATTGTGAACTTGATATGTCGTTTCTCTTAAGTTTAAGCTGCGGAATAATTCCCTTCGCAAATCACGACCATGCAAAACGAGTCCTTTTCCAGGCTCAAAAACACTCTCAACAAGCCATAGGATATTCAACAACAAATCCAAACATTAGAGTCGATACTCTCACCCATCAATTATTTTACCCTCAAAAGCCACTTTTTAAAACTTTTCTTTCTGATTGTCTTGGAGCACCCAAATATAGTAACAACCATAAGGGAATGCAGTCAAGAGATGAATATTATAACGGACAATGTGCTATTGTTGCTGTAAATATTCATCTTGGATACAACCAAGAAGATTCATTGGTTATGAATCGTGCTTCATTAGAGCGTGGTATGTTTAGATCAGAACATGTTAGAAGCTACAAAGCAGAAGTTTGTAACACGGAATCGTTTGGGAAGAAGGGAAAGTTTGAAGATAATATAATCTTTGGGAAAATCCAAAGTAAAATTGGTCGTGTAGATAACCTAGATGAAGATGGATTCCCATATGTTGGTGCTAACTTACACAGTGGTGATATTGTCATTGGAAAGTATGCAGAATCAGGGGGTGATCATAGTATCAAATTGAAGCATGGTGAAAGAGGATCCGTGCAGAAAGTTGTACTATCTGCTAACGATGATGGAAAAAACTTTGCCACTGTATCTCTGAGACAGGTAATTTTTTCCCTAAATACAATCTCTTATCATCTAAATTCCAATGTTTCTTGAACAATTAGATAGCTTTATTATGATGTCAGTAACCATTTGACTGAACATGGGAGGAAAGTGGTTTTGACTTATCTGTCAAATGTGTAAGTTAGCTCATTTTGACCTATTTTTTGAGCTTATTGAAAAATCTTGCGTTATTCTACTTTAAGTAGGGTCCAAGGGATCTTTTCCATTTTCCTTTTCAATTATGCCTCTTATGTTTTTCCAATTAATTTGTCAACATGTCCGTTTAGGTCATTTTACATTGTCATCTAGCTTCTGAACTTTATCTATCAAATATCTAAGTTAAGCTTATTTTTGAGCTTATTGAAAAAGCCTTATTTGGTTCGCCATAAGTTAGCGTTTTGAAATGCTACTTTAAGTAGGGTCCAGGGGATCTTTTTCCATTCTTTCCTATTTGTGCCACTTCTATTTTTTCCTATAATCTGTCAATGTGTCTTTTTAGGTCGTTTTAAATTTTCATCTGGCTTTATCACCTAGTTTTTGCCAAACATGACTACTTTATGTGCTAGATTATCAGCCAACTGTTAGCTTAACCGCTAGTTTGCCGAACATAGCCTAAATATCCTGCAGTTAGGGCCTGTTTGTTAGTAGCTTAACAAGCTTAATGGAACTCACAGCTTATTTGGTCAGCTATACATGACTGTTTGATAGTGGCTTAATGATATAGAAAGTGGCTTATAGAAAGCTTCTAGGGAGGAGCTTTCTGCAGAAAGCCAAGTTTTTTCAAACCTGCCCCTCCCAATTAAAAAATAGGTCTCCTTCCATCTATGAAAAAGTCCTCCCAATCAATACAGACAACTTTATGACTTTATCCATACATGACTTGATGGAAAACCAACCAAACAACCCCCAAGTGACGAAACATTGGGATTTTTTGAGCCAAATTGGGTCATCAACTTTTTTTTTAATTATGACAATGAGCATATATATATATATATAGGGGCAGGTTCAAACGAAAACGCTACCTATTTAAGAAAACAAGAAAACTTTTTTCATGTACAAAATCATATAAGATTCACATAGAAAATCATATATGATTAGCCACAACTTTTCCCGCGACTTAACCCGCGGCAAAAGTCGCCCGTGTCCATTTTTTCATGTTAGTACAAAATCATATGTGATTTTGTACGTGAAAAAAAGTTTTCTTGTTTTCTTAAATACTTAGCGTTTTCATTTGAACCTCCCTCTCTCTCTCTCTCTCTATATATATATATATATATATAGTTTTCATAAGCTGAAAACTTCCCACAAATGGAATTGTTGCAATTTTCATGGGATGGATTCAAATGGGGATTTTAAGATAGCTTTTTGGGGTACAAATTGTTTGATCACAAGTTACGTTACCTTCAATAGATAGGCATCATCCTCACATCTGAATCATCATATTGTTAGTGATTTGTGCTTTGAATTCTCTATTGTTGTAGGTACGTACACCAAGTCTTGGCGACAAGTTCTCAAGTATGCATGGACAGAAGGGCGTTTTGGGGTTTCTGGAATCTCAGGAGAACTTTCCTTTCACCATAGAAGGAATAGTTCCAGATATTGTAATAAACCCGCATGCGTTTCCTTCTCGACAAACTCCAGGTCAGCTGCTCGAGGCTGCATTGGGCAAGGGGATTGCCATGGGTGGCTCATTGAAACACGCCACCCCTTTTTCTACCCTCTCTGTTGACGCCATAACCGACCAACTTCACAGGTAAATAGTTTATACATATCAAAATGCACACTTAGTTGTGAAACCAAACCAAACATTTAGTTGGCTCGCATAGCGGGTTGGATATCCAGGTTGATAAATAAATAAATAAATATATATATATATATATATATATATATAGATAGATAGATAGATATATAGGGGAAGGTTCAAATGCAAACTCAAATTTGGTTGTGAATGTGTGGATAAAGAAGAGTGCCACACGTGTCCCATTCAGTCTGAATGTATTCAGACCGAATGTTGTGTTATTCACGCTGAATGCGTGTTATTCATACCGAATAATGAATGAACTTCACCTTCGCTATTTATACCGGATGCTGTTCATTATTCAGACTGAATGGGACACGTGTCTCGCTCTTCTTTGCCCTCTGTTCACATTTGAACTTTCCTCTCTCTTTCTCTCTCTCTCTCTCTCTCTCTCTCTATATATATATATATATATATAAATATATATCCCACCCGAAAGTAGGATTGGGGGGGGGGGGTAAACATGACTAATCCATTTTAAACTTTTCTTAATCTATCATAATATTAAAAAAATTCTTACTGGTGCCGTGTGGCGGTCAATCCCTCATTTTAAAATTTTCTTAATCTACCATAATATCAAAAAAAGTACATTTGGAAGATATGTTGCTTATAATGACCTGATTTGCAGGTGTGGATTTTCAAGATGGGGGAACGAGAGAGTTTACAATGGGCGTACAGGTGAAATGGTCGAGTCTCTGGTGTTCATGGGACCCACATTTTACCAGAAGCTGGTCCACATGTCAGAGGACAAAGTCAAGTTCCGTAACATCGGACCCGTCCATCCTCTCACACGACAACCGGTGGCTGACCGCAAACGTTTCGGTGGGGTCAAGTTCGGGGAGATGGAGAGGGACTGCATCATAGCCCATGGTGCAACCGCCAACCTATACGAGCGGCTCTACACACTCTGTGATGCTTCACATATGCACATCTGCAGGAAATGTAACAACATGGCTAGCGTGATCCAGAGGTCGGTCCCACGTGGACCCAAGATTCGTGGGCCCTACTGTCGTTTTTGTGAGTCTGTTGAAGATGTTGTCAAGGTGAACGTGCCATATGGGGCCAAGTTACTTTGGCAGGAGCTCTTTAGCATGGGCATTTCTATCGAGTTTAATTCGGAGCTTTGCTGAATGACTTGTTTCCATTTGTATAAATTTGTAATTTGAAACTTGCATTAATTGTAAGCAGAAACTGGATAAGATGCTGTAACTCTTAATAGTATTTGTTCCTGACCTAGGGTGGTTGGATGTGCCTTTTGAAACTGATTATTGTGACTTAAATGTCATAATAATCTGTTTGAATGTGTGGGTAAAGTAATTATTCTGATTATGATTATTTAAGGGTCAAAAGGTTGGTTTTTGATAATCACTCTCATACTGGCTGTAACAAAACTCATCATAGGAAAAGTAAAATTACTTATTTGCATCTTCTTTTACCTTGAATTATATATTCACAAATATATTTTATAGATTTAATAAATACCAATAATGGAATAAGAAATGTATAAGGAGTTGTGTTCTTATTGAAGGGTTGTGATTAGACAAGAACATATGTCTACAATAGGTCTTTATAAAAACCTCCTAAGAGCCATGTCAAGTATCTTTACTGTGAAATGTTATTTAGATAAATAATTATAATTTGTTAAATACAAACAATTAATTTTACTTTTTTTCTTCATTAGCAACAATTGCAAACTTAAGTTAATGATACCCAATATCTTAAAAATCCATAATAAGCTCAAGGCTCCTAACATGTTTGAACTTCTGTGTTATTTAAAAAGATTAATACATTTTGTTTTGTTTGTGTTAAGGGCTATATCTTATAAATTTGATTGACAGAAATATTTTTATCACAGGATGGGAAGGAATACTGGTTAATGGTTATCATTGCAAATGGTTTTTTGCTATAACCGTGAGTTTCCAGGCCCAGTTTACATGACTAATCCATTGGACCACCATAAATAACCTCAAATCTTTGGCTCATTGCAGGTGGACCTCCATAATCACAGGAGCTTTACAGGGCCTAGATTCGATCTCGGGCTTTTGCAATGGTATTTAGGGGTAATCTAAAATGGCCAAATCAAATGTTATTTGCTCCTCTCTCTCTCTCTCCAACTTTTTTGTACTAATTTCTAATTCAAATGGTCAATTATACCCTTGAGCAAAACATAATTTACTAATTACCAGCACAAAATCAAAAGAAAGTGGGTCAACACCAAAATGGGCAAATGGAAAGCTTTTAAACATTCATTGGAATTGCATATAGTATCAACATTCCCATATGGCCAACTCCCAGACCAAGAGTTTAAAGTTTCACTAAAAAGATAGTCTAAAAGACTTACAACCAAATATCATTTCATCTTAAGTCCTAAATATTTGTTTGTACAATTCTGTTTCCATGAGCAGCTGCCAGGCACCATATCCACTAATCAATACAAGCTGCAAACACAAGCTTACATGATTCAGATCGTAAAATTATAGTTTAGTCAAGTGTAATTAACTTTCACAACGGATAAACAGGAAGATCATACTATATACATGCTAAAGGCATGGCTATTAATATCATAAACAATAAATACATACAAAGAATACTTTAAGGTATCTTATATGATGAGTAAGGCCAATAAAAGGCTTGACTGTGGAGTAGAAAGGCTTCTCGTTAAAGCGCAATCATCATGATGGATTCCTCAAATGTTATTTTAAACATGTAAATAGTTAAATAATGCAAATTGAAACTCATTCCTCCATCACTAATTCCTTCGGCTTCCTTTGAGAAATTAGGGTTTGTGTAGGCCAGTGAGATAAGGAGATTGAGAATGATGATTGTCAACTCCTCAAAGTGTTTTACTAATCCCGACAAATAATGATTGCAAATAATCAGGTCTGATAAACTCTGTGGTCACAATTGTTATGTACGTCTAGAATCGAACCCTGAACAGATAAGATATTCCACCACATCCTCTAGGAGCTCAACCATCAGAACCCTTGTGGTTACCTCCTCAAAGTTTAAGGACAATGATAATGATTTTCAGTATCAACCTAGCATCATCAATACCTTTGGATCCCCATTCCTTGACTATAATAGCAAGATTAAAACTTCTGATTGTTTATGTCACTTGGAAACTTACTCATTTGACCATGAAATTGAAATTTAACTCTTAATTGTAACCCTCAGATATCAATATCCATCAATATGATCTATCTTCAAAAGTGAAGCTTAACAAACCAAAAATCAAACTAAATTCAACAAATAAAACGCTTATTAAATTAGGATTACCTCCCCAGCAGTAACAGCAGCACCAGCAAGAGCAAATCATAAGAAGATCTTTGAGAACAGCAGAAGCACAACCACAAGAACGATCCTTACTAAAACAATTCTGATTACTATCATCATCACGCAATAATGACTCCTGATTACTGCTCTCCGAAGACTGATTCTTCTTGTTTTTGTCACTTTTCAACCGGCGTAAATTCCATTCAAGATTATTCAAGTAGTCCAGCTTGAATGAATCCCGTAATTTCTCCGATGGCCATAGATGCATATCTCCAAAGAAAAATCAAGAAATTGAAAAGAAAATTGGGGTTAATTTTGCGTATATTTTGCCTGTTGGGGATTTCGAAAAGAATACTTACATATTCGGTCCCTTATATTTGAAACTATTGTCAAATTTGTCCTTATTATTTTAGAAATTTGAAAGAATGGGGTTTCACAAAGGAATATTTACATATTTGGTCTTTTGTTTTGAAAATGCCCAAAGGATAATGTCCAAAAAGTAGAAATTAAACGGGGTGAAAGGAAGGGGTCGTGTTCTAAGGGGTGTTTGGGATTGCTTATTTAAAACAACTTATAACTTTTCTACAAAAGTGTTTTTCAGCTTTTGATAAGTTAGAAGAGACTTACTTCTTAAAAATCTCCTTATCACCGGTTTGGCACCGGTATAAGTTGTTTTCCCAAACACTAAAAAATGTTTATTACCGGTGTGACACCGGAATAAGTCAATAAGTTGTTTTTATAAGCAATCCCAAACACCCTCTAAGTAGGAAATCAAAATTTTGTTTTAAAGCTACTTTGTTAGCAGAGTTCATATAAGTTAATATGTTAGCATGCGTTGATTTATTTTATGTTATAATTTCATGGTATTTTATTTTATATTATACTACCATTTCTATTCGTTAACACTTTTTTTATAAAACACCTCCTCACACTTCATGGTTTTTCCTTTCTTGTAAATATAAATCACCTTCAGAGATTCTCACACAAAACACCTCATGTGCATGGTTTCCTTCCAACTAAACCCAACCTGTTATTAGAATAGCTTTTTAAAACCACATTTTCATTTTACCCCCCTTTAATTTTTATTTTACTCCTTTTTACAATGTAATTTCCATTTTAAATTTATTTTTATAACAAAACATATTATTAAAATACATTAAAGTTGTTTTATTATAACAAAGTACATTATTAAATTTAAAATGTATAATAAAATGTTGACATGTTGTGTAACAATTAACTACAATGAATTTATAATTGTTTTCTAGGAGGAGGTTGTATAACACAATTTAAATAGAAGATGATAATGTTAAATTTTAAATGATGAAAATATTTTCAAAAGGTTATTGCATTGAGAATAGGGATGGAAACAGGGCGGGTATTGGGCGGGTAATGCATCCCCCGTCCCCGTCCCCCGTTTAAACCCCCCGTCCCCGTCCCCGCCCCGACTAATCCCCGACGGGTTCGGGGGGAAGAAATTCCCGATGAGTTCGGGGAACCCGTTGGGTACCCGTTTAGTAAAAATCGATAAATTTAAAAATTAAAATTATAATAGATTATTAGAATATTAATTCACAATATTGAAAAACAAATATGTTTGTTGTTTAATAATAAATATATACATAATATACATATTTAATTATTTAAACACACACTATATACATATATTTTAAAAAATAAAAAAATTAATCGGGTACATTAGGGGCGGGTAATGCAATCCCCGACCCCGCTTCGGGCATGAAAATATATCCCCGTCCCCGCCCCGTTACCCGTTAAACCGGGGAATCCCCGCCCCGTTAGGGTGCGTTTGGTACAGTGAACAGGATGGAACAGAACAGAACAGAACAAGCTTGTTCCATGTTTGGTGTGATAAAATGTTGGACTAAGTGGAACACATGTGGAACAAGATTGTTCTATCCTACCCCCCTAGAACTAAGTAGAACAAGGATTAAATGACCATTTTACCCTCTAACCTAACACACACACATACTCTCTCTCTCTCTCTCTCTCTCTCTATATATATATCTCTCTCTCTCTCTCTCTCTATATATATATATATATATCTCTCTCTCTCTCCTACCTCTCCCATTCTCTCTCTCCTATCTCTCCCATTCTCTCTCTCTCTCTCCTCTCTCTCCCCTTCTCTCTCCTCTCCCTCTCTCTTTATCCCCTTCTCTCTCCTTTCTCTCTCTCGTCCCCTTCTCTCTCCCCTCTCTCTCGTCCCTTTCTCTCTCTCTCTCTCATATCTCTCTCTCCTACCTCTCTCTCTCCCCTTCTTTCTCTCGTCCCTCTCTCTCTCTCTCATCTCTCTCTCCCCTTCTCTCTCTCCTCTCTCTCTCTCCTACCTCTCTCTCTCCCCTTGTCTCTCCTCTCGTCCCTCTCTCTCTCCTACCTCTCTCTCTCATCTCTCTATCGCCTTCTCTCTCCTCCCTCTCTCTCCTACCTCTCTCTCTCTCTCCCCTTCTCTCTCCTACCTCTCTCTCTCTCTCATCTCTCTCTCCCCTTCTCTCGTCCCTCTCTCTCTCTCCTACCTCTCTCTCTCTCTCTCCCCTTCACTCTCCTCTCTCTCTCTCTCTCTCATCTCTCTCTCTCTCTCTCCCCTTCACTCTCCTCTCTCTCTCTCTCTCTCATCTCTCTCTCCTATCTCTCTCCCCTTCTCTATCCTCTCTCTCTCTCTCCTCTCTCTCTCTCTATATATATATGTGTGTGTGTGGGTTATTTGATAAAAAAAACACTAAGCAACTCACTGGGGGTAAATTGGTCATTTTGTTCTGTTCTGTTCTGTCCTGTCCTGTTCCGTCATATCATGTTTTACCAAACGTGTAACAGCTGTTCTATCCTGTTCTATTATGTTCTGTTCTGTTCTGTTCCGTTCTGTTCTATCCTGACTGCGTACCAAACGCACCCTTAGGGCGCGGGTACCCGCCCCGACGGGTAAAATTTCCATCTCTAATTGAGAAGGTTTTTAAAAATAAGTTTTTGTTAAAATAAGTTAGTGGAAAGCTGACGTGACAAAACTAATAAATTGTTATATAGGTCATGCATTATATGTTACTATAACATTTTTTTAAATTAAAATATTTAAAATTAAGATTTCTAAAAACAATTACATCTAACTCCATCAATTACCATACTTACCAATTTTAGCATTAATTTAAATATCTAATAAATTCAGCATTCCAATATAAGTTTTAAGAAAAAATATTAAGAAAAAACTCTTTAACACGTTTAACCTTATTGATATAAATAATGAAAATAATATAAATCGATCTCTTCAATATCAAGTTTTAAAGATTTTTTTAAATTTATAGATTTTTACATTTTTTTCTTCTATTTTAGAATCCATGTTTAACATAAAAGAAACTATTGAATTAAGATCTCTATTTTAGTATGCTTGTCAAAGATGCTCCGACTCTCTATCGGATCTCAATTTTTTTCAATTAAATTATTCATTTTGTTTCAGCTTCTGACTTGACAGATCAAACATCAAATGACGTGATTTTTTCGTATACAAAAAACTTGAGAGAAAACAATGCTCTAATAAAATTTGAAAGAATTGGTCACATGTTTAGAGGTACTTTTTCATTCACTTGACGTGATATCTGATAACTTCTGAAGCAAAACCATTTATAACATCCGAATGGTTAACCTATTCCAAGACTTTTTACTTTTGCCACGTCGGGTTTCTACTAACACTTTTTAACAAAAACCTATTCTTAAAAACCTTCTCCAATGCAAAAACCTTTCCAAAAGCTTTTTCATCAATTACATTATAATCTACCCTCATCTATTTATAACTTTTATATAAACCCCTCATTTGATTTGTCGTTTTAAAGTTCACGTCATATGTCGCTTCTATGAGAAATATGAGTTACATATAGCGCTCTTTTTATAAGCATACGTTCTAAAAAAACAAATAAAAATAAAGGATAATCATGTTTAACATTTTGTTTTCTTTCAAAATGAAGTTTGTATTTTAGAAAAGAATAAAACAATAAAACCCTGTCATATAAAGGTATAATGACGAGGGCACAAAAAAATCAATTCGTTAAAAATTAAAAGACGGTCAATATATCGTGTATGCTTTTTATATTTTTTAGGTATTCGATATTGGTGCCATTTTAATCGTCTTGGCAAGAGTTTTTTAATAATGTATTTTGTTATAAAATATATTTAGATTTATTATATATGTTTAATAAATTAGATTAATTAATAAAAATACATTAAAGTTTAAAATGAAAATTATAATAAAAAAAGGTATAAAGTAAAAAATAAAGGGGGTAAAATGTAAACTTTAAAAACCTCCACCAACCGGTTATGTGAGGGTAAGTCTTTTGTTAAAAACCTTTTGTTTAGTCTTTCTCTCCAATGGGATTAAACACTTAGGTGGCGTTTGTTTTTTAAGAGGTGCCGAATCTGAAGTCTGATTTCAGTTTTGAAATGGTTATGAAACATCTAAACGAATCAGACATAAGTGGTAGTTAAGAGCTTAAAATGAAAAAACAAACAAGGCTTTATTGTATTACAAAAAGTCTTTAAAGGTTTTAGCATTGGAGATGCTCTTATGGGGTTCTCATATAACTAGTCGCCAATCAATTTTCCACTGATCTTTCATGTTTCTTTTCTTCTTGGTCGCCATAACTCTAAACCGTCATCTTTCTTCATCGGAAACAGATCAAGGTCACCAAATTCAAATATTGATTCAATCTTTGCCCTATTTCAGTTTCAAATATGTTAAATTTATGCTCAAATTATTCGTTAGATATCATTCTCCATTTTTATGTGTTGTAGTTCAACTTTTACCTGTGATTTAGTCTTAATGGGTGATGAAACTATGGTTTATAGGCATTATAAATCTTTCCACAAATGAATCTACAGGTTTTTAGATGATGTTGAACAACATAAGTTTTTTTAGACCATGGGTGTCCAAACTAACGCTTAATTTGGGCCATGAAAAACAGGCATGTAAATTCTTAGTAGCGACTCAAATCGATGACCTCTAAGGAGGATCCCCAAATACCCAAACATTATTATCGATTGAGCTAACCCAGTTCCAATCCGTTAATGGCGATAATAACATGTTTAAGGTCAATTACGACATTGATGAAAAACAAATACCAGAAACAAGTAAATCCGATAAAAGAACCGAGAAACACCCAGGAAGCTATGCTCCTTAAAATCCAAAGCTCTCCAAAAAAAATCGAGGGTTAACCAAGCGAAAATGGAACAAAATTTTATTAAATATGAAGAGATTTTTGTTCCATCTCTCTTTGTTACTCAATTTTGATATAATTATTATATTAAAAAAATTCAAAATGCCTAATTTTATTATGTAAGATTGTGTTAAAGATGCTTTGACGACTATAAATTTGAAGTTTGACATAACAATGACATAAAGTTCCCAACACCACAAGTAAAAAACTCGTTCATATTATTATTTTTAAACTCCTGAGTTTGTAGCTATAAGCTATAAGCGTATAAAACTTGTAGTAAACCAAGTTGAAGATATTGATTAGCAAGAGGGTTGCAAGTGATATGCAAAAAGTGTCGAAAAACAAAGTGATAGATTGAAGAAATGGATGTGATGATAATTATAACCAAGTTGAGATTGGTGCCTTTTTTTAGAGCTTCATGTAAGTCTTCTTGAAAGTGATTCTTATGGACTTTAACTTTGTTTTGCTTTTCTTTTATTTGAAAAGGAAATTAAAGGAAAAAAGAGTAAGTGGGGTATGCTTAATATTTTGAAAATTGGTGTCCTTTGAATTATGAAGATGTTGACATGAATCCTTCTATTTAATGCATTTTAGAAGTATAGATAGTTTATATTGGTCCCATTTTATTTCATAATCGTAATCCAGTTAGTTTTTACTCGTTTTGGATAAGATGTGTTTTCTTATTTTGATTATTTGTTCAAAAGAGTCATGGTAAAGAGAGGAGGTTCCAACACTCTCTCAAAATGAGGCTAAACGGTTCCCTTAAAAAGTAGAGACGAAAGAGTGTGTTAAGTCCTTACAGGCATGCAAAACTTTTGAAAATGTTTTCCTAAAATAGCTCTGTTATAGACAACGAAATATCTTAGATATATACGAGATTGATGAACTTATATTAAACCACCATAAAACTCCAACAACTTTTATAAGTTAGAAATAAACGATAACATAAAGCTTCTGAACTCTGAAACCATAACAAACCAAACAAGTGAAACTATTCGGTTTCGTGTCTTGAATATTTTAACAAAATGAAGGATAGTTGTGAGTTGTTGTGCATCCAACGACATTTATGCAAGAGTTATTCCAATTGTATCATATGTATAGGGGTTTAGGATATCTTTTTCTTTCGGTTTTAAATAGATATAAATTAACATTAAGAAATAAACCTTACAAAACGATGCATTTGTTAATTTCTAACAATAACATGCTAATTAAGTCACTTATTAGAATAACATGGGCATGACACAGAAATCCAAGATCTGTTTTTGAATTTTTTTTCACCAAGATGATCATACATAATTAAACACTACTTTCTTCAAACTAACCTTGATGTTTTTTACACAAAATTAACCAATGATCTAACATGTTACAAAGAAATAAAATGCATTATATAGATAAAACATCATTCAAACCTGGGTTTTGAAGACCAACCCATGTCGAGTTCCCACTGTCAATATCACGATGAGTTTGTGCTTGGCCTAATACTAACATAACTGAGTCATCCAACATGAAAAGAAAACAGAAAAAACTCGATCCAAAGATGTAAGTTACAGTTATAAAACCAAAAAAGGATTAATATTCATAAATGGTGTAAAGCACCGAGATGAAGATAGATGTTACCGAGGGGACTGTATGTAACATACAAAGGGTATCGACGAGCAAGATGATAGATCGAAGAAATTGAGGTGATCATGAAAGACAAGTATCTAGTAATTGGTGCCATTGTTGAGAGCTTGATCAAGAAGTGTGCTTGATTTTTGAAATTTGTTTTTGTGGGTTTTTTTAGACTTTAATCAATTCAATTGGTTTGCTTTTTAGTTAAACAATTGGGGAAAAAAGAATAAGTGGGTTTGCTTTGGGTTATGCCATTGCCAAAGTTGGTGTTGAATTTAGAGGATGTTGATGTGAAAGGTTTTTTCAAATAAATTAAAGTAACACAGTTAATATCATGTATAACTATAAATCGACTTATTTTAATACAATTGATTATAAATTAGTAATTAATATTAATTGTAAGTTATTAATTAGTATTAATTTTTAATTATTAGTTGTAAATTTGTGTTATAACGATTATTATTATAGTTACATGTGTCCTTTTTTTTAATAAAATATAACTTAAAAAGTTATCGATAATAAATTAATTTTGGTTTCTTTCTGGGTTATATTACTTAGGCTAGCTCACACGTTTTTTATGGGCTTGTCATCTTCATGCATGGTACATAATACATTATTGTTTAAAAAATGTGTATGTGGTTTATTTTTCCTTAGTTCAATTGTATCCATCCGTTTGAATTTAATGGTTCTATTTTATTAATTTTTAACACTCTTTTAACTAAAAAAAACAATTAGATAAGGTTTAGGTTTAGAAAATAAGTTTATTTAACTATGATACCTTATTTTATGATTTTTTTCTTTTAATAGGGACGTCAAATCTTATACTGGATATTAAATTTCATAGCTAATCAATCAAATGAGGATATAAAATCTTACAACAAAATATGGTGTAATGAATATGAACAAGGGTTGGATTCACGTGAGACCAACCTATTTTTATGAGACCTGTAAGACCATATTTTTCCACTTGAAACTTCACATCAAAACCTGTGAAAGTAAAAAAAAGTCCGAACCTTCAAAACAAAAACACTGTGAATGTTACCTTCACAGTGTTTTGCTGTGAATTTCAAGTGTAAAAAAATGATATCACGGGTCTCACGAAAACAGACTGGTCTTACGTGATCCCTAGTCAAAGTAACAAACAAGATTTGATATAAGACTGTTCATTTCACCAATAGGAAAAGATAGAAAAAAAATATACCTACGAATTTTACAGTTTGTGGACGACTTTAGGGATAATTTGTGAAATGCTTGCGTTAGAATCATCTCCCACACTTAACGGATGAAAGACACGATTATTGTCGTGCCTCTTCCTGTGTAAGTGAATCAGTAAACGTTTACCCTGTAAGATATTAATAAACGGCTTCCTAATAATATCTATTTTAATATATTTATTTTCTGTATCAAGTTTCATAAATTTTGTATAATTTAACATTACCCATTAAAGATACGAGTTAAATGAAAATTATCATAAGAAAATTTGTGACAAATACAGAACCATCCAGATGTACCATTACACCATTTGTTTTTATTGTTTATTTCACAAGGATTAAAAGGCTCTTTTGACTTGAAAGGGCATTGTGTGGTGTACATCAAACATGGACCCACTTTTTGAAATGAAAGGATGAAAATAATTACCAGCTGATGTAAACAATATTTTAATATAAATATAAAAATTAAAAAGTTGTACGTTGTGCAAATATAATATGAGATAATTAGGATTTTAAAACATGCCATATAACAATAAATAAAAATAACATTTATGATCACGAAACAAACAATATTTAAGTTATATAAGTCTAGCAGCGTAGGCAGGGGCGGACCTAGCATGGTTCATCGGTCGCACGGGCTACTGTATTATATCTTCATTGAAGGATAAATTTTTTGGATTTATTAAAGGTGCAACCGTATTTTCTAGGGTGCTCTTAAATAATTTAAAACTGAACTCATGACACAAATAGGGTTGTTGGTGTAATGACTTTTTCCAATTGAATTAAAACTTCTTATAGAGATGGTCTTAGGTTCAATCCTTATTAGATGCAAATAATTAAATTTTGTAGGTAACAACTCTATATAAAAACTGTCAATATCAAATATTAAAAACCAAAAAACTCCTAAAATCAACAAAAAAATTCATCAAAATCAATAAAGAGCTTAAAAATCTAAAAAAACTCTTGAAATCAAACAAAAAATTAAAAAAATTTCTTGAAAACAAACAAAAAACTTTAAAAATCTCCTGAAACGGTATAATTGAGTTAAAAACACATAGAAAGATATTGATCGTTAGTAAAAACGTAAATACACGTCGATAAAACCGTATTTTTGATAATAAAAAAATTCTATGATGTATGGTGTCATCGTATCAAAAAAAAATTGGGTCCGTCTCTGAGCGTAGGTATGTAATGTTTGCAAAACGTGCAACTCAAACTAAAAATTAAATGTTCATAAATGAGTATTTATTTATACAAAAAAAACTTAAAATATATAGTTGTTAGTAAATGTCTACGATACACAATTATAAAATTATGTAATTATTATACAATTTAATTAAAAAAAATACACAATTTTTAACTTTTAATTATGTAGATAATTTTCTCCACTTCATAAATAATGATATAATAAGAAAATAAATATTTAGTTTTTTAAAATATACACCAAAGGTTGTCTAGCCTAGCGGGGATTATGTAACATCCTAAGTCACCAGTAGACGGTATCTTTTGTTGGTGAGGGTTCGAACCCCGCGGCTAACAATTCTGAGGTATCCAGCTCTTGGGCCGGTACTTTGGATTGGTTCAGGGGTGAGTTCATGGGTCAGTCCATAGGGCTGGATCATGGGTGCAGAGGATTAGTCGGTGCCCATTTGTATCCGGATACGAGATACCCTTGGGATGTGTGAGTGTGTTAAAATGTCGTCCAAAAAAAAGTTTTAAAAATATAAACTTAGGTGGCGTTTGTTTTTTAAGAGGTGTTGTAGTCTGATTTCAGTTTTGAAATGGTTATGGAACGTCTAAATGAATCAAAAATAGGTGATGATTAAGAGCTTAAAATGAAAAAACAAACAAGGCCTTATTTTGAGAAAACCTAAAACTATAATATAAACATTTACTTTAAATTGAAAGAAATTATTCTTTAACAAAATTTATTTGTTTTTTTCGAATACACCATGTAACATAGTACGTTAATTATAATGGGTGGGGTTTAGTGTTACTTCCCTTCTAAATCAAGAATAATGAGTGACTTCTAGTTAAAGGTGCATAGGATCCATATGATGATGCTTTTTCAAGATTTTAGTGTCGTAAGAAATAATTATTTCTTTTTGAAATAGTGAAGATTCCAAAAGCCATTTTAAGTAAATTTATTGTTTTTGAACATTATCATGTTTGAAAAACATATAAATGCCAATTTATAATGCATATAACACTAATAACATTTGTTTTTATCCTGATTTATATATTTATTAACTTAATTAGATATGTACAAAAGACATATCATTAGAATCCGAATTAAACCCGACTCAAGGACCAAACTCAGAAGAACTGGTCCTTCAAAGACCAAATATGGGAGTTGGGACCAAACGAGTCCTTTGAGCGAGAACTTGGTAGGGACCGAATTGGACGAGTCTTAGCCGGTTACAATGATGGAAAAATGACAAAAACATTTTTTTTTATTTTTTTTTAATCAAATCAAATTGTTTTACTTCATAACCAGTTAAGAATTTTTGACTTGGAAACGTATCTAGTTTGCAGACTAAATGATGAAACTTTTTGGTCATTGTTATCGAGGTCAAGTGTACTGAACACATAAAAAAGTACGAGAAAATGAAACACAGGCTTCTAATATTGTTTGATTTTTGTCGGATTCCTGTTTATTGTGGTTGATTTTAATCTTTAACTAATTTATATGTGTCTTAAAAATGCTCTTTGTAATTAAATTATGCTTCATGTATTATACCTCATAGATACATAACCAATATTTTTTTAAAAGGGTTGAATACAATTATATCGATGTTGTCTCCTTCAAACGTTATAAAAGGTATATTGTTGTTTTCTCCAGCTCTTAGATTATGTGACTGTTTGGCAGTTACTGAATAATTTGATGCAGAATGATTAAATGGTCAGAATGATTAAGATACTCTTATAATATAATGCAAAATGAAATACAGTTGTTCGGTAAATAATGTAATAATCAAGGCTCTTAATGGTTAACGGAGTTTCATTATATAAAATGATTAAGAGAGTTTTGAAACCATTAAGACACGTATTTATTTTTTGTCAAACATGATTAATCTCTTGACGATTCAGAGATTGTCGTTTAATATAACTGTTAAGAGGCAAAAACACGCCCCTTCGTAAAATAGTCAATTTCTCTTCCGTTCAGGATAAGGGCATAAATTTAATGAAGAGCTAATTATTAACAATTACATGTTAAAAAATAGATAATTAAAGAGGATAAGGATAAAATAGTCAATTGATTTTTGTTTAGTCAAGGTTTTTCGCAAATTTACATAAAAATTCACATTTACATAACCCTTTTGTGTAAGTGAATTTGATGGTGAATAAATGGACTATTTCGATTAATTTCATTAATTAAAGTAAGTGATATTTAATATAACTTGACATTTATGTGAATTATTACAACTTGAATAATTGGCAAGTATTTCAATATTGCATTTTAATGCCAATAAAATTTCAATTTACGACTGATATCTATGCAACCGAATTCATCAATTACTAGAAATTTAACTTTGACTAAAATATAAAAGAAAATTACTCTTGTACCCCATCAAATCAATGAATATTAAATACATTACGAAGGCTAAAACCACAATTCCAACATAAATATTATTTCAATTTTCATTTTTCATTTTTCATTTTTTTGCATTGAAAAAAGTTAATAACAAAATACAATAATTAAAATCTCAAAATCAAACATGAGAGCTGCTTCTGAACGATCCAAGAGCTTTGATTGCACCTGCTCTCAATATAAACTGGTGGTAGAAAGCCGCTATGGCTGCTCCGATGAAGGGTCCCACCCAGAATATCCACTGCCACACCAAAAACACACAATTTCAGACCAACGTACAACCTATAATGCATCATGTACATCTCATATGCATTATATATATATATATATTTATATTTATATACCTGATCATCCCAAGCTTTTTCCTTGTTGTAAATAACCGCAGCTCCAAGACTCCTCGCCGGGTTAATTCCGGTACCGGTGATCGGAATAGTGGCAAGGTGGACCATAAAGACGGCGAACCCAATTGGAAGTGGTGCCAAAACCTACGACAGATCAAAACCCAATTTAATTTCCAGTTACTTTTTCAAACGTTAAACAACAATGAAATCCTGAAATCGATAAAATGATATATATATATATAGTGTCGTCCGTACAGGAACATGGGAGTCTCGTGCGCTTCTTTTGGGATCGGTGGCGGAAAAGACGGTGTAAACGAGGACGAAAGTTCCGATGATCTCAGCACCAAGTCCGGTTCCTTTATTGTAGCCGGCGGCGAGCTCGTTGGCTCCACCGCCGTAGTTGTTGTAGTAGGTTTTGTGGAAAAGCTTGACGAAACCCACACCACAAATGGCTCCTAAACACTGAGCCACCATGTACATAATGGCACGGATCAGTGACACCTTACGAGCCAGAAACAGACCAAACGTCACCGCTGGGTTAATGTGTCCTCCTGCACATTTACATAAATATTTTCAACAAATAAAAACAAAAGGTTAAATTACCAATTTACCCTTATCCGTTCCTACTTCCGAAGGGTATTTTGGGGTATGAAAAAATGAAAATTGAAAACTCACCGGATATACCGGCGGTGCAGTAAACGAGAACAAAAATCATGCCGCCGAAAGCCCAAGCGATGCCGAGAATTCCAACACCGCCGCACTGGTCGAGGTTCTTGGCTGGGTCGGTCTGAGCTTTGTAGCCGATAACGGTCAAAACAGTGATATAAAGAAACAGAAGGGTGGCAACGAACTCAGCGATCACAGCTCTGTAGAAAGACCATTTGGTCAATTCTCCGGGGTCTATAAACGGCGCCGGCGGTGGGTCGTGGTAGTCCTTGGCGGAGAAGGAGCCTTGCTCCGGCACATCTTTAGTCATGATTAGAAAGAGAAAATTGGGTGGTGGTGGTGGTGGTGGTGGTGGAAGAGTGAGATAGTGGTGGAGTGATAGGGATAAGGGAGTGTTATATAAAGGGAAAGGAAGATAAGAAGGGTGTAGAGTGTCCAACGGATATATTTGGAGTAGGTGGATTGTAATTATGGAGTGTGGAAAAAATTGCCGTCCAAAGGACACTAAATTTTGTGAATTTCGTTTTCACCGACCCATTTTGATGTTGTCCCACCACCTTACCACCAAAAAAAAATCATTTTACACCCCTTAATTTTTTATTTTCTTTCGAATCTAAATGACACAAGACTTTTTATAATTTATTCGGTATATATATATGTATGAGATTTCTTGATTGGGAATATAAGTTTCGATTCGTTTGGTTTACTAATATTGGATTTTATGGATGTTAAAAAACTTATTTAATTGTCGTGTCTGGTTAGATCAATGAAAAAATGGTAATCTCAGGTATAAAATGAAATCATTACGTACGTATTTAGATATAACTTGTTTTTTTACTATAAGTTCTCCTATGTAACTATTTTGGGAAAATTTCAATGAATTGGAGCATAAACTCCCAAATTTGTTTATTTTGTTTTTATCATCTTATTACTATTTGTCTAGCTTTATATAGATTCATATATTGAGGTTACAGTGGTCCATTGGATTTATTTGTGATGGTGTAAAGATCTTCGCATATCGAGGTTACAGTGGTGGCCTCCTTTGAATTTATTTGTGATGGTGTAAATTTCTGTCACGGATTTTAACAGTTCTATCATTGTAATTCATTTTGTATTATCATCAAACATCATTGTTTTGAAAAATGAAAAGTTACATAGTACCTATGTCAAAACTTAAAAATGAGTTTTAATAGTTAATAATGATGAAACATAAAAATCTGACTATAAATCTTTGAAAAAGGAGTGACTTTGATATCTCCAATAGGAGGTTCTTTAAAAATTAGTTTTACGTATTTTTTTTTAACTTTTATATAATAATTATTGAGTAAAAAATAAATGGAACCCATCAAAATGGATGTTATAAAAACTATCTTTATAGAGTTTTTTTTTATAATTTGATGACTTAAAAATGATATGACATTGTGACAAGAATTTAAGAACTAACATAAAACTCAAGAACTTAAGAATCAACATAAAACTATACATTTGTAATGACTAATAAAAAACTTATTTTATTGGTATATTTATATTTCAACGTCAATAAATTAAAAATTAAAAATATAGATATAAAACCTAATGGTAAGTGATTTCACATAAAAATCAAGGTAATAACAAAGATTGTTGTATAATAATTTCAATGAAATTTGTTATAAAAATTGAATTTTTATATCTTATTTTTTCTTGCCACGTAAGTTACTAAATTAAAAACTTATATCAACTCCATGGTTTTTAAAAGAACACTTTTCGTTGGTTTCATTTATTTTTTTCATATAAAATGTCATTTCTTACCCAAACAAGATTATTGAACAATCACACAGATAATTTGGATATCTTATAACACACATATATATAAACGAAATTTCTTGACAAAGTGATAAAGTTTTGATATGTTCGGTTTAGTAAGGGACTGTTTACCAAAACTTTATTGGATAAGTGCTTATTAGCAAAATTTAACACTATCGCTTAATTACTTGCGAGGTAAAATTTAGTCTACCAAAATGGTATCATATGCAACAATTTACCCGGTAAGCATGGTAACTCATCGTCCTTAGTTATCGGGTAAGATTCTTGGTCATTGTTTTTGCTCTTACCGCTCTTATCAGGTAATAATTTTGTTCATTACGAGATGCGATAATCATCTGGTAAGGTAATACAAATTGATAAACGCTTATGCATGTAAGTGTCTGATAAACGACCCTTTAAGTCCTAACATACATCGTGGTCTTAAAAAACTTATCTAATTACCGTATTTAAATTGCTATATTTTAAGTATAAAAAAAACAGATACCCCATATACACGTCATATGAAATCACCAGGCAAATCTTTTAACAATAACTCTGTCTTTATTTCCAAAATCTTTTCCTATTAACTATTTTTGGAAAAGTTCGATGCATGTGGTGAAAAAAACCAAAAAAGTTGGTTACTTTGCTATTATATTTATTTTCAGTTTATCTATAATTGCAAATTCATATTTTATGTTCGCAGAAAGTTGTTAGTGACAATGCTAAATAAAAATATAAAAATTATTTAATATTTGACATGTCATACATACATGCATCTTCCATGCCATGCCATGTTATGTTATGTAGTAGCATGTTAAGAAATTTCAACTTTAGAATTCAGTCTCGTATATAGCAAAAATATATATATATATATATATATATATATATATATATTATAGAGGAAAGTTCAAATGTGAACTCATTTTTGGTTGTGAACGTGAGAACGAATTTCAGCCACTTATCCGGTCAATAAAAGGCGAACTTTTCGACCCTGCTTTCCCTCCTTTAATAATCTCCACCCTCCCATGAATCGCGTCAATCCTCCGTGATCGCGTCCACCATAACCGAAGATGTGTGGCTGAGATTCGTCCTCACGTTCACAGCCACTATTGAGTTCACATTTGAACCTAACCCTACATATATATATATATATATATATAATCGTTTTTTTATCTAAAGAGAAAAGTTCACTTTTGGTCCTTAACATTTGTCAATTTCAATGGTTTCCGTCCCTAGCGTTTATTTCAGCAGATTGACCCCTTACGTTTGTCAATCTCCAACAGTTTTCGTCCCTTTGTGTAACGATCTTTAACTTTTTTTTGTTAAATCCAACTAAATGAAGGGTATTATAGTCATTTTACTTTTTCTTGAATTTTCAATTAGAAGTAAAAAAGGAATTTTTAATAAAAATAATATATTGTATTATATATCCATCTATATATATATATAAAACAAAAATCATCTAAAAATAGAAAAAAACCAAATACCATCTCCATCTCCATCTTCATCTTCATCAGGAGTGTTTGTAACCCTAAAAAGAAGAGTTAATTTAAATCGAAATAAAATGCGGAATAAGACTAATAATATAAAGATCACCCATGATATGGGGAAAAGTAATAGAGTTTACATCAATACGCAAATACTATAACAACAACTTATTAATCTATATTAATCTTGGAAAAAAGATTATGTTAGGGTATAGCTAATATCCTCAAAATAACTATGCTAGTAACTCCACCATGTGCACATGAAAGTGCGTTCCAAAAAGACGATTAGTAAAACCCCCTGCATCTCCCCCTTTCACAATCACCGAGTATCACCTGCAACTCCCCCTCCTTATCTCGATCTAGTTTACAAACGTTCCCAGATTTTCGATAGAGGAACGCTGGTTGTTGCCCAGGGGAACATCGATGTTCACTGATTTAGGGTATAGTTAGTTTTGATTTAGGTTATGGGTTTATATCAAAATGTTTGTGAATGAACTCAAATTCTTTACATTCTTGTGATTTTTGTTTTTGAATGTGTGTTTAATTTAAGTTTTGAATACCCCTCATTTGGGTTTGCATTTGATAATAGTCAATGGTTGTGATCAAGGAGGGCTCTTTTCATGATGGGGTTCTAGGTGAAGACAGGAGGAAAGGTTAGGCCGATTTTGATTTGAGTTTTGATGATTAAGGTTATATTTGGGTTTGTTTTTTATCTGAGTTTTGGATTTGGTTTGATTTTGATCTTCATGTTTGCATTTTTTTTTTCCTTTTGAGTTTTTGCTACCAGAAGAGATTATCGGAGAAAAGAAGACGGAGATGATCTGTCTACAGACAACGTGGAACTGAAGAAGGCTAGGGGGTCTTTTTTTTACAATATATAATATTATAACATATATACATGCTTTTAAATTTTAACAGAAAATCTTAAAAATGTTTAAAAAGACCAAAATGACCCTCATTTAATTGGGATTAACGGAAAAAGTTAACGACCGTTAAGAGGAGGGACGGAAACTGTGAGAGACTGGCAAACGTGAGAGGTCAATCTGTAAAAATAAACGTTAAAGATCGAAACCGTTGAAATTGACAAACCTTAGGGACCAAAAGTAAACTTTACTCTTTATCTAAAAGACTAAAATACAAAATATACACATGCATGCGAGGTTTATCATGTAGGTCTGTCTCTATCGTTATGTAGTATTGTTTTTATTTATGTTTTTTTTTCTTAAAATAATTAAAATTTAAAAATATATGATTAAATTCTGAAATATATAAGGACCCGATTCAGCCAGTTACGGTTCCAGGAAATTTTTTATATAGTGACATCATAAATATAAACAAAAAATAATTACAAAAAAATTCGGTTTTTACTAACATTCAATATTGTTCTATGTGTTTTAACTTAATTCCACCATTTCTACGGATTGGTTTTTTGGTTGAGTACGAGATACAGTTGCACAATCTCGAACTTCTGAATATCATAGGGTATACATTTATAAAACGATACGGTTGCACCTTTCATAAGCACAAAAATTTTAACATTTCAACGGAGAAATAATACGGTGGCACGTGCCACCGTATGCACTTATACATGCCCGTCATTGGACGGACTTATGTATACCAAGCAGGTATGCACCCAGACAATTTAAAAGGGTGTTCGGAGATATTAGAAAATATAAAAATATCAACCAAAAAATCGAAAAAAGTATCTCAAAATAAACTAAAAAAGAAAACCGAAATCAACAAAATACCCGAAAAAGTTTTTCGAATAAAAAAAAACTTTAAAACCCCTCAAAATCAATGAAAAACTTAGGTCTTATTTACTTTTTTTTCATTGTAAGTTTTTAATCACCACTTATGTCTGAGTCGTTTAGACATTTAATAACCGTTTCAGAACTGAAATCAGACAAACGATGGAGTTCGCCTAAAAAACATATCGGACAACTTTACGGGTATTTGATTCATCATAAATTTGCATCCGCTCGGCAAAAATCACGGGACCTTTCATTGAATCTACATTAATTAATTAATGCACAAATATTTAATGGTTGTGAAAAAAGACATTAATTAATTAATTAATTTGGAGAAAAAAACATTTTTTTTCTTCATGTTTTATCCATTTTGGAGAAAGTTTTAAAGATGCTATTGGAACACAATTTTAATCTAAAATCTCTATTATACTCATTTTCTCTAGTTTAGAGATGTTGTTGGAGATGCTCTTAATATCTATAACTATGTACAATTTTTATTGTGCACAATTATTTTGGGGCGGATGAAATAGCAAATAAAAAACAAGTTGGTATCAATCGTAATCATTATATCCCATTCAAAAATAACTGACGAGTGATGTATATATAGAGTTGAGTTCCGGTGAGAATGAGAATTAAAGTGATAACTGTAAGAAGAGATCCATACTCTTTGATATAAATTTGGATGAGATACACTGAGATGAGATGCACCAAGATACATCAGATCAATCACAGTATCAAACGCGATTCAGATGTGAGTTTGAGATTAAAGATGATCAATGGTTCAAATCTCTTCTTACGTTTCTCACATAATACGTTCCACCATATAAATTTTATTTCATATGTGAAAGTAAATTAACGTTTTTTTCAAATGTAATATTTTTTTCGTATGAACACCAACATATGTAAAATAATATATTAAATGATAACGTTTGATAAATTTTTTATTTTATATTGGTTTTAACAGAGTTTATACTCTTTAAAAAGTTATTAAAAATGATCTTTCTCTCTCTCTCTCTATATATATATATATATATAATGTTTATAAAAACTTTCGACATGCAACTTTCGTTACATGATATTAATCAATAATCTGTGTATAAAACATTTGTCTTGTTTTTATTATTGACCTTATCTTACAGAAACATTACCTAACCTGATTAATAAAGTTTTAGTTGTTTTTTTAATAGATTAAATCATTTAGTGGGTATGCATTAGCGTAATTATGAATTTAATTAAACCAACTTGTTTTAATTTTAAAAAAAAGTGACACACAATGATAGTTCACGAGAGTTTGGTGGTCGTATCACATGATGGAAGCAGAAATTCCCAAATTTTTCAATAGAATTTTGGCCCCTTTTTCTCTAGTGGTGGCCCTAATTTCGAATATTTGATTGATTCATCTTTGGCACCAAAACTTTTTGTTTTTCCAATTTATCCTTTTTTTTTACATGAAATTCTTTCTCGATAGATGACCATACTGAAGATTCCTACACACGTATGCTTTTTGAAAGACATATGTTGCTATTTTAAAAGAGTACTTTATCTGATGTGTTATATATTAATATAAATCTTAAAACCGTGTGTTATCTAATATGTTAAATAAAAATTTAAAAACAATTTGATGGTTGTCTTTAAAGACTTGTAAAAAGATTATGTGCCAATCATCCGTGAATGATATTATTTTGGGAATTGTAATGCAAAAGATGTTATTTAATCATTTGGTATGTCGTATGCAAGAATTACAATATATTGAGGTAAAAACGGTCATAGTAACTATGACCTCGTGGAAATCCCATTGTTGGACAGGATTTAAAATAAACGTTATTGACAATTCAATTTTAACTAACAGTAATAATTATGAAAATACGTAAACAAACAAAAAAACATCTCAAACTTAAGGACTTCTGACATATGTTGACAATATATTTGCATTAATCATGATGGTGTCTTTTTACTACTAACTTCAAGCATATGAGTACTTTTGATCATTAGATATGGCTTTTGACCAAAGGTCAATAATTTGTAAAAATGTTATATTTAGTAAGTATAATGGTTTATTGAAAAACACCTCTATATATTATTAAATGTATCATTATTTATTAATTTTCGTTTCATACATCAAGAAAATTGAAAATCAAATTTCACATTTTATATCAAACTAATTATTTAACATAATAGTAACATAAAAACGAGGTTGATATAACATCATCCCTATTTAGTTGGAACCAATAAAACAAGATGTGTTAATTGCATTATTTATTATTTATTTGTATGGAAATTTGATATGAAATAAATTTGATGTTTTCTTTAGGGTAAAATGCAAGAAATAGCAACCTACTTTCATAAATTTCTTTATTATAGCATTGTACTTTCAGTTTTACTTATTACAGCAATGTACTTTCAAATAACTTTTTATTAAGGCATTGTACTTTGAAAAAATTACCCATTATAGCAATGGGTAACTTGTTACCTTTTAAACAAATTAACCCCCATTTTTTTTTGCTTACATGGTTTAAATAAGATGACATGGATAACATGTCATCATGGTTACATGACATTAGTAATAAAAAAAACCTCTTGTAATTTTTTTTTAAAAAAATTCCCACTTTTTTATATTATTCTTAATTATCTCAATTTTTTTTAATAATTTTTCACGTCGTCACTTTTTTAAAAAAATTACTCTTACTAAATTGTATGCAAATTAAATATTTTAGAGTTACATTTTTTTAACAAATGTGATATTTTTCTTCAAAATAAACATTTTATTTATAAAAACGTAAAACTTGTGATTTAATTTTTCTAGTTCAAAAAATACTTATTTTGTATTTTTTTTAAAATTTAACGATATAAGTTGTGTTTTAGAAATCTTCTTAATATTGTTACATTTTAATAAATATTTTAGAAATAATCTAATTAATTTAATATATTTATTGAATGATATGTCAATTCAATTTTTTAAGACAAAAAGATATATTTTTTTCCATATAAATATTTTATTTGTAAAAAACATAATAATTCTTATTTTCTTAGTTAAAAAAATATTTTTAAACATTTTTTAATTTTAGGGAAATAAATTGCCACCTATAAATTTTCTTAATATTCTTATGTTTATGAATAATTTATTTTAGTTTAATTAGTCTAATATATTTATTAAATAATATGTAAAGCACAATGCTATAATAAGAAATGCCACATCAACAATATATTACATGTGGACAACCTACATGTACAATGAGGTGGCATGGAAACCTAGTATAGTGGATAAATTTAAAAGAAAAGGTTACCCAATGCTATAATAGGTAAATTTTTCAAAGTACAATGCCCTAATAAAAAATAATTTGAAAGTACATTGCTGTAATAAGAAAGACTAAAAGTACAATGCTATAATAGAGAAATTTATAAAAGTAGGTTGCTATTTTTTGTATTTTGCTCTTTTCTTTATGAAAGAAGACAAAAAAGATCATGATGGATAATATATTAGCACTTCCCTAAAATAATTATAAAAATAATTGATTGGGAAATTCTGGAAAAAAAGACGAGTGCAATAATTGAAGCATGGAAAGGAATAGTCACTACACCCCACGACTATACTTGGCCAGATCACATCTCAACATTACCTTCTGTCATATAAGCTTACGTGTGCTTTTATTATTGGTCAAAATTGATTCTAATTCTGTATAAATATTTTGTTAGATGAATGGTATAAAATTCTTAATTAAATGATGTATTTTTTGCCCATCTAAATACAAGTGTTGTTTATGTTTTTAGAAGTGTTTAAATTTTAAAATCTTATTTTATTTACGATTGATAATAAGTGATTATTGATTTCTGAATACAAAAATCAATATTATTTTTTGATTTTATAGTCTAATAAATGTTTGAATGTTTATAATGTTAGAATTATAAAACTAACAATTCATCTTAACTTAAATTAATAATTATATCATCATTCATTCTTTATAATATTTTTTTTAACAAACAACTATTTTATTTACATAAAACAAATTATGAGAAAGGTCCATGAAGCAATTGTAACAATTGATCACTAATTAGTAATTAACACACATGAAAACACCCATAATCTTCAAGTGCACATATAATATCACTAAAAGTTATGACCCAAAAACTTGAAGAAAAGGAAATTTGTGCATGTTAAAGTAACCATCATTTCACAAGTGTTATACCCCTATAACAAATTTCAGGACACAAGATACATATATAACCCTATAACAAATTTTAAATTGATGGTGCATGGGCTTGTAGGTTGACTTTAACACATTGTATATCTCTTGAAATCTTGAAAATCATAATTTGGATGAGCATAAAAATCCAAAAAAACATAATAACATATCTTGTAAGGTAAAAACATAACCATATAAGGAACGACAAGAGACAAAAGAAGGTTGAACGAGTAAGTAAGAGGGAATGATTATGAGTGACTATAGGGATGTTTGTTCATCTCTTAATAGTTTCATTAATAGGCAGAATCTGAATCGCTGAGATGTGAATCATGTTTGACAAAAAATAAGTCTGTCTCTTAATGGATTTAAAATTCTCTGTATCATTTTGTATCTTGGATCTCTTTTTTCATTTTAAATAATTACAAAACAATTATATTTCATTTTGCAATCATTCTGCATCAAACTATTCAGCAACTGCTAAACAACCCATAAAAGAAGGGCAGGAGACTAATTAGGAGTGATTGTACTGGCGACACAGTGAATGTGAGAGGGTATCGTCGATCGATTACGTCAAGCCGGATTAACAGGACAGTAAAATGAAAATAAGAAATGGGTTAACCTTCTATTAATAAAAATAAACTTTATTCCCTTTTTCATTAAAATAACAAACAATTATAAAATTATAAAATATAGAAAGTAAATAATAGGTTTTTAAAATAAACAATAATGAATTTTATAATGTTAATATATATAATAAACGATTTTGTTGTGGCATGCATTCCATGTGATAAGAAAATAGTGAAGTCGGGCCAAAAAACAAACCGTCAGAAAATGTATGGTCTGGGTTGAGTTGGCGGTTCTATGGCCAACACACCTGGACGTGCGGGTCCCACGTGCCGCAAAAAGGTCACATCAACAGCACCGTCGTCGGCAATTTTGTCAACTAGTAGAGGAATGTACCATCGTTAATGCATATGTTACAAGTATAGCTTCTGTAACGACGTTCTCCAAAACACACGGGTCTTTGTGGTTCTCTTTAGTTGACCGTTGTGGGCCTTCCGCCCTACCTAGGCTAACGTTCGTTTCTTTTCTCAACGGAACTATGAAAGCGTTTCAACCTTTTTCTTTTTTCTTCTTCATAGTCTCTGGTAACTTTTTTTTTTTAACGACAGCGTTAGTGTTAGTAACGAGTTAAATTTCAATTCCTGGGACAGTGTGGGATCGAACCCTAGTACCTCTATAGAGCCACGTCACCTATAAGACATAAATATCTCCACCGTTTTTAGGGGAAACCACCACTCCCAAGGCTCGAACCCGAGACCTTGAGAATGTTGTAAAACCCCGGTACCGCTAGGCCAGAGGCTATTTGATATAGTCTTTCATAACTTATTGATAATATTTTATAAGATAGGTTTTTTTTGGGAGGCTAACGCCATTCTTACCCATAAATTCCTTTTCACACATCAATATCAAAAATAACTTTTTATGTTTACAACACTATATCCACTTCAACCGGTATACCCTTAGACACCTCATACATAACATAGAAATCACACTTGGAAAGGATGGATAATTAGCTAGAGCAGCGGATGCTGTAGCAAAACTGATTACAAGAGAAGGGAAGTCGGCCACATTATTACCTTATGGAGAGGTCCGTTTGATATACAAAAACTGCTCAGCAACAATCGGACAAGTAGAGAATGTTAGGGTGAAGCAAAAAAGTTTGGGTAGAGTCGGATCTAAGTGTTGGCTAGATAAATGTCCTATAGTAAGAGGAGTAGTTTATGAAGTCTGTAGACCATCCACATGGGGATATGGTGAAAGAAAAGCCCCAATTGGTAGAAAATCAAGCACATAAATTTTCGTGCATAGTGAGTGCCAATAAGAGCATCTCCAAGAGCTTCTCCAAAATGGAGATACAAAAACTAAAATCTCCAAAAAAAATCACACTCATCTCCAACAAATTCCTCATTTTGGAGAACCAAACATTGATAACAATATTAAAATATTGCAATAATTTATTAAAATATTATTTCTATCTCTTTATATTTATTTTCAAAAAATTCCATTGGTGGTTTTATGGGATAATCATTTTTGGAGTAATCTCCATATTTGGAGAAAATCATCTTCTATCTCCTGATTTCTCCATTTTGGAGATAGTTTTGAAGAATTTGTTGGAGCAAGATCTTGACTCAAAATCCCCATCTTTACCATTTTTCCCAATTTGGAAAAGCTTTTGGAGATGCTCTAATATTGTCATTTTTTTTGGGAAACGCTATTGGCATGCACACAATTTTTTGTAGTTTTATAGATTTAAAAATGTGAAAAGTTAATTTTGATATAAATGTGTGTGAATATAAATTCATTAGTATGTGTGTCATTAGCTAATTAGCAACATATACGTATGTCATTAGCCCTGCTTTTGTATTCCATTGATGTTTTATGCAATGACAAGTTCATAACTTTTTTCAAATGGTGAAATCATTTAATTATAAGAAAATAAATATAGGAGAAAAATTCAAAGAGTGACGGTGTTTGACTTATAGAATGGCACTAAGAGAATTTGAGGTGGAAGAAAAACATTGCAAACTAAATCTATCAAAAATATTTGTTTTCATTGTAGTTTCAAAATATACAATATAATAAAACAAACCAAAATGAAAATGGTGACATTTTTCACAAGCCTAAATTTTTTTACACTACAAATTGCCATCATCATCGGATATGTTACTGGTTTTATGAACTGGCTGATTATATTTTCAAATTCATTTTATATTTATATATTAGATAGTAGATATAGCGTGTTTTGATCCAGTTTCTTTTTTTTTAAACTTGAGGAACCCATTTTAATTATATGTTATAATAAAGAAAATGTTAAAAATTTAGGGGAAAAAAGGAAAAAACTGAACAAATATATATTTTAAATTGTTTTGAGCAAGTATTTTAACTTTATGCAATTGGACAAATGAATTTTTTAACTTAATTAAATTAAATAAATAAATCGTTAAACTTATAATTAAAATCGGAGAGAAAAACCCAACAAATTTTTAAAATTTTGAACGATCACATCACTAAAGGTTTTTACTTCTCAACGAGTAAAATTATCAATTATTATTGTGTTCATTAAATACAGTAAAAAATACTCTATATACGTTTATTAAACGGTCCTTTAATCAATAAAAACGTAAAAATCAGTTAATGCTTTCTTGAACTTTTCTTATATAAAAAGATAAAATGCATTACGACTTAAAAAAATACCGATTAATATTTTTAAAAGTATGTTATCAAACTATAATCCAAACAAAATATGTATTATTTTTTGTTATACTTTGAACTGTTTATAATAAAACGATAAACTAAATTTTATAAAAAAAAAAAGCGTCACGAAATTTGTACCACACAAATATGGGAAAGATAATATAGGGAAAATAATTAAAATAAAATGAAAAAGGTGACAAGGATGGAATGGATGATTGAGCATCCAGCGTGGAAGTTGTTAGATGTCTGTGGGTCCCACACGACAGTTCACGGGCCGGGCAGCTAATGCGTCCATTAACCCTAAAAGGTATCACCACTCGTAAGTTCGGTTCACTCATTCAACCTATTTGATATACTCTTATAATATTAAATATGTGTATATATATTTATTTTAAAATAAATACTTACTCTACAAACTAAACCATTGTTTATCAAACACTTATTCAATAATCATTTTCTGATAAATTTTATATAATTATTTATTTATCAGGTAAGTCTTAACTGTAGTAAGAATCACCGTTCTTACTTATCGGGTAAGACTTTCGGTTCTTGTCGTACTTTTACCGTGGAAGATTATTGGTTTTTGTTATATTCATTTGATAAAATAATGTAACTTGGTAAACATTTACTAGGATAATCATTTGATAAATGGTCTCTAAGTCTTTATTTTTTTTATTTACTTTTAATTATGAGAAAGATAGATTCTTAATTATCTCAATTGTTAAGGATACAATTTTCATCTAATTGATGAAAAAAATACAATAATTACATAAATTTATATCTGTACCTTTTTTATAGTGAACGTTTATTTTAAACCCCTTTTGGACCAATATGTAAACGTATAGTCCACTCAACCATCTAACCCACTTTTAACACTCCAGGATAACATGTAGTCATGTACAGGTCTAGCTTTTTTGTTCAGGGAGCATTTTAAAACTCCACTACGATTAAACTTTGTGTATTTTTTCCCTTCAATATATATTTGAAACTCCTTCCTATACTGAAAAGCTCTTTTATAGATTAACATATGATTCTACATATTTTTATATTTGTTGTTTTCAAACATTGGCCCCTACCGATGAATATAAAGTTATGAATTTATGGACATGATAAATGATTTTTTAGATTAAAGTTTTGTATTGTGACATTGTGTTGGGTGTGTTACAAATACATAATTAGTTGTATTGAAAATGACGACGTGTTGCCAAAAAAACAAATAAAGTGTGTATTAGTCGGTGGCCACCTCATCGGCACATGCAACCTGCGTCACTGCCCATCTTTAGCTTCAACCTTAACCTCGTTGTCACCATACTCCGCCTAGCATATATTCTCCCATATCCTTCCATTTTTTCTTAATTTTTTATGATATTCAAAACTGATAATATGATCTTTTATAAATAAATATATATATATATATATGGAAAAAATTCAATTATCAGTTACAATTTATGTTTTTGACATTTTCACACGCAAACAGAGACAAGGGTCAAGGAATGATTGTGTAAGAAAAATAGCTAAGATAAAAAACGTAAAAAGAGATATGAATTTTTGATGTTTTGCTTATTTTTAATCTCGTTTCCACCTGTGAATTGTGATTTAGAATTTTTTTTTTGATATGGTGTATTTCGGTGTACCTCATTAGTGTTGACATTTAATTATGATTGATCAAGAATATAGATCTATTCTTACGCTTCTCATTATAACTTAATTTTTCATTGAAACCTAACCCTATATAGATAGACATAGGATCGTCTGAGAATAAAAGTTAAGGTGAGAAACATAAAAAGAGATTTGGGCCTTTGATCGGTTTAATCTCACATTCAGTCATGAATTGCGCTATAGAATGGAGTTGATCATGTGCATCTCGGTATATCTCATCCTAATTTACATCCAAGGGTCGAGATCCCTTGTTACGTTTCTCACATTAACTCTCCTTCTCACCAAAACTCAACATACACACACACACATTTATAGGAAGATTTATTTTGATAACCTATAAAATTGTAATAATCTTGACAACTTTTGTATCATGTGTTATTTCATATATATATATTTTCATCTAAGACTACAATTTAAAATATTAAATAACATATATTTGTTTCATAATGTGCATTTTCATATCTGAAAGTATTAAAATAAGTTTTTTTATGCAATATTGTCACTTTACAACTGATTTAGAGAGAATATTGACAACTATACATTAATATTAATTAACTTAACCCTAATGATTAATGCTCAGTTTAACAAATAAGATAAAATAAAAAATTAAATCAAGATATTTTAGAATAATTCCAGATATTATTTTTTTTAAATGGTGTTTTTCTAATTATTAGTCTCTACGCATAATGATTATGCGACATATATAGGCTATGTTTGGCAAACTAGCTGATAAAATTTACGACCGATGTTGATAAAGCGTATGACTTATAAGGTAGCGATGACTTACAAATTAGGCGATAATAAAATTGATGAATAAGTTATGTTTGACAAAAACTAGCTTATGAGCATGTGAAATGACCAAAAAGGGGCACGTTGAAAATAAATAAATAATATTAGTTAGGGGTATAATTGGAAAAAGTGTCAAAAAGCTCCTCATAAGCTACTCCAAGTAGCTTATCGATAAGCTAGCTTATAAACTGAGTTATAAGCTAACTTATGTGCATCAAAATGATTACTCAGAAAATAAGCTAGCTTATTTTTGCCAAACATTGCCATAATCTTTTAGTCCTCTAATTCTAATGATTGAATATTAATCATTTAAATAAATTTTGCATTACATACAAGATTTACGTCTTGATATTATGTAGATGGTATGGGTTATGAAATATTGAAATGTTTTGTGTTATATTATAGTAGACTAAAAATTTGATCCCTGTGCTTTCTCAAAAGTGACACTATTTGTCCTTGTAGTTCTGAAACCCTTCTTTCTAGTGAGCATTAAAACATAGGCAATTTTCGTTCTTTTATCGATTTTTATTTTTACCCAAAAAAAAATCATAAGAACCAAAATCATAATATCAATTTAACTACGTAAATAACAAAAAGTTAAATAAAATAAACGAAAAATACCTCGTAATTAACAAATTTTTTTTACTGTTGCTTAAAAAAGACCAAAAATAGATGTTTTAGTTTTACAAACCAAAATGGCTATCTTGTAATTTTAAAATTAAAAACGATAAGTATTATTGTTGAAAAATCATAGGGACCAAATTTGTAGTTTACACTTTTAAATTATCATGCCGTGATTTTATTATCGTTTTAAAATATAAAATTTTGAAACCAAACAAATTTTGTTTAAATAGTATATGTTTTTACCTTTTCAAATAATTTTGTTTGCTGGAACTATATTTAATACGGCTATAATAGCACTTTCACCATGAAACTTACATGATGCCTTTCACGACTCACAACAACATACAACATAATCAGAGCCGAGCCAAGGGGTATCAATCTGGGACTTTTTTATATAGGTATCTTAGTATATATATTTTATTTTAGCCCAACTTTTCGGCTTAACTGAGATTTAAAAAAAGCCCAAATGAGAAATTAAAATCATTAGCTGGTTAAAAATAAAATCCCTAGATTCTAGAACGACGATTTCAATAAGGCGGCAGAATTTTGGATCTCGCTCTCATTCTCTCACTTTGACGATTGTCGATTGATCTCCCCTTGATTATTCCCGTTGATTTTGTTTTCCTAATGACTAATGTGATGATTGAATCTCAGCCATGTTTAATTATTTTTCAATCTCTTGCCCTCTTTCCTGCCTTAATCTCTTATTACTCTTGTTGATTGTTTAATGAAAAACTTTCATTTTCGCCTCCAATCTCCTGATTTCATTCACATCGTTAGTAATCGTCCCCCACCCTCCTTGAGAACTTAAAGAAAAATTGAGACTTGAAGTCGTATTTGCGCTCCCCAATGACACAAGATAGATTCAATAGACTAGCTTTGATAGCTATCGAAAATAGTTTTTTTTTAGAGAAAATTGGTGGTGAAGAATTCATTGAGTATTTTGTATCGAAAAATGTTAGAAGGATGATCGTATTTAAATGAATTTCGTATGTTACTTTGTCATTTTAAGACATTTTTGTTGTTTATGTTGTAAGACTTTTAATATAATACATGGTATAACTTTTTTTTATCTTATCATAATTTGCTAGTCGATCTACACTCTTGGTAAATTTGTAACAGGGCATCCAAAAAGATTGGAACGACCCTGAACATAATTAAGTTACTGATCTTATAACATTCACTACTGAAAACCAAACATAAACAACACAAATATTTTACAATCACTTCTATAACGACATTACTTCTAAAACTTTTAGAAAACAATGAGTTTTACATCAAAATCATACCTTAAACATGATGAACAATAGATAGAATTTTTGTAATAGCCTAGTAATTAAACCCTAAAAAGCATTGTAGTTAAACTTTTATTGATACCTCCTTCTAAAACATCTAAGTATCAAGAAACTTCTAACACAATAATGAATATTTCAAACTCTCAAAATATTTACAACCAGATGCAATTTACTAACATACACGAAGAAAAACTTAAAACTGAGATATATATTGAAGATTGAAAACGTCTACTTTGTCATATACCAAACTACAAAGTAACACTATTGAAGAAATTGGAAATAACTAAAAATGTCTTAAATCATAAAATACTGCCTAGGAATCAAGTAGGAACTTCTTTCATTTTCCCTATTATATGTTGGACAATATACCAGAAATACACGACATTAGTTAGCTAATGAGCTTTGCGACTTCATGTGTTACATATGAAAATACTAAAAACATGGCATGTTGCTACCACTAACAACTATTTGAAATTATATATTGGAACATACTTCATACTGTTGAAAACACTTACGAAAACACTACAAGAAAATAAGGTATATAGAAACGACGGATATAACGAAGACGTTTCCTTTTTCATTGTATAGGATTATAACAACGGCTTTTCGTCTCTATATCTTAATTAATATATTGACAATCAAAGTAACTTGTTAAGAAGACTTGTCATATACGCAGATAAAATTTTCCCAACAAAAATATTGTCGCAAAAATTTGAGTGATAAACCAAAACATCATTGACCCAATAGTATCTAGGATACCAGTAGAGTTCAACCATTAACAAGGTCAATATGTCAAACTTCACCATTTGTGAGTAGAGAGTGTAAATTTATTTGCCGAATATAGTTATTATGCACTTTTAAAAAAGTTGGAGTGATAACGACAGCATGTCATCGCCAATTCGCCATTGACTGTTAAGTAGATGGCTGGAAAAACGTGTGCAATAATAAAGTTTTCAGTGACCCAAAAAAACGACATCTCACACTATAATTGTTGCAAAAAACAATTTATTATGGTTAAAATAATGTTTTAATAAAAACTATTTTCTTCCAATAATTAGTTAACCTTTAGAGACGACTTGTTATATCTATATTTTTTTAGAAAAAATTAACATATTTATGAAATTCAACGACATTACTTGGCATTAAGTCTTTCTCCTACTAATAAACGTAACCCTCTCGCATCTTGTTGTCATTGTTATCTCTCCCCGTCTCTGAAGATGGAGATATTACGAGATTCGGGTTAACATATATTATTTATTTAATTTCAAAACAAAAATAATAATTTTATTTAAGTTATCAATAAAATAAAAACATAAAATCTGACGGGTTGTTTACCAAATGTTTACTTGGTATGCACTTACCGGGTTACATACCTTACCAGATTAACATATCAAGAATGGAGAATCTTATCAGGTAAGAACGATGACAAAGACCGAGAGTCTACCCGGTAAGTGACGGTGATGACTCTTAACCGACAAGTGTTTATTTTGTAAATTATCACACATGATGCAGTTTTCATTTATTATAAACTTAGTTTGGTAAGATAACTGATAGTGTTAGACTATTACTGATCCAACATATTCTGAAAAATTTCTTCGAAATGAAGAATGATATTTCAAAATCTCTAAAATAAAAATACATTCAACTCCAACAGATTATCTATTTTGAAGTTTGTTATTTTTCTCTCCAAAAATTATTATCAAAATATCCTCTTTATCTAATAAGATATTATTTTTCTCTAAATATTTAATTTCAAAGTTTTTATTGATGAAAATATATTAAAAATATTATTATTTCATTGTAATAATTTTGTGAGTGTTCTTTAAATTTAAAGATTTTACATTTTCTCTCAGTACTTTCTACTTTTTTAGAATTTTCCGAAGCTAACAACTTGTCCAAAATCACTATTTTTATTTATTTTAAAAAATTTATTAGAGATGTTTTCTTAAAGTGCTTACCGAATAAGCTTTCAGATGAATAACTCTTAAGCCCTAAAGTTTTAACAAACGTGACAATTTCAGATCCACCAAATAAATAGTTTTAAACATACTTAAAAGTATCGTATTGGGCTTGGGCTTGATCTGAATCATTATTTGTATTTTTTTTAAAAATAATAGATTACTACAATGTTGGTTCCTGTTGTTTATACAAATATTTGACAATTATTATTCTTGCTGTTTATATTTTGCTTTGAAAGTGATCTTTTTCACTAACTCCGTTAAGTTAGGTCATTTATGTCTTTTTCATCCATTTTTTTGTCTTTACTCAAATAACCAAAATTGTAGTTTAGCTTCTTATATTTATATTTATATTTATAAAAAGTGATTATTTTTAATCATATTCCTAGAATCATCTCAATCTAAACTTTTGGCTTAATTTTTATATTCTTTTCAAGGTTTTCATATAATCTCATTTCTATATTTAGGGGAAAGATTAAGAAGAATTTTGAAAGCAAAAAAGAACCTGAAAATCACAATAAACAGATGAAAAAATATATCAAAAATGTATGTCAAATTATAGATGATAAATTGTTCATTTTTTATGTAGTTTATTTCACTCAAAATTTTATTTTATTTCGTTGAAAAATAAAAAATTATTATATTTCGTCGATTTTCGATCTAAAAAATGGTGTGATATTTTTATATTTAAAAAAAAAGTGGTTATAGCTACATTTTTAACCATATCCGATGAATCATTTTAATCTAACAGTTTGGACGGATCATTCGCCTTTTTTTTCAAGTCTCTCTCATGATCTCATCTTATATTAGGGAAAAGATTAGGAGAGAACTTTAAAGTAAATAAAAACTATAGAATCCATCCAAATTGTTAGATTGAGATGATCGAACGAATATGGTTAAAAACGTGGTTATAACAATTTTTTAAAAATAAATATAAATATAAATATAAAAAAGGTAAACTTAAATATTTGTCTCTTGAGTAAAGACAAAAAAATAGATAGAAAGACGTAAATGCCCCATACTTAACGGATATAGAGACTAGAGACCATTTTCAGTATAAAATGTTAAACAGTATCGACGATGATTGTAGTTATTGAAGTCTAGAGACCACTTTTAAATATTTAATGTAAACCATATAGACCAAAATTATAATTTACTCAATTATTTATGTGGTTTTATGTGTTATTGTATAAATTCCCATTTGCTCCCCTAAACTTTCTTGTTTTGGTGGTTATTATCGATCCAAGAAAGTTCATCTGTCGTTGGTGTTCTTTTTTCCACTGTTCCACTTGATACATTTTTAAAAAAAAATATAGTTAATTTTTTGTATAATTTTAATAAATATAAGGGTGAAAAACTTCAAGTATTAATTCACTAGAGTGAGATATTTAATGATTATTAATAAAAACATTTTTCAAAATATTGTTGTGTATGCTTTGTGGGAACCCGAAATCATAATGGGCCTTGGAACTTGTTAATTTGGGCCTGGGCTTTATTTACAAGCCTTCGTTTACATTGATGATGACACATTTATTTACAATAAATAAAATATTTATAAAAAAGTATCCAGGCTTTGAAAGTTCAACTTTTTGGTAAGAAGTCAAAACTCTTATCAAAGCATTAAAATGAGGTATTTAATGAAAGATAAATTAAAAAATTCAACTATTTTCCCTATATTTTATTCTTTTTAATATTATGGAAATCTCTATAGTATTGTTTAAATATTTTTAAATTCTCATTTCTAAAACTATTTTACTAGATATAATTCTCTAAAGTCTTAAGACACAAAGATTATTCTGATAACCTTAATATTAAACACATATTTTGTTGGATTTTTCAAAAATTAAGAAGTGATAGTTTTTATATACATGTAGGAGTATTAGATATTTGAAATATTTAATGACATAAAAAGAGTCACATTTATGCCTACATCCTATTAAAGCCTGAAAAAAAATGATGGATACATGTACATAAATTTGAATTATTTTCAACCTTGTTTTTAATTTTTTAAATGAAATTAAAAAATGTGTTAAATAAAATAATTATGGAAAAAGACTTTTCATGGAAAAGAGTTTGATTTTGCATCTTAGATTGTACATTAAATTGTTAAAACAAAATTAATTAGGAGACATCATAGTAGTTGGCTTTCATTAATGTGTAACTTTCACCATTAAAACATTTGTATTTATATTTATATTATTAATATTATTATTATTATTATTATTGTTGTTGTTGTAAAATTGTGATGTATTTTCTTATACGAAATTGGGATTTAATTATTTCCCAAAGTTGAATTTATTTTGGGTTAATTAATGATATGGGTTATTTAACCACAAGTGTTGGTTGAGTTTTGATTACGTTGACCAAACTCATGTTTGACCAAAAAGTATTCTAGCATCAATGAGATGTACAGTGTAAGTTTATTGAGTTAGATTAAAATGATAATAATATAATACGAGAAATATAAATCTTTTCTCAATATTTTTATTTTATAACATCATGCAAGAGTTGCAATGTTTTCAATTTATCAACGTATTAACCATTATAATAATTATTAATTTGAAATTACGTAAAGAGAAATACAAGATTATAATAACTTTTAATAAAAATATATTTTTTAATAAAGAATTCAAAAGGTTTTTTTTAATATACAGATTAAATTAGGGCCATTGAATTTGGATGGGACTGTCATCACTTTATTCATCTCCTCCATTTATTGTATGGAAAAAAATATATAATATAAATACATTTTAATTTTATAATTAACCAAAAACTAATTGACATTGATGATATTTAATGTAGACGGAATATTAAAACGCATCTACTTAAAAATAAATATCAAAATTTAAGTTTCAAGAACAATGAAAAATAATACTAATAATAAATTTTAATTAAGAGTAAACTAAACATACAGTGAATTATATTTTTGGTCCTTTGTCTATGATTGTTTTATAGTTTTTGTTCTTATAATTAGTAAATCGTAATGTACATTTTTGGTCCATTTTTTGTTTTTAAGTAAATAAGTCTTATCCTAACAGCTAACACCGCTGCAATTGACTTCGTTAAGTTAGTCATGGCTCCTATTATCGTCTTCTTACCCTTAATTATTTTGTTTTAAAAAAATAAGATTGCATTAATCAGACATGCAAATCTTGAGCCCAAAACCTGTAAATCGCGAGCCACTAAAAACCTCACACCAGACACCCTCAAACCTGCAAATCTTGAAACTGTCTCCACCCTTCTATTTGTCACAACGTGCCAAAACCACCATCGATCGTCGCACCAGATCAACATCGCCAATAGCACCCAAAGAATCTCCCTCCCAACCCCTTTCCTAGAAAATCCACCCTCACCCTTCCATTTTCTTTTGATGAACCTCCCCCCCCCCCCCCCCCTCCCCCCTCAACTGTCTTTGTAGATCCATTTTCGAGAGTTTTGATGAACCCTTTTTTATCGTTTGGATTCATATTAAGGTATGGTTGGTGGTGGTGGTTATATATGCATAAAATCAACGGTGGTAGAGGTTCGACCAGATTCCTCGTGTCAAGTTTTTGTAAGCAACAAGTGTCACTCATGATTTGTAGATTGAGATCCATTTGTGTGTGTGAGGGAGAGAAATCCAAACGGGGTTTTCTTTATTTAGATTTAGTTTTGATTTAAGGATTTTTCTTGTTTTTATTCACATTTAGATTGTGATTTTGATTTAAGGGTTTTGATATTCTTAAAATATTGATTGTATTTAGATTTGTGATTGAACGTGACTTGAATTTTATTTAAATGTTGGTTTACATAAATTATGGTTCTTGGATTGAGTAAGAAAGTGACCTAGAAGAAAAAAACATGGGTAAAAAGGCAAAACGTCCTCACATGATGGGCACATGATTGACTTAACGTATCCAATTCTAACAGTGTTAGGAGGAGGGGTAAAAATTAGGCTTCCAAACACAAAAATGGACCAAAAGTGTATTTTACGAATTGTAGTGACGAAAACCAAAAAACAATTGTAGACGAGAGACCAGAAATGCAATCCACTGTTAGCATACAAGGTTGCTTGGTTCTTCCATTAAATTATGTATGAATAAAATCATATTTGTGGATTAATAAATCTATATAGATTGAAAATGTTTTGTTTGGGATGATATTTTCATTGATGGAACAAGCGTGTTTTTTAATTGAAAAAGATAGTTTTGGAAGAAAAAAACTTGACTTTTTGTATAAAGTTTTATCCATAAAACTCCACTACCAATGGCCATGTATATCTTAATAAATAAGTTGAGCCTCGTTAAGCTGTTGAAAATCAGGCCATAATCCTCCAATATAAATATATGATTTTTTTTATCATAGATGTCGTCAGTTAAAACGATTACACAAAAAAGGAAAAATTGTCAAATGAATTTTACCTTTGCTCTGATATTGACTTTTCATCATCAATCTTATTTTATCGTACTTCTTTATATTTGATATTCTTGTTAGGTGAGCTCACAATAAGATATGCATGATATATTTGGTTATGTTTAATTTTAACAAACTGTAGAAACTAATATTTATAGATATCGAGATTTTGTGGGTGTACTTAATAACCACACGAGTGTTATGTGCCAAAATTACAAAAAGAAAATTTACGAATGCTTTTGTATCAAGGTCTCTATCTTGATAAATTGTGAAAAAAAAAGGTTTATGCTATTTTTTGTACCTTTTTCACTGTAATTGTCTTACGATTATCATGAAAAATGTAACTTCTGATGTTTCTATGCTAAGATGGACGGAGTCAAATTTAAACTCAAGCTCTATTATGGATCACAAATCTGACAACAAAGCGAATTTGAATACAAAGTTCCAGATGAGCCTCTTGTATCTCTTTACAGGATCACAGTTTCAGATTGTATTGTTTTTAATCTCATAATCACCATGCTTTTTTAACCTCTGTACCCTCTTTCAGTTTCTTTAGACTTGGTTTTGACCACCATGTCTTGCGGTTTGGCAACTTCACTCATGAATTGGATTTTAGAAGAGATCTCCATCATTTATCATATTTAATCTCATATTCACTCATGAATTACGCTTTAGAAAAGAATTGACCTGAATCTCATTAGTGTTACTGTTGATCTTCAATTAAGATTGATCTAACATGAACCCAACCCTATCCAACAAATACATACATATATATATATATATATATATATATATGTATATATACACGCCTTTTTAGCTTCTCTTGCTTTTTGACTTTCAACTATCCTTTTTTTGCCTTCCACTTTCGAGAGCTAGACCAGACTTCCTTATCTGGCTTCCAACTAGAGCTAGGAGGAAGGGGCGTGAGATAGGCTTCTAGTAATATATATATATATTATATTCAGTAATATATATATATTATATTTGAATAAATCTAACAATTATTTTATTATTATCATTATTAATTGACAAAAGAGAAGAACTTTTACAAGAAATTTTTGTATTTACATGGGACAACATAAATACAAGAGAGGGTATTTATTTTACAAAAATAACCAGGGGGAAATCATCCAACACATGACCCCTCACCATAACTAGAATTAAGCCCTCAAATCACATGCATCAATCCTGGGTTATAAATCTAACGTCAAAAAATGAGTCGGGTACATATCTTATCATGAGGGCGACCACTTCCTAAATAAAACTTATTAGCTACACACACTCTATGTACTTTCTCTCTCTCTCATTAGTTCGTTGTTATCTAAGTTGCAAAATCTCTCTCTACACTTTCTCTCTCTATATCTATATCTCAAACACAGATATATATATATGCATACAGATTATATGTATATACACCCGTCGTTAACCAAATCAAAACCCTAGAAGACCTTCGATTGCGATCGGAGAAACTAATCGATGATCGGCATTATCGATCGTCGCTTTGATCTGAGCTAATTGGACTGGAGTTTCGGAGGGTTTATTCTTGATTGATTTGAGATTGAGAGAGATGTATAAGAACCAGCTGCAGGAGCTGGCGCAGAGGAGCTGCTTTAATTTGCCGTCCTACATAAGCATAAGAGAAGGTCCAGATCACGCGCCGCGGTTCAAGGCTACCGTTAACTTTAATGGCGAGACCTATGAGAGCCCTAACTACTGCACGACGCTCAGGCAGGCGGAGCACTCGGCCGCTGAGGTGGCTTTGAATGCACTCGCTAGCCGTGGTCCGTCTAATTCTCTGGCTGCTCGGATACTGGTGAGTCCTTTTTTCCTTTTCTTTCTAGGGTTTGTAGGTTTTGACCTTTTGAGATGTGTGCATTTGAACTTCTTTTTTTCTTTAATCAATGCTTTCAGATGAACGTTAGCTTGAGCTAGTAGGTCTGATTAATTCAATTACTAGCGCAATTTAACTAATATGTAAAAAGTTAGCACGAGTGAACAAAAGGAAAGTGTGTTCTATTGTCGTTACTTTTAAATAATTTCACTTCATAAACTGAATTTGCAGATTCAGATGAAAAATAGACTTTTGAGTGGTTTAGGTTCAGGTTTTATCAGGTGGATGAAACTTGGCAACCATTGAATTATGGTTATTATGGTTGTTACCCAGGCCATTGTGAGGAACAGGTAGAAGTTTGCGTTAGCTGGTTTTTTGTATGCATTGGGGAATGGTGAGATTGTATTCAATGGTTTGTTGCAATGAATGAGATATGTATATGGATGTATGGTTTAGAATCGATGTTCCCTTGTTCTCATGTACACAGATTGGTTCAAGTTTGATACATGATACATCAGTATTTTGTTGAAGACGAGGTCTCGATTTGGGGCTGGGGAAGTCAGGAGAGTGAGCGAGAGTGAGAGAAGAATTTCATGTCGTTTTTAGGAATAAACCAAGATGGTCAACTTAATCAAGAAACAAGTAAGGTTCATGTAGGGGTGCTAATTGGGATTTCACTGCAAGTTAATTGGAGTATGGAATAGGAGGGAAGACTGAATATTGCTTCTAATCCTTTCTTATTAAAAAAAATCATGAACTTATCCTATGATGGCATCCACAGTTGCCTAATTAGAGAGGCAGTGCCCTAAGTTAGGATGGTCTTTTAAGTACGCATGAAACATGGAAAAATTGCTAACAATTAGCAATTTAGATTTTTTCTTTTGTTATTCATGCTCATTGTATATAAGAGGTTTAATCCGTAAGTAGAAATAACTTTCTCTTTCGAACAGAGCACTTATCATATTGCTGTTGCTGGGGTTTATTGCTTCTAACATTCAATTTTTAAGTGTGATAACCTATATTTGGTGAAATTAAAATTTAATTCACTATGGTCACCCGTCATTAAGACATGTGCCGTTACTATGTGCCAATAAACATGGCAACATGCTCAATATTACTGACTTGAAAGTTGTGAAATTCATCCAAAGTACATATGCAGGTGTAGAGTTAATAATACGAGTATATATATCTATTGCGGACGACTATCTGTATTGTCAACATAATCTCATTACAATAGGCCACCTTAAAACTTCTTGTTATCTTCTATGATATACCTTTGCCGGGTGTTTTTTTGACTATTCAGATTTCATTGAAGAAACAGATCTCTAAATGAACTCTGAGTGATGCTTTCATGCATCAGTCCCCTTGACATGATCCATAACCGTAATAAAACTTCTGTTTCACACAGAACTTTCTTAAGAGTTCTACTTATGCAGCTAAATTTTGGGATGGACAGGACGAGACAGGGGTGTACAAGAACCTTTTGCAGGAGGTTTCTCAAAGAGTAGGGGCATCATTACCAACATATACAACTTTTAGGTCGGGCCTTGGGCATTTGCCAGTCTTCACCTGCACTGTAGAATTGGCTGGCTGTACATTTACGGGTGAACCAGCCAAGAATAAGAAGCAAGCTGAAAAGAATGCAGCCATGTCAGCTTGGTCGTCCCTGAAACTTTGTAAGTGATGTCATTTTGTATCGATATCTGGTTATAGTCATACTTTGTGTTTATATTGTTGTGTAGTGAGTCTTTTGAATGCCTGCCAAAATATTGCATCTTGAGAAGCATCCAATATGAAAAAAGCCAATCTTTTTTAGCAAGTAATCAACACATGATACTAACAAAGAATTAGGAGCAGGACCTCTTAAATCTTTTTAGTATGTGGGTTCTCTTGACATATTGCATTTGATTTCTATGTCAAGCCCTTAATCTAAGGTGTTGCAAATAGGCCTTTATGGTGATTTTCTAAATGATATTATCTCTTCACATAAACTGTAGACACAAATGACTTACTTTTCGTCTGTTTCAGTGACCCAACAAACAGAAAGTTTATCGTTGCAAAAAGGGATCCTGGAGGAGCAGGAGCATGTGATTGTAGCTCGTGCTTTACAGAAATTCAGATTAAAGGCAAGGATGTCGAATATACCATTTCCTATCCAGTTTCCAGCACCGAACCCTAAACCACATAATGCACAGTCAACTCCATCCACAACATCAAAAATACTTCCATTGATATGCCCCAAAACAACCCCTCGAAATAGGCCTCATCTCACCACATTGTTAGATAACAACGAACCTCACAACAAAACACCTCAAAACAACAAAAATGAGATACAAAAACCACCTCCGCAAAACCCTTCATTCAAAATAAACGAAACCCATTCTCAATCAGCCGAAAACCAAAACCCTAGACCCCACAAGTTTCCTGCGGTTGGAGCTGCACCCTATATCCCTGTTCGGCACTTTAGGGCTCATCATCACGGGATCGCACCGCCAGTCACTATACGCAATGCAATCCCTGTTTTCTCTGCTCCTCCGCTTCCTATTCCACCACATATGGGTATACCACAGCCTAATCAGCTTCCTCCACAGTTTATGTGTGGTGTAGCACCTCCTGTTACTATAAGACAAGCAGTGCCGGTTTATTCAGCTCCCAATATCCCTAAATCCCCTATTAAGCCGGTGACCACCAACTCGATACCACCAACAGAAGAGAAAGGCCAAGGGCATGCAGTTCCTGAAGATTCAAAGCCCGTACCAGCGGTTCCTGATGCCGGATTGTCGACACCAACAGAGGAGGGTAAATTTGAAGAAGCCAAAGTGGAAGAGAAGTTGAAGGAGCTACAAATTTGATATGGAAAATCTCTATAAATCTTGCTTTCTTTCTTTCTATATATAATATATAATATATATATATATATATATATATATGTTGATGGTGGGAAGAGACGAGACACGAGCCTTTTGTGGGTATCGTATTTTTGGGTGGGGTTTAATTGTAGTAGGTTTGGTTTTCTGCACAATGGGAAGATGAAAACAAGTGCATGTTGCAGTGATCCGGAGTGTAGGTAGAATCTGAAAACACGAAATTGTTGTATAATTTTACGATTTGGTAATTCGGCACTCGGATTTATCAACAACTTTTCTTGGATTTACGTCTCAAAGGTACGAACCATAGCTATTATCATCATCATTAATTATCAATCGATCTTTTTGTTTTCTATCCGTTTGCCATGAAAGGCTTGACTTTATACTTGTTTTTTTGTTGCGAATTAACCATTTTTGTCAAAAAAATGTGTGAATGAAAAAAAGGGACTGTTGCATTTGAGAGGACTTCTTGTCCAACAGGTTCTACTTTTATGTGTTAGTCCCTCATTCACAAAATAATAAATGTCTGATTCTATTTATTTGTCTAAAAATAATTGTTTTAATTCCAAAAACAGGTGACCCGAAATTTCATAATAACAAATATTTTTGTAGTCTTGACAAAATAGATAATTTTTTTTAATAAAGGTCAGGTTATCATTAGGTTAACCAAAATATTCAATAACCATTCATGTTTAAAAGTTAAAACTATGACATTATTTTGGGGCGAAGTCATGGAGGGAGTACAATTGTTAATTCTTACTCAAGGTTTTATCTTATAACAAAAAATGATTAGAATTGGCTTTGGATTGCTTACCATAAGAGTCATTACTCTCATGTACCTTAAGAGAGAGAACATTCCCGGCCTTCAGAATGGGCATTTATAACCTGGCAAGCGCTTACCGGGTAAGACTTTCGATCCTCGTTTTCCCTCTTACTGGGTAAGATTCTTGGTTCTTGTTATGTTCATCCGGTAAGATAATTGAAGTGGTAAACACTTACCAAAGTAAGTGTTTAGTAAATAGTCCCTTAGTCGTAACCAAATAGGTAAGATGAAGAAGACGTTTAACTAAATCATAAATTTGATGAAAGGTTATTATTATTACCAAAAGTAACAAAAAAAAAGAGTTAAAAGAATACCTGAAAACTTTCCAGCAAAAGCAAAGTAGATCCATAACTTCACTCATGGAATGGAAGGGACTAATTCTATACACATCTTGAAGCCTCAAATGCCAACAATTTACAGTTTTTTTTTTATGTGCATGCAAAGCAAAGTAAGTGTTTATGAAGAAGAGAATGCAGTTTCCATTGCCTGTAATATGCTACGAGTGTTGAACTGAAAGCTTCTGAAGCTTCGTCCAGGACCACCTTTCCCTTTGCTTTTGTTTGAAGGAGTCGAAGTCGGAGTCGGAGTCTCCATCATACCTATACCTGGACCTGGAGAGCTTCCTTTCGCTTTCCACACACTAATGCCTTCATTAACAACATTTTAAAAATAATAATAATAATCATTCACTCGCAAATATACCTTCATCTATATTCAACTACTTTTATTTACCTATTTTTATCATCATAATCGAAAATTTAACAAATCCATGCATGTGAATTAACTGTATGTAAAAGAGACTTAAAAAGTGAAAATAAATTTAAAGATAAAGATGGATGAATGTAATTGAAAATAGGTGAGGGAAATTAAGTTGGGTTGAAAAGTCAACATCCAAACTCCAAAGGCTCAGAAGTGTTCTTACTATTCTTACCAGAACTGTTATTCTCACGCTATACCTCTTCTCTGGATCCAAATCAAATGTAATTTATTACAACTTTACAAGGAATTATTATTAATTGGCAAAAAAAAGTAAATTAGGGTTGAAAACTTATCAGAAATAGTAAAGGTTTCATTTTCTGGGACAACCCGAAATGGAATATGTTGCATTTATTTGGGATGAAGAAAGAAAGTTTTACAGATTATAACTAGCCACTTTCAGAATATAAAGCTGTGTCCATGTGGGTTTTAAGAAATATTCGGTTTATAGACTTGTTTAGTATAACATGTAGAAATGAGTATCTTTCATCGAATGTTTCTACGCAATTTAGGCCCAAATAATATGTAGTTGTATCAAGATAGCAATCCAAATACTTCCATGAACCGAACCAAACAAACAACAAAAAATGATCATTACTCCTACAAACTGGCATGTTGAGAGAAAATTGTTAATTATTACTTATTTAGTAATGCTAATAGAATACCATTGGCTTATTCTCATTCATTCTCACAGAAATTCATAAAGAATTGTCATATTCTCTAAGAATCAATACTACAAGATGAGCAAGGAGAGGGATAACAAACCTCTTGCAGGTGCATCTAGTTTTGGTGATATTGGGGGCTGATGCGTGGAACACCATGATCTCAAGGATCTGAGAAAGTCATTTCTCGATCCATTAATACGGAAAGAAATGGATATTTGAAAACAAATTGAAATCTCAGTGTATAATAATAATAATAATAGTGGTCTTACTTCAAAAAAGGAGCAACCATGTAGAGCTTAAGACCAGTTACACCATGTGATATTACGTCTCCATTTACTGGTTGAAGTTCATCAAGCCGCTGCCATGCAATTTCCTGCAATTAAGAAATGCCTTTAAAACTCATGGAGTTGAGCATTTTCTGATATTATGATTCTTTCTTCTTCTTCTTTTGGGTGGGGTACGATAATACAAGCATGTATTACACAGTAAGATAGCAAGGGTCACATACACTGATCTCCTTTTTGGTCCTAGGGGCAAATTCCGTATCGTCTTTCACGCCTCCAACTATGTAGAGTCGTACCCTCTGCGGCCCAAATATCATTTCGATATACTCATCTTTGTTAATAAGCTTTGAAACATCAAATCCTGTTTCTTCCAAAACCTGCAGACAGAAAAGATAGGTAGCAAACCATATCAGCTCATACCACCACCAATATGCACGCAAAGTTTAACACGACAATTACATTAATAATTTCAAAAGGTGATGCTAAAACTAGTTGGTAGTATTCCAGATTTGAAGCAAATATTTAAGCCATCAACCATTCATAAAACGCCATGAACAGAACAAATAAATGGTCACCAAAATCAAGCCGATAAGGGTGAAGCTTGGTTGCCTTAACCTAAATCAGATTTTGGAAAGAGAGACCAGTTCAATTCATAGAAGATTAAACATTTAATACTACATAAAACAGTAACACTTACCTCTCTGATAGCACAAGTATGGTCTTCCTCGTCTTTGTTCTTTTTTCCTCTAGGAAAACTCCAACTTGTTCCCTTCCACCCTTTCACAAGTACACACTGCATACATATATGATATCAAGGATCTAAAACATGAAATACTCAAAAGAAGAAAAAAAGCAAAGAAGAGAAAGCATGCATTGAGCAGCATCGCACATAAAAATAATTGTGAAATTCATCTGAAAGGAACAAACTACTTGCACACTTAGATCAGAAGAAACATTACCCTTTCATATGTTTGATCCAAGATAATTGCCCCAGTTACAGGAACTCGGACCTTGTATGATGTGAAATCTTTAAATATGTCATCTATATGGGGAACGTAAGGCTTCAAGACATCACAGCTGTTAAACACTGTAATAGCTTAAGGAAGGCAAGCAATGGCCGAAAATAATATAAAATGACATAAACTCCATAAACTTCCACCTTTTCATATGTTTGATCCAAGAACAGGGTGAATTCCAAAAGTGCTGGATGTTATTTATGAACCCCTTAATGGAAAATGAATATATGGATGTTGGAACAGAAAAGACGTATGCCAGAAATCCATAACAGCGTATCCAAATAAAACTTTGTCATATTCATTAATATTGTAATTTTAGGTACCGAAACAATTAGCAGCAAAGGATACTTAATGATGTAAATTCCTTCAGAGTGAATGACTTCAATGACGGATTCTTTTCTACGGAATTGTCCTCATAGAACCAATGTGCATACTCTACAAGAAATAAAATCCTCTCAAATGACTGCTGATCCTCCTCTGGCACATTCAGAACAAAGCGACTGCATTCCGGGGGAAAACCACTATTAGAATCCATATTAAGTAGTAAAAATTCACAAACTATCAAATTAAAGACAAGAATACTACAAACACAAGAGACTAGAAAAGAAACGTGAACTAGGCCAAATAAGATTACATTATCAGCGTGACTTCCAAGTGAATGAACAATACAAAGAAGAGTAACGAGATGTCTGAAGCGCTTAAATAATAAAATCTCAAACAAATTCGTAAAGCATCTTGACGGCTATATTATCAAATATCATTTCTAGCTGGTGATCATATGTCAACTATTTAGAGAATGAGAAGTTGCGTTGATAGGCCTGTACATGAGCCCAAACCCATCATCACATGCTCCAGCGTGACTATAGAGAAGGTTGGCCATGAGCAAGGCAATTATTCCATTTCCTTCGTTATTGTATTCTATATAAATATGATTAGGAGAATAAATTATCCATGAATAAGCAGATGTGTAATTTTATCAAGTGTGATCTTAATGGTAAAGAAAAAAGATGCTAGCTGGTGATCATATGTCAACTATTCTCATCTTAATAAATAAGTATCTCACTAGGAAGATAGTAACGATAGGCCTGTATGTGGGCCCAAACCCATCATCACATACTGCATGCGTAACTAAAGGGGCGGTTAGCCAGAAATAAGGCAATTATGCCATTTCCTTGGTTGCAGTATTCAGTATAAGTATGATTACCAGAACAGATTAGCCAAGAAGAAGGATTATATTAGTTCCTTAGTTACCATATTCTATACAATAGGAGAATATTCAGTCATGCTTGATTTGATATTTGACTTAGGGTTATTATCTCCCTCTTGAAAGCAAACTGAACTTTTGTTCACTTTCATGTTTCCTTTTAACTTCAAAAACAATCCCTTGGTTTCAATCATGTGTACACCCTCCATGTAAGATCTTGATCACTACCCCTCCTTCAACAACTTGAAAAGCCAAGGATAAGCACCTTAAGGTTACAAGCTTTAGTTCTAGAAGTGGATAGGACTCGTTTTTCTTTATTTATACGGGAATTTTCTTCATTCTCATTGACTTAAAACTAACAAAGCAAAAGGAAAAGTTGCCCAAACAATTGGAGTATCACTAACCAAGCCTTTTCATGCCAACTCAATCCATCACCCAATTCGGAATACCCAATCTTCAACTACAATAACCTTTGTCTATTCAATAGCCCTTATTTTCATTATAAAATGTAATTTATTTCAAGATCAACGGAAAGAGTTAAGCAAGGAAATCATACTTAGTAACGTAATCACAGTGACTTCTTCTACACCTCTATTCTTGCAAATTTGAATATTAGTACTTGTACAAACTGCAATTCAAAAAACAACAAATGTGCAAGGAAACAGCAGCTATCCAGCCTCTTCCAATTAGAAGAGGAAACACAGATGATGACTACATATATACACATGGAAGATGACTTCATATATACACACACATGCAAATATACATATAGACAAATATGGAGACGCCCGAGCGAGCGACCGCACGCACACAACATGTATATATATACAACTACATAGATAGATATATAATGTGTGATATTATGCAGATACCTGCAGAGATCATCGAGGAGTTCTTTAGGAGGAATTCCGTTTTTCAAAGGAGCAGTAGACGCTCCGGTAAGCGCAGCCGGTGACATTTTTCGTTTTCTTTTTTAATTACTAATTTTATTTACTAACAACTGGTGCTGGTGTGCGTCTTGGATTGATGAAAACCCTAAAAGAAACACCACCTGATGAAAACTGGAAGTGAAAGTGAAAATGAAAAGAAGATCAGATGGATTGAAGATAAAACCCTAGAAAACCCTAATCTTATTTGCAGTTCAGTGAGTCAACTAACCGACCAGGAAGAAGAGGAGGAATCCCTCAATTTCGTTCAGGGGGAGACCTCTCTTCTCTCTTTGTGTTTTTGGGGGATTAACGATTCTTCCAATTAATTAATTACGAATCAATTTAACGATTCTATTCTTGATTTGGTAACAGATAATTTTGGTATGTTTATTTATATATATGGTAAGAAAAATGTAACCTGTTTTTTTTTTAAAATACTCTCATATTTTTTATTTATAATTGTTTTAAAATAAGTGTCCATATTTAAAAATAAATTATTAAATTTATCTTTAATTATGAAATTAAATAAGGATAAATATGTCATTTGGTTTACCAAAATAATTATACATGTCTAAAACTGTGTTTTATTTTAATTGTGAACACATAAATTGGGACGGAATGAGTATAAGTTTGACTAGTTTGAATTTTGAATATTATGTCTAATGTATTAAAACTATGACTTTTTTTTTTAAAGACAACATATTATTTAAAATAAAATGAAACAATTATACAAGGAAAAAAAGAAAAATATTGTAAGGTGCAGTAAACAAAATCAAAGGAAATTTACAAACAACTGAAGATCAGCCTAGAGGGCAAAACACTTATTAGGTTTGTCAAACGATGACTTGATGCAGTAAAGGAAACTCAAAATAGTTAAGGGGAAGGCAACATGAAAATGTTTCCTTTACTGATTCGTCTCGACATTCATTAGAAAATTCGAACTTGCATTTCAAAAGATTGTGTTGTTATGATGGTTCTAAAGCAAGTAGTAGGGTAAAACAAATGGAAGCCTTTTAAAACTAATTGTGTGTACATTTGTAATATGTCATGATCTAAATCTTTATTAAATATAAAACTAAATTCATTTATAATCATGTATATTTGTGTATAGTTCATAGATAATTATATATTGTTTTGTTTTGTTTTATTTCTTTTTGTAAGAGGATTAATTGCGAAGGTGGATGCACCTTTTCGTTTATAGTTTTTATTTCATTAGCGATATGTATTAATATTTTATAGATATATTATTTTATTATAAGAATTATATTTAAATACTTTACAGCGTTTTATAAATATTATATTGTTGAGATATAAGAATTTTAGCCAACTGGTTTATAAAATAATGTTTTTGGCTCACTTTATTGCTCAGCTTTATGAGACAAAATTTCTTGCTTGTTTTTCAATATGGATCGGTGACTTGTATTTATCTTTATGAATATATTCTTTAAATTTAAAAGTTTTTTTTTTTTTTTTTTTTTTAAAGGCAAAGGGTGACCATATATTACCACAGAGGAAACCAAAGCAGATACAAGGTTCAGAAACAAACCCAGCCGAACAAAAGCAAAACAGAAGACCATCCAATCGTTTGCGAGCAGCAAACACAACTATAGACAGAAGGAATATGAATGAAAGCACTAATAAATTAAAAGTTTTTATTTAGTAAGTAATACAATTTCATTTGTTCATTTTGGCTTCATTTGTTTTTTATTTAATCTCTTAACTATTAAAACATCAATAAAAAATATTACCTAACACATAAAATTACGTTAATTTATTTTAAAATACGATCAAATCAACCTAAAAAAATGATAAAACAATTGTCATGGCATTCAATTCATTTTTAATGTTTAAAAATAACTTAATAGAAACTAATTTTAAATTGAGAAGTCTACTTTTTCAAGCCTACAACTTATTGATGTACAGTATACTTAGCGGTTTACCAGGTACGCACATGGTAAGATACAATCATGTTTACCAGTTTCATCTACTTGCTATTGAGATTCTTGTCCGTTAAATAAGCATGTTCTAATGTTGTTTACTAATATCTTCCAACCTACAATGTTGCTGACCAAGGTATTGTCCTATTAAAGGTAAAGAATCTCATATACCGGGTAGCATACAAAGAGAGTCTCGTTGTCCGGTAAACACATGTTCAAATTCTATTAATGACACCTTGGTAAAAATAAATAAACTACTTCAATAAACATTTGTACAGTGTAACTTAACCTCTCCACGACCCTCATCGTTACCTTCCAAGCCTTTAGCCTCTGATAGCTTCTTGCCAACACGCCTAATGTCACTCATAAACTAGGTTGTTTTTATATTTGACCAACAAAAACATATGATCAAAACCCTTCATATTCCATGATAGATACATGTTGTACTATGTCTGTTAGTCCATAAGGATCAGCCACCCATAGGCCATAGCCATATGCCAGGACCATACAAGTATGTTCCTAAAATGCACCAAAACAGACCAAAATGATGGTGCCTCAATGGTTTGAGCTTGGTCTCTAAATATCATAAGTACTTGGAGGTCCTAAGTTCGAATTCAGGGATGATTAAAAATCCCCTTGTGACCACGGAAGTTCAAATACGGTGACTCCAGAATACCCATAAAACGGTTAGTCATCATGAGATTAGTCTGCTCACATAGGTGGTTGGATATCCAGGTTAATAAAAAAAAACACCAAAACCAAACCATCAAACAAATAGGAATCACATGAATCCTATAATTTTCAAACACCTTAATAAAAAAATTAATACGATTACATAATATAACAACTTCTTGATTTTTTGCATATGAGGTGTTTGTTTAATTTTTTTATGAATGGTAGATGTTTTCCATATACATCTTCCCAACAATTTTTTGAACTATGCGTAGTTGTAATTAACTCATTGACAAATTTAAACAAGTTATTATGACAAATCGATTTTCTAAATTTAGGTTAACCACTTTATAGCATACCATTTCTAATTAAAAACAATTACAATTGAGTTTTTTATTCGTTTTTTAATTTTTGTAATAAATTAATAACCATTATTTTTAAAAAATATACAAAAAAATATTAATCTATGGTATTTAATATTATATTTTTGTTAGAAATAATAATTAAAATATCTAAAAGCATCCTAATTTTTAAAAACATTTGTATAAGGTTGGTCTACATAAGATCGAACGATTTTCATAAAACTACATTTTTACACTTATAACTTCACATTAAAATATTACAAAAATAAAATAAAAATCTAAAACTTTTACAACAAACAAAAGCACATTAAACATTTTTACATATAAAAAGATGGTCTCATAAACACCAAAGTCTGTATATCGAAAACATAAAGTGAGACGGTCGAAGGACCCGACCCGACCCGACCAGAGATCCATGTTTATGCCAACAGCTCTCTGACCAGAGGAAAACAAAATTACCTATACAAATGGCCAGAAAACACGGAGAGTGAACGATGAGGAGACTATAACAAATGTTGTCTCATAGCTAAGCTCTCAATTTCCTTCCTTCTATCATCTTCTTCTTTCTTGGATTCGATCCAACTTAAATTACTCACTAGGGTTCAAGAATACGAGCCAGAGGGAGAGGGGATCGCTATCTTTTTATCCAAGAAATGTGGACCATACCTCTCGGAATCTCAGTAAACACCCTCTCTCCCAACTTCAACAAACTACCCCTTTTCCATCCTTCTAGGGTTCATGAATCTTCTCTATCACATCATCTCTCCAGATCAGGTACTTTCTCTATCTATCTATACATACAAATATCTGTATGTATCGGTGCATATTTTAATTGGGTATTTTGATCTGGGGTTTCTGTTTTGTGGGTCTCTTAATATAAATCTGATCTCTGTGATTGTGAAGTATGATTGATGCATGTTCATGTTCCGATTCACACTAATTGTTAACCAGTTCAGCACATACGGTTGTCTTTATCTATTCCTATTGGATTTCAATTATATGATTTTGGTAATGGTTGCATCGTAATCATGCCATTTCTTAACTGGATTGTATAAGAATTAGGTTAAAAGTATATGTTTTTAATGTTCTAGTGTTGTGGGTATTATGTATGTTGGCCCTAATTTTGTGTACAGTTGCAAAATTTGAATTATTTGATCAGAATTTCAACTTTCCAAGATTGAACAATTACGGGTATGCTTTAATTTTTATCAAATATCTAAATACCCCCAAATCCCAAGAAGGACAAAATAGAGGAATATTATGAACTGAAATCAGTTCTATCAATTTTTTCTAATTACTGCTAATGGGCAAAAGAGAATCTTGGATCACAACTTTGCCAAAAACAGAAATGTTGTTTTGTCTAAAGTGACATCCCAAAATAAAAGTTATCACATTTGACAAAATTTAGGAGATGAAATTCATCTTGAAGTTGAAAAGTCATTAATCCGACTTCTTTAACTTCCTTAGCTTCGTTCTTTCTTAATCTTTTTTGTTGGAATGAATATTGTAGTTCTTCTTCTTCATGTATTTCAATTATCCCGTTTTCTTAATGGAAATCTTTCTAAAAATCTCGTGTTTCTTTTTGTCTAGATTCAATAGGGATTTGTAAAGCAAGTCAAGTGGTTGAAATATTTCCGATAGTCTCCCCTGAGATTGTAGTCCGTGAGGCAAGGATTGAGGATTGTTGGGAAGTTGCAGAAACTCATTGTAGCTCCTTCTTTCCTGAATACTCCTTCCCATTAGACTTTGTTTTGAGGATTGATAGGCTACTTGCGCTCGTTTTTGGATTGTCAGTACCCCGTGGTTGTCGAAGAACATGTTTGGTTGCTGTCACTGGCACTAATGAAGACGATACTTTCTTTATTGGTGATGAAGAGCTTAAAATTGCTGGTTTTGGTGCAAAGATTAGTCTGAATAAGGGATATGTTGCTGGGATTTTGACTTTAGACACTGTGGCTGATTTTCTTCCTAGGAAAGGACCTCTTCGGCAGAGAAGGTGAGCTTCTTTCCGTAATTAGAAACTATTTTGACTTATTGGTCGTTCTTATTGAATATTGACTTGCAATGGAGGTCGGAAACTTTGTTATTGGTTGTGTCTTTTCATATAGTTTTTGATCATATTAGCATACCACTGTTTTGGGGTTAGAAAGTTAAAGAAATCTTTACCAATTGCCCGATTGTAAAAATGACTCATTTATGCTAATGTACTTTAAGACTTTTCTATCGAAGAATATGGTTTGACTTTTTAAGGTCAACAAAACTGATTCACGACTTCAAGTTTGACAATCTTTATAGGTTTTCTTGAAATTTTGATGACTGGCATATAAACTTTATATGAATCTTGAAAGTGAAGTTGAAGAGAGGGTTGAATTCACATGTGAAGATGTAGGGAGTTTATGCTAATTGACTTTAAAACTTTTCTACCCAAGAATATAGTTGGACTTTTTAAGGTCAACAAAACCAATTCCCAACTTCAAACTTGACAATTTGACAATCTTTATAGGTTTTCTTGAAATTTTGATGACTGCATATAAACTTTATATGAATCTTGAAAATGAAAGTTGAAGAGGGTTGAATTCACATGTGAAGATGTAGGGAGTGATGATGATGATGATGGTGTGTGTTGCAGGACGGGAATTGCATACGTGTCAAACGTTGCTGTTCGAGAAAGGTTTAGACGAAAGGGAATAGCAAAAAGGCTGATAGCAAAAGCGGAAGCTCAAGCCAGAAGTTGGGGATGTCGGTCGATTGCATTGCATTGTGACCTAAACAACCCTGGTGCAACCAACTTATATCGAAGCCAGGGTTTTAAGAGCATCAATATACCGGAAGGAGCCAAGTGGCCGCAGCCCAGGACCGCACCTGATATGCAGTTCAACTTCATGATGAAGCTTCTTCCAGATAAAAACCGAACCAATTGTTAGATTAAATTTGATACCACTTTCTCCTATTTTAATGAATTAAGCAAGTAATGTATGTTAGGGTTTGTGTTTATTTGTGTATACAGGAAAATGTATATTTTTATAGTATATACTACTTGCTTGTTCTTGTTCTTGTAAGATAAATGGAAGTTTGGGGTTCTTTTTTTTTGTCATGTGTACACCATCAAATGCTTTTTTCAGTTCTTCCGGTTGTTTTGTATTTGGATAAAATCAAACTGGATTGAACCTAGTAAATTGGTTGTAATTGCTATCTTATTAGGTTCAGCCATTCTAGCCCGTTGGAATCCACAAACTATTCTTTCGAATACGTCCTCAAATTTACTCGAAGATGTGAGTAAAACTTAAATTGAAGAAGAATATGGTCCTTGGGTTCCTTTTATTGGAACCATGTTTCGATTTATTTTTGTTTCTAATTGGTCTGATAAGTTTTTTAACTATCTTATAGTATTTCATGGGGAGTTAGTTGCACCCACAAATGATATAAATACTACTGTTGCTTTTGGCAATTCACCAGATTTCCTTCCAACGTTTTTAGCAAAGGCCCGGAGAGAAAGCATAGTCTAGTTCTCATTTTTTTCTTTCAATTACTACTTTTATATATTAGAATTAAGTAAAATTTTAACGTTCATTTTAGTCATTTTACATTGTTATCTAAACTGCTTTTCACCAATCATTACAAGCTTATCATCTGATAAATAACTTATCAGATAATGTCCATTAACCAATAAGTAAACATAGTCTAAATGAATGCTTACATTGATCAGAATCACTTCAAAACTTTTCCCACACCTTTCTGATAAGTATCAAGTGTTGTTTGGTGGTTTGTTTTAGAATGAATTGCCAATATAGAGTTTTTTTGAGACCTGAAACTGTCTTATTACAACAGAAATTTATCCCCATAGAGGCTCACTCTCTTCTTTAAGAAAGCTTTTACAGATCAAATCTGGTTTACTTTTGTACAAATTTAGCTAAGGCGGATGTATCCAGAGCTGAGAATTCGCTTGCAGCCGTAAGCACGGCTAGTCCCAGTTTTACTGCATCCTCGTTGCTTGGTGCCTAAAATATTAATTACATTTATTAGCTTTCATACTTTGATAACTTGAAAGAATTAATAACATAGTTTAAAAAGACTTGAATTTACCTCGATGTTGAGCGGCAAAACAGGGTCATGAAGCGAAAGTCTCAGAAGAAACCATCCACCATAGCCAGAAACCCGTATCTGTTCAGATTACCGAAACCATATAACCTCATAAGCATTTTTTAGTCGTTTTTTAGAATAGGATTTGAATCTGAAGGACAATAAGAGAACTTACCCCTTCATGGTTAACAGGAGCTTTTTGCAGCTTGGGATCTGATTCACTTTTGTTTTCCAAATATTTCAGCACTGCTTCCCCATAGTCACGGAAAGATCTGTATACACCAGCTGAATAGTTTTAGAACTCGGGAGAAAATATGCAGTCACTATGCAGTAGATAAATCCACATACCCTCCTTTTAGATCTGAATGATTTTGATCTATTTTTAATCTAAGCTCAACAGCAACAGCTGGTTCCTGTAGTTCCTCTACCAAATCGGTCAAAACTTTGCTACCACCAGTTTGTCCTGAAGCTCTAGCTGATGCAAGTTTGTTTAATAGCTTGACCTACAAAAAAAATCAAATCAAGACAACATGATGAATATACAAACATGATCGCTTCCTTTTATGTATAAAAAATATCTTAAGGATCGTGTGAGAATAGTGGTTTAGGTGAGAAGAGTAAGAAGGGATCTGGACCCTTGATCACTTTTAATCTCTCACCCACCCATGAATTGCGCTTATCATGGGAATTGATCCGGCGCATCTCGGTGCACCGCGTTAGTGTTGATTTTCAACTAGGATTGATCCAAGGGTAGAGATCCCTTCTTACCCATCTCACCGTAACTTTCATCCTCATCAGAACCCAACCCTTACATGTGAAACACATATATTTTAGATCTATGATGATGAATACTTACCATGACATATGCACCATCATCAAGCCAGTGATTCTCCTTAAGTGCTCCATGGCCACTGGTCTCAATAGCCAAATGTGACTCCTCGCCAATGGAATTCTGTCAAGGATGCCAAGTTAGTATCATAGCATGGCGGTAAACTGAAATCGGATATTTGGACGTGTTTTCCGATTTCACACACACACACAACTAGCGTCCTATTTTAAGTCTTACCAAACGAATCGCTTCATCAATGACATTTTTATACCCTCGTTTAAACCGATGGTGCTTCCCTCCTGAAAGAATTTGGGAACCATAAGCACATCATAAAAAATGTAAGATATGCACCAAGGGCTGACAGTAGGCATCTTCGAGATCTAATCTGATCCATTTATAGACACCAATAATCAATAAAAATGACTTATTGATCCAATAAATTGGAGCAAACACTTGGATCAATCCAGATCCATGCAAATAAGATCCAATCAAACAGTGAAATAACTAGATAAGAGAAAAAAAAGAACGTAAAGCAACATAAGTGTATGTTCATCTTTAAAGCTGGAGTTTTATGTTATCTTCTTACCCAGTTTGTTCTCAATGAATGTTGTAAGCCCATCCGAAGTAACACTGTCTGTAACGATAGTTGTTCCAGGGTGCTAGTAGGATCAAACAGAAGTGGTAAGTAGCTCAAACTCATAGTAACAATTTTGCAAACAGTTTTACAAACTTACTTCCTCTAAAACAATAGCAGACATCAAAGCAATCAGACGGTTTCGATTAAACTCACGCCCAGTGGAATCCACAGCAGCGGATCTGATTCAGACACTATCATTAGCAAAAAAGCCTAAATATTTCTGCATAAAAAATATTTTGAATGTGTACAAGATCACCTATCAACATCCGTGTCAAAGATGATCCCTAAATCAGCTTTGTTATCAAGCACAGCTTGGGTAATTGCCTTCATTGCTGCCTTGTCCTCCGGGTTAGGGATATGATTGGGAAATAAACCTGAGCATTAGGTCAAGTTCCCTTAAGTTACTTTGATACCAAAATTTGCCTAAAATATTTTTGAGTAGGTTTTTAGTTTATTACCATCTGGTTCTAGAAACTGACTGCCAGAAATAATAGCACCTAAAGGTTCCAGCACCTTTCCCTGAAAAGCAAATAAGATGGAAAAAGGAGGGTAAGCTCCTTAATCATATCTACAATAAGTCAATAACTAATACTAACCAGAAATTTAAACAATTGAAATACCCCAAAAAAAAAACTCTCTTTTGTTGCTCGAAAATTAAACTATGACATACTAAAAATTATAATAAATATTATAAATTAATAAAAATCATGCTAAATCTGTAACAAAATCCAGAGTTTTGAATTTGAGAAGCAACCTGTACGACTTATTAAAATGCTCATATCTTTTCTATGAAAGAGGGAAAAGTAGTTTATTTATCTGTTGGTTGTTGGAAAGTAAATGCAGCCAATAGCAACCACCAATACGCCTTATGGTCATTATCCACAAGGTACAACACATAACAGATCAAGCTATAGTATTTTATATAAAATTTTGGTTCATAAAAAATGACACTAGCGATAAGTGTCCATATATGTCATGAACATAATATATGGCATAAAGAAACTTACAGCAAAGAAGCCACCAGCTCCATTGCCAGCATCCACAACTATATGAAATCCTTCTAATGGTTTTTCTGATGACTCAAAGCAAGTAAAAAAGCAAACATGAGGGAATTGCCACTTAAAAAGTAAACATTTAAGAATGAACCATTGAAGAACGTGAAATGAAAAAAAAATGTGCTCTGAATCGAAGTTCCTGAGGACCTTCATCTAGCTAATGTAACTAGGATGTCGTACCTATGTTTCCTGAAGCTTTACGAACTGCTGCTACAAGGTCAGATGCATAGACAGACATGTAGTCAACTTTACTGATAGACGATGAAGCTTTTCTTTCTGCTTCTTTTAGAGATTCTGGTGTAAACCCGTTATATATGTTTGCAGCACGCTCTAGGATATCTTTGATGTCAGCTTTCCCAAGCCCTCCCGCATTAGTAAAGAATTTAAACCCGTTTCTATTATAAGGAAGATGACTCGCTGTAAAAAAAAGTAATATATGAAGCCTTCGGAGTCAATTCAGTATATGATAAAAATATATAACAGCATTTTACTTTCAAGATCCTCCAAAATTTTCCTACGAATTACTTTCAATTTGCTCTAATTTTGAACTGCCAACTTATCTGTAACTCTATATACATGCATGTTACACATCACAAAAGCATCTTTTACCATTTTAAACATCGAATTAACAATGAAAGCAACATATTCTGTAAGTCAACACATTTAAGGAGTAACTAATGACTATTTCACATATTTGATACCATATAGTTTACCTGTTATCATGATAGCTCCATCAACTGGACATAGGAAGTCTTCATTTTTTGTTAGTGTACTATTGAACATTGCTGGCGTGGATGCTAATCTACAAAAATTTATATTAAAAAAAACTGAATGGATAATTCCCAGAAAAAAAAGCAAACATAAAGGATGATAATAAAATTCAAAATTTAACACTGTGGATAGAGCTGATGTTTCTCCATGTTTTTTGGGCTTGGGCAACTAGACAATTTTTGTGAAAGAAAATTCAAAGTTTTTCCTTATCAGATATTATCCTTCAAATATCTTCCTAATTAAAGAACATTATATGTTTCATAATCATGTATTCAATAGCTAATTACCCGTATTGCACAACATCCAAGCCTGCACCAGCAATTCCCCGAGAAACTGCATCCTGAAAGGTTATATCAAGCTTTCAGACAAACAACACACATATAGCCACATATATATAGATAGAAAAATGAAAATTTACAGTTCTTCAATAGCAACTTTGACTTTGAGTATAATATTACGGATACCAAGAAAATGTATACTATGTCAAACAAGACAAAATGACAAAGGGATTGTGAACACTCTTAAGACTTTCATCATTTGACATTGTCTAGGTAGATTCAAGATAAATTTTTATAAGCAAAATACTGAAATGGATAGATAATAATGGTATAATGATCTTTTGATCCATACACCATAGTTACTCACACTTCTTTTTACCTTGACTCTTAACTTTCCTATAAGATTTCCTACTTCTCTCCAAGCCCAAACTATTTGGGACAAGGGTGCAGAAATCCGAGAATCCGAGGAGGGGTTGATACCTGTAGCTTTTGTGCAGAAATCCGAGAATCATGACCAACAGAAATTTTGAAACGCTTAGATGAATCAGCCTTGTTCTTATCTACAAGCCACGCCGCAAATGCAGCTGCTATGGCTTGTGTCACTGGCTCCGTGAGGCTAAGAGGTTCTCCCGCAACACCATCAACAGCCACACCACGAATATCACTGTATTGAGGTACGTATGTAAAAAAAATGAGCACACAATAAATTGCGTCTCTAATCTTCAGTTCACAATTTTGTATGAATAACTAAATATAATTCGTAAATTTGTAGCAATCGAACCTCAGACAATTCAAAACAAAATCACAAGTGCAAACATGAATGGAGGGACCCCTCCCTCCTTACCCCAAAAATAACACAAAAACAAAACCAAAGTGAAAGAAACAGAGGAAGGACAACTCTTCAGATGATATGGAGACTAGAGAGACAGGAAGTGAATCTTAGTCACCAACTTTCAACCAAATATCATCAGAGGGTGGTCAAGATGATAACAGAATTCTGTTGGTTAAAGTGGGACCAGAAAATAAGCTCCAAAGATACACCTAGTGAATCTGCAGGAAAGCTTACATCATAAAAACTGTATAGAATAACCCTTGCCTTTTCATTTTTATGGTACATAGTGATTTCGATAACAAAAAGTGATTGATTACAGACTTCTTATGTACCAACAAAGTAAAGAAAAATTACAACACCAAACATGTGCCATTGAAGGCAAAATTTTACCTGCCATTTTGAAGTTTGAGAAAATCTACTTTTTCAAGTGATGGTACTGCAGTAGTTGATGGAGCAGCTGCAAGGAAAATCTTTTAGAGACAAAACTTCGTGGATAGAAAGATAATAGCTGAAAAGCACATATAAATAATTAACTCTCTCACAGTAGGCCTTATCCCTTTCCTTGGATTGTCTATAAGATCATCTCAGTTTTAGTTTCTTCTAAAGCTAGAATGTTTCATGAATCACCAATAATCAGATACTTGTTAATTATAACTCATCATAAGAATTATGGGTTTCATTAGTGCATTTACTGTGTAGAACTTTTGGTAAATGATGTTTGTCTTATCCTCTCCAAATTATAGCAACTTCATAACCTAATACAATTTGTCTAACACATTGTAAGGCCAAAGGTTAAAGCAACAGGTAAGGTTACACCTTCGCAATTGAAGAATGACAGAAATGGCCACATTGCAAAATGCAACAGAAAAGTTGCGAATAAAGATTCCTCCCTAACCTTTCACTATTTGCAACAGGTAAGGTTACACGTTGGAAGCATGTGATGCTTTCTATATGATTTGGATCTTTTTTACACCACTAAAAATACACCTCCTTTAATATAGTAAGAGATCTTGAAAGAAGAAATGCCAAAGCATAGATTATGTATTAGGATGTGGGTTATCTTGAGAATCTTAAGGCCTTAAAATTTTGGTTGCATTTGATATCAACCTGGAGGGTAAGAATCTAGAACAGACCATTGCAGTAAACAACTCCTCGGTTAACATTTGACACACTACGCAATTGCATGGCCGAGATGCCCGTCCATGCCAACTTCCTTCCTTGGAATAGAAGCAAGTTGCGTTTATATTGAGTACATCGGTCCCTTTGATATAGGGTACCGAACTGCCTATTTTGCTGGCAGCATTGTGCACTCAATAAATTTTGAACAATTTTCCCTGTTGTTTCTGCATAAAAGATTTGGAGTTTTATCAGATTAGCACAATTTCAAATAATAAGCCAAAATTTCTTAAGTGGTCGTGTTTGAGTTATCACCAGTTAATTGCTTTATCAAGTTCAACTTGTAAGATGTTACTGCATCTAAGGTTCTCTTAACTTTGGGTCAAAGTTTAATCAGAAAAGAAAGTTCAAATTGAAATCCTCAAGTGCTACTGGCCTACTGCCATGAAGCTGAGTTCAAGATCTAATGGCAAGTTCCACTCATTTTCTTTTTGGGTAAATATATCAAAAAAGGGACATGTCAGAATACTGTTTCCCTCTGTTGCAATAAGTCCAAGTTAACCATGAACAAGAACAACTACCCTTCAGAAGAACACTTTGTGTGCTTTATCATACAGCAGATTAAGTTGATCAAGATGAACTTATGAAAAAGTTAAGCAATATATGTTACAGAGAATTTTTTAGGAACTACAGATAAAAAGAGCAAGCATACCAGTTGAGAATTTTAGAGAGATGGGGAAGAATGGAATCAAGTGAGCAGGCGAACAATAGAAAACATATATAATCCGTTAAATGAATTATCAAGACCAAGAAAAAATTGCATGCATTAGGAAACTGATAACAAGGTTTCTCACAAGCCAGCTTCATCGTCAAATCAAACCCGTGTGATCTCTTGGATCAAGCATCTCCCATGCATCGTTTATTAAGACGAAGGCACTCAAACATCATAGAAAGGTACACACAAAATCCTAATCAAAGGAGACAAATCTTATGCATTTCTTGCAATGCGATTTCCTATTAACCAACCTCATTTCTGAAAATCATTGGACTGAAGATATGGCTAACATCATCCTCATCTATCCCAAAAGACTGCAATCTAAGCATAACATCTACTTCCACTTATTTCATCATATATGAGCAATCTCTTTTAACTTATATTAGAAACACAAAAGATATGTATTCATCAACAGTCCCGGTTTGACTTTTACTGTCAAGCTGATTATTGCTCATACACAAAATTATGAATCCAATTATTTCAATCACATAGTGTAGCTACATTAAACTATGTACAGATACCACCGATCATACCCTTTGTGTTATCCTTGAAATCCAAGTAAATTTATGTTTCAAATTATTCGATACAAACACACTCTTAAATCGCCATAAAACTAAATTTCTAGGATACCGTATAATATGTATGACGTATCCATGATTATTCCTTCTTAAGTATCGTCTTCGTCTTGACGCAAACAAGTAGGTATCAAACATTGATTTCTCTATTCCGATCAACTTACAAGTAGGTTTGTTAATTCCCGTAGCCAAAGCATTTACCGTATCAGATAAATCGAACAAACAAAAACCAAATAATTCAAGTATGATCGAGTTAAACGAGCTTTTTTTCCTACGACTGAGCGTCTGCTTTAAATTTAGGGGCGGATGCAATACTTATCTACAAAAAATTGGCATATAATTATAGAGAGAGAAAGATAACTCACTGACCTGCCATTATCACAGAAGCTCTGTATGTGTTAGAGAGAGAGAGAGAGCGAGATGAAAAATGGGCGGAGAAGCTGAAGGGAAGAAGTAGAAGGAGAACAATACAAAATACGGTGTCCAGTCACACCAGCGTGCGGTGCACGTGCGTTGTGTTCAAGGAGTCTCACCTACCTTTTGTTTCGGGTTCTGATCCGATTCGCATGCACCAGCCCGTCAAAACCATTTCTATGTCATCATTTTGTTTTGGATGCATTACATTTTTGGTCCCTATTTTTTGTTCAAATTTATGACTACGGTTCCTAAACTTTTGTTTATTACGGTTTCGGTCCTGGTGGTATTCATTTTGTTACAATCATAGTCCTGCATATATTAGTCCTGAGGGAGGTTCATGTGAGTACGATAACAATTTACGAGAATGCGAGAACAATCCTCAGCTAATCATTTTTGTACATGAAATTTTTCATGTACAAAATCACATATGATTTATGTACAAAATCATATGTGATTTTGTACAAAATCATAAATGATACAGGGCGACTTTTCATGCAACTTAAGTGACCCCAAAAGTTGTCTGCTACAGTTAGAGCAAAATCACATACGATCTCGTAAATGAAAAAAACTTCTCGCATTCTTGTAAGTTGTTACCGTCCTCGTATGAACCCACCTCTATTAGTTATTTTTACCTTGTTTTAATATTTTTTTTCTATTGAAAATAAATATATTATTTTATGTAAAGTATTTTACATGTACATATTATATACACACACTCGTTGACACATCACCCTTCGCCTTCATCGAACCTCCATCTTCGACCTTCTCTGCTGTCAACCTCCATCTGCAACCATCATGGCGTCGTTGTATGGCCCCTTACCACAACCATCACTTCGACACCACTATTAAAAAGTTGTTGTATCCCTCACCTCGCCTGCAATCTCGTGACCACCCTTCCCTCCCGTTGACCCTATCCTCAAATCTTGTACCTAGAAAATGAACTACGTGTATCAAATATGATCACTCACATGCCATTTTTTTACGTTCATGGCTGGCGACATTTTTCACCTTTTGGATTAGACATTAAAAATCATCTTTCAAGTTTAATAAAATGACATGAGCTATCAACGATGTTGCATAACATAACTAGTTGCTTCTAAAAGATGCGGTATTAAACATTGAAAATCTCACCAAACTGGGAAATAATTTGTCTTTTACCCAATATTTGGTCAAAACCAACCACTCATGCCAAGGTTTTGAAAAACAAACGTTTAAATTACAACCATCATCAAGCAACCCAGTCTTCTAGTCATCTTCCACATCACGACTTTGAATACTTTTAACGGATGTTTGATTTGATGTAATGACTTTGAGATTTTTAGATTTCATGAAAGATTTTGGAATTGGAGGGATTTTGAATATTTGGTTTGTAGAATTTGAAATAGAAATTAATTATAATTTTTATAAATAATTTATAAAAATGAATATTTCAACGTATCTTAAATCATTATTACACAAAAATCATACGAAATCTCGTGAAATACCAACAACTCCTATGTGATTTTAAAATTTTATGTTTATGGAATTTCAAATCCAAACAATCATTCAAACCAAAAATGAAATTAAAATAAAATTGAATTTCATATTCCTCAAAATTCTATGAAATCTTATGAACCAAACAATAACTTAAAACCATAGTTTAAAGGAAGAGAAGATACGTTGTTCTTGTATTTATTTGAAATAAAATAAGAAAGAACCAGGGCATAAAATTTTAGTTTTATTAAAAACTTATTATCTATACTATATTATAAAATATTTGACAAAAAACACTTAACAACTATTTTTTACGCATTAAATATGGTTTATTGATACATAATACTTAAAATTCAAGATTATAAATAAATTTGTAGGTAATTACAACTTATTAAAACTTCATTAAATTCGTGTGACTAACTATATATAAGTATAATAAAATACAAGATAAATATCTTATTTTAAATATAAAATATAATTAAGATAAACATTGAGTTATAATGAGACACTTAATTATTATCTTTATTAAAAAACTATATTATTAAACCTAAAATAAATTAATTTCTTATTAAAATTTAATAAAATATTGAACTAAAAAACTTTATTGTAAAACGAGATTTTTTAAATTGTTTTTACGCTAATATTGATATATTATTTTCTAATTCTTTATAATTTATATTTTATTTAAATAAAAATATCATAATTTTTCTAAAATTATATAAAATAGTATTATAAAATCGAGAAAAAAAAGAAAAAAAACTAAACACAAACATTAAGGTTTATCGTTGTATTGCATGAATACCACCTCTAACAATGTTAAAAATTATACGTATTCAATATTTCAATAACATGATAAATACTATATTAATAAATAAATAAAAATGTTATGGTTTTTTTTATAATATATATTGAATATTCGAGGGTTTTTAATCTATTCTGGGTAAGTAACGAATAAAATATTAAAAAAATATATTTTAAGAATATATACCTTTTCTAAAGTCATCCACCGCCTTGTATTATATAAGGTATACAAGGGTCGTGAATTAGGAATTAGGGTTTCCAATTCATTCGTACGGTTCGATCAAATTCCATCTGATAATTGAATCGCAGGAGGAAATCGAAGATCGACGAAGATGATCGAGGTGGTGTTGAACGATCGTTTGGGGAAGAAGGTTCGCGTGAAGTGCAACGACGACGATACCATCGGCGACTTGAAGAAGCTCGTTGCAGCTCAGACGGGAACCCGTGCCGACAAGATCAGGATCCAGAAGTGGTACAACATATACAAGGATCATATCACTCTCAAGGACTACGAGATTCACGATGGCATGGGCCTCGAACTCTACTACAATTGAGATTGCAGATATGATGGTATTGATGTAAGTTCGTTCATGAAAAGAGCTTTAAAACATTCGAATCTGGTTGTGTAAGAATAAATCATATGTTTTAAACTGTTTTGTATAATATTAAGCATGATAATATGCATGTAATTGGAATATAGGCTTTTTACATACACGTTGGTTGCTGTATTTTAATGTTGTCTTCTGCGTTCGTTCTTCCTGGCGAGCTATAACATAAGTCGATTGTGTTTTAATTGATTGATGGCCGATACTGTTTGAGTTGTTGCAAATTTAGATAATCGAGTTTTAACTTGATTGGGTTTTCTTAAGCCGAAATAATCATATTTGTCAATTGTTGATCACTTGATCTTAGGATATTTGTCAATTGTTGATCACTTGATCTTAGGATATTTGTCAATTGTTGATCACTTGAACCACCACATAATTGAGCCGCTAAGCGTTGACGATAGGATAAATTATGTGTGATTCTTTTTCCTGGTTGGTAAAAAGTTTAAAACTGTGTTAACTTGCTGATCGCCTTCAATGATTTATCAATTTGTTTCTTTTAATGTATAGACGGACATTAGGACTAATATGTTAGCTTACTTGGTAGACTATATACATAATTGGAATTTAGAGTTTATAGTACATATTCAACTGATTGTGATGCTTTTAGCTATGTGTTTGGTTCATCTCGGTTGGGCTGCAAGCCTGCAAGTCAATTATATATGAATAACAGGATATCATGTTTTATGTTCTACGACTGAGTAAGGTTTTCCCAGTTGCTTAGAACTAGATGCTTGAGCTTCGAGTTTGATTAGGATGTGAGAATTACCCTGGTTTGGTTTGACCTGTTACTTATTAAATTTAGGGTAAAATTGTCTGTGACCGCTTCTTCCTGGATGGTACAAAACTTCAAATTATTAGCCTCCATTTGGAAAGTTATATATGTGATTGGAAGTTTGGAATTTGGTTCATGGAATCTGATGGAATTGGAATGACCAAATCCATTGACCAAATTCCGTTGCCATGTTTGGTTCACATAATTAAATAGATGGAATCCTTTCAATTCCAACGGATTCCTACGTCATTCCTTGGCATAAGTGAAGGAATTGAATTCCATCTCTTTCCATCGAATGGTCAAATTCCATTCCAATGCCTTTAAAGTCAAATTCTTTTGATGGATTCCATTATGTGAACCAAACATTCTCTTAGGCTTTCTATTCCGTGTCAATTACCGACTTTGATGCTTTTATGTTATGTGCTTGGTTCATCCTGGTTGGGTAAGCAAGTCAATTGTTTATGAGTTGCAGAGTCTCAGGCTCTATGTTCTATGACTGGGTAAGGTTTTCTCCATTGCTGAAAACTAGATGCTTGAGATTTGGCTTGATTGGGCTTTTGAGCTAAAGATAATCAATTCTATTGGTTGCTGATTTTAGAATGCAAGAGTTTCCCTGGTTTTGTTTGAATTTCGGGTAAATTTGTGTGTGATCACTTCTTGGATAGTACAAAGTTTAAAACTGGTGGGGTCATTCTTCGATCACTTTCTTTTGTTAAATGAAATATCCTATTGGAATTTAGGGTTTGTTCGATGCCTGTCTCCACTATGACCTCTTTCTCCTAGCTCTTTTAGTTTTCTTAACAACATATTAGTTGCTGACTTGGATGCTTGTATGTTATGTGCTTTCATCCTGGTTGGGCAAGCAAGTCAGTTATCTACCAGTTGCAGAATCTCATGCTTTATGGTCTAGGAAAATTCATAGTTGCTGAAAATTAAGTGCTTGAGATTTGACTTGATCCCTTCTTCCTGGATAGTACAAAGGTTAAAAACTGGATTCATCTGTTAATCACTTAATTCATGAGTGTGTGACGATTATCATTTTGTTTTCCTGTAGGTGGAAACTATGGTAAATATGTTGGTTTCTATTTGGTTTATAACTGAATTATCATATCAGAAATTCAGAATACAGGCTTTTCACTTATTTGTTGCTGAATTTTGGTGCTTCATGTTCCGCGATTAAAATCATCCTGGTTAGGGTAAACAGTGGCTTAAGATTATTTGAGTTGCTGGAAAGCTAATACTGGAGCTTTGACTTGATGTGTCTTTTTTGGCTTTAATTACTCAAGTTTCTTGATCGTTGATTTTAGGATTGTCCATTTATCTTTGTTGGTTTCACTTGTTAATACAGCTTTGATTTGATCTTGTTTTTTTATTTATTGAAATCTTCTGATTCTTACTTGGTTATTTTGTTTGAGGATATCTATTTTCTGCATTGTTTTGACCTGTTAATATTCTACTTTGGTTTTAAAAACATTGTTAACCATGGCCTATGGGTTTCCGGGTCGGGCTGTACGCATCATCCCAGGTAGAGATGACCAAAAACTGGTCCCGGGCCTCAACAGTGTTTTTCGGACTGGGCCTTTTGTAACCGGTCCTGGTCTCTTCGATTTCAAGCTGGCCCTTTTAGGCTTGTTTCGTAACCGATTAAGAAAATCGGTCCTATAACGGGGCCCAAACCGGTCTCTATTAAAAAAACGATTTTTTTTGATAAATTTGTAATATTATTTTAATATATGTAATTTGGTCACTTAAATACACATTCAAAACACGTTTTATTATAGTTTTATAATTGATTTTTAACGTTTTTTATAATAGTTTTATAAATGATTTTCAATCAAATACATTTAAAATATACGTTTTATTATAAATTGTAATTAGTTTTCAATCAGATACACTTAGAAAGTTACAAATACATTTAAAAGCACACATAAATATATATATATATATATATATATATATATTGTAAAAATCCGGTCGGTCCCGTAGCCGGGCCGGTCCTCCATCGATCCCGGTTCCGGTCCTTCGTTGGTCCTGGGCTGGGCTCATTTGGCCATTGTTGTAGGATATTGCTATCCCTTTTTTATCACACAAAAATATATCTCGGCGCAAGTATACACCTCGGAATACCGTCGTATAAAAACAAGTAATAATGGTACAAAGTACCGGATTTATCGTTCCCACAGAGATGGTGTTAAAGCTGTAAGGATGAAAAACGCGACTTTTAAGAAGAATGATTTCAGAGGATGAAAACAAGAGGATTTTTGTTGATTAACTAAAATTGGTTGGTTGGTAACACTGAGAAAATACAATTATAAAAAGCAAGCCTGGGGTGTAAGGATAAATTGAGACTACTTAATAATTCCATAAAAAGATATTTTATAATAATAATTGTTGTCTTAGAAATTTAATACTTTTTATAACCTCATTGAGGTTAAGACGTTTAATTACCGATAGTTAGTTGTCAATTAACTTTAGGGGCATTACCACGAAATATTAAAGATCCAATTATGACAAGTTTGTCAACTATTATTACAAATTTGATATACCTCTTTATTTTATTACTAACGTTTAAATCTCAACCTAGGGACTTACACCCCAAACTTAAGGGTATTAGTCTTCCATTAAAAATGGGTTTTTATAGCGTACTTTTGACAATTAATAAGGATGACAATAATTAACTAAATTAAACGTAAACGAAACAACAAACTATGATTATAAAAACAATTAAAGAAAGCGTTAAAGTGCAAAAGAGTAAAAGTGGGACAAGTTTGTGATTATCAAACTTTGAGTAAGAAAACTAGGACAAGGTTACCATTGCTACCTTTGAATAAGAATTCTAGGACAAGTTTGTTTCCAACAATCTTGAAAAAATGAACATGGACAAGCTTATCAGTTAGCTCTTTACTTGAACAAAGAGAGAAAAGGATGGTGGGTTCTTGTATTGTTATGAAGAATAATACCTCCTGAACAACTAGAAGTGTATGAGACAAAATACCAAGGAAAATGCCAACAAATCAATTTCTTGAATTCCTTTATGCATGACTTGGATGATGGGATAGTGCAAGATAAAGACAAACAAGGGAAAATGACAAACTCCTTTCCTTTCTCCCCCTCCCTTTCTTTCTTTCGCTGCTTGCTCCATATTTATAGCGTGAGAATAGAGGTTGTGGCTTAATGGATAAGCCAAAAAAACTTAAGTGGGCTTAAGGCTTCTTATGGGCCGAATCCTATTACTATGTATCCATCAACATACACACAATTTCCATGGGCCAAAAATAATTAAAGTATGGTTTACAAAAGTTTTACATATTTAACCAAAAAATTACTTCTTTTGTTCTTCCAACTTGTAACTCCATCTCTAGCCCAACTCCATCTTTTCTTTTTTCCTAAACAAAGACAACAAAATATGATTATTGGCATTAGATTAGATCACTTTGTTAACCTATAATTCATATTTTGTGTGACTATTATATTAATTTATAAACGACTAACATTACTGTTAGAAAACTAGAACAATATTATTAATCCTACTAAAAAGGATAAAACTAAAGAAAATAAGACGTAAATACGGGTAACTAAGTTACCCGTATCAGCCATCTTTAATCCTAGGGGCCTTGGAGAACAAAAAAAATCAATAATGACCTTTTAGGAGTTGACCATGTGATTTATGGGAGGGATCTCCAAAGGTCCAAGCTTTATTGTCTGTGTGGGATTAGCTCGGATTTAGATTTCAGGGAGTCTAGATTTTTGTATAAAATGTGAATATGCATTTGACTTGAGCCCTATACATTTCACCTTAATGGTTCATAAATTTGACCTTTGGGTGTGATTGATTGTGTTTTTGTAATCATCGACTGATCCAATATATTCTCACTTGGGGTTTTGACGAACTGAAGGGTAGAGAAGCCAATATTCATGTTTTGTCCTTGTTCTTATACATGGAACAAAAAAAATCATTTGATCAGAAAATGTTTTAACTGTCGTACAAACATATGATAACAGAATAGAATAAAAACTTATAAACCAAAACGCAAGCTATAAGTATCATATGATAATTACTAAGCCGGCGTTTATTAAATGTTTCTTGGGTAAGTACTTAGGGGATAAGAGATATCGTCCTCATTTATCTTGCCATGCAATATTGCTGGTCATCAAAATGGTTGTTTGTAAGCGAATAAGAGTCGTTTCCATCACTTATCGGGTAAGACTCGGTCTTTGTCATGCTCAATTTGTAAGATACGTAATATCGGTAAGCACTTAGTATTGCGTCCTCGAAACTTATTTTATGTAGGAGAGGAAATTGAAAAAACTTGTGTTCTCAAAATATTTTTAGTTTTCTTTCAAAACTTTAGAAGGGAATGAAAGGAAAGAAGAAAAATTAAAATCATTTAACAATTATTAAAATTACAAAGTTGCCTGATCTTTTATTCTAAATTATATAATTTTAGAGGGTCGGTAAAAAAAACAATATCTTTCTTTTCCTATCTCATGTTCAAAAACATGAAAAAATATTTTTTTTTTCCATTTCCTTCCTTTTCGAAAACATAAATATGAAAAAAAAAATTCTATCTTTTGATTTTTCTTTTATTTCTTTTCTCCTCTTTTGTTTGAACTTGCATCTTCAATGGGGGTTCTTACAAGAACCTCCTTTTTGTACACTTTTTCGCCACCTCTATTCCACTTTATCAAATTAGGAACTCGCTAAGAATTCTAAAATGAAGGTTATTATAAGAACCTCATTTTTGTAGGTCCCATTGATTAAATAAGTTATATTGTAATAATTAAATAAGTTAAAAAAAATAAGTGAAATGACATTTTTCACAGAAATCATGGTAGAAACAAAGGTTCGTATTATGGTTTGTTAGATTCTTATAAGAACCTCTTTATAATGGTAGTTTTTATAAACTAATGCATTTTTTACTTATAAAAACATTACATTGAACGACAATAAAAAACGTATACAATTCGTACTAAAAAAACAGCTAAATATATATGATTTATATGTATCTAAAAAGACAGTAAAAATATTGTACCAACTTATTCTCTATCCCTCTAATCATGTTCCCAGGTGTACAACTGAAAAATTCAATTGTCGATTAAAAAAAATATTAAAAGCAAAAAGTTATTGGATAAGAATATTTAAAAACTTAATAAACAAATATCAAAATTTCTTAAAACAAAAAATATATATTTTAAATGGACGGAGGACGTAATATTTATGTAAGCCTAGGAGTTATTTATGGAAGGCCTTGGTTACCTAAACAAAAGCATTGGATGCTTACCATTTTACTTAATTTTCGTCTTACGATATTCAAATAATCACAATTAGATAACTAAAAAAACTGATTAAAATAAAAGATAATTAATTAGTTTATATTCATTTGTAAAACTCAGTTTTATAGTAGTAGCAACTCCTTGTTAATTATTTTAGCATTATAAAAATCAAACAATTATAATCAAATTTGACAAGTAATACAAAAGTGATTACTAGTTTTGATGTACTTATTTGTCTGAAATCTATTTTGAGTTAAGTTATAAAAAAATATTCTTATAAAAATTAGTCTTGATGTAATTGTTTTTTTGGAAAATAAAATAACTAATTATATATATAAGGGAACCAATGTTAAAACCAAATTCTAAATGATATTACAACCATAGTAAATATTTGAGTTAGTAAAAACCTTTTTATAAATTTTAAAATTATAAATACGAAATGACCATAATTAATAATGAAAAAGATAACATTCACATTTTAAGTTGATAAAAAATATACTAAATTATCATCAAAAAGTATATATATATATACACTAATTTTTTATTTTATAAGAAGTTATAAATGAAGAAGAAGTAGTAAAAAACAAGAAATGAGGAAAACATGGGTGGAGAGTTTCTAGGGTTGACTCTCTGACTTTGTAACAGAGAGTTGGTGATCAAAACATTTTGCTTGGGATCTTGGGCCTATGGATTGCAAATACATGTCCTATTGGATGCCTTTTTACTATACATTATACAATAACAATATTCTTTATAATTATAATTATATATATAAATATATAGAGAGAGAGAGAGGGGCAGGTTCATACGAGGACGGTAACAATTTACGAGAATACGAGTATAATTTTCGGCCAATCATTTTGTACATGAAATTTTTCATGTACAAAATCATATATGATTTCATGTACAAAATCATATATGATTTCATGTACAAAATCATATGTGATTTTGTAAGCATCAAAAAGGACACGCGCGACTTTTTTCATAGGCAAGTCGCGGCTAATCATATATGATTTTGTACGTAACTCATATATGATTTTGTACATGAAAAATTTCATATACAAAATGATTGGCTGAGAACTGTCCTCGCATTCTCGTAAATTGTTATCGTTCTCGCATGAACCTATTTCTATATATATATATATTCTTAATTTTTATTATGAAATAACTTATTTTCCATTTTAAATAAGTTACAAATTCAAACTTTCGGATCACTTTGTAATTGCTTTTTGTTGTGTTGTACGTCATTTTGGTCGTTTCCAGTATATATGGCATGTTTTTTTATTATGTCTGTTTTGTATTTTTTTTTTTATAGTTTTTATTACCGGTTGAAAGTTGAAACTAAATACTATCATGTTTGGGTTTTTATTTAAAAAAAGCTTATATGTGGGGGAAAAATGTAATTTGACTTCTTTTATGTTTAACAATAAAATATTTATAACATTTTTAATGACAAAATTCATAAACCAAAAGTAAAAAGTAGTTGTAATAAATTAGTAGTAAATAAATTAAATCTTAGTCAAAATGAATTGCTATAGTTTTTATACAAAACATTTAAATAAAAACTATTGTATTTTTTAATTATATATCATTATATCCATTTTTCAACCTATCACGAGGCCAAACGACCACACGTGTGCAAGCTGGTTCTTCCATCATAACGATGCTAATTTTCTAATTACACCCCCAAACTTCAAAGTTAATACTTTTTAGTCCTTAATCATTTTTTTTACCAAATTCATATATCATTCAAAGACAAATAAGTTGTGTAATCATATAAAGAAAAATAACATAAGCAATAACCTTATACTAACATGAGTCTAGTATTACAATCTGAAAAAGGTAAAGCAGTAATTAGACATCAAGTAATATCTATAGTGTTCATAATTTAACTGGTTTTATCTAAAATCGACCCTATATAATATGAACGTGATACACATGCATACTGCTAAAAAGTAACATAAAAGGTAAAAATATATTATATTTTAAAATAAATATATTTTCAAAAAAACAGATTCAAGACAGGTCTTGGATTCGATATCAGTCTCCCACTAACCTTGGTAGGGGTGAACAATTGACCCGCAAGAACAGGCCCGAACGGGCACCTGCACCGGTATAGTCCAACCGGTCTAGTTTCGGTCCTCCAAATCCTCCTTTTTCGGTACCGGTTCGGTGCCAAATTTTCGGGTGATTAACTGGGACCGGCTTGGAATTTTACTTCTTCCACTAAATTCAAGAAATTGAAGAATGAATAATAATTTGGTTGAAGATTTCAATGAAACGCAAGTAAGTTATTGGATTCTTTCTTGATTGTTAATTTTAAAACTTGAAGAATATGTATTGTTTTTATATAAAATTGATATGAAATTTGGTTAAAGAATGGTTGATAATCGAGTTGATTAGTTTTTATATAAAATTGAAGAATGGTTGATAAATGAGTTGATTAGTTTTTATATAAAATTGAAGAATGGTTGATAAATGAGTTGATTAGTTTTTATATAAAATTTATGAACAAATTTGAGTATGATTTTTGTTGGCTGATTTGATATTAAACTATGAATATTTTAGGATTGGTGCACAGTGATGTCATGGATTAAAAGTGTTCACAGATTACTGCATAGTGATATCATGGATTAATATGAATTTTGTTTAAAAAGTGATGCAATGGATTTATATTTTTAAAAAGTTGTAAAACAATAAAAAGGATTGCATGTAATAACCGCAGTGATATCATGAATTAAAATGCAAAAATGCTAAATTCAAGAAAATCAAATGGGAAACCAGAAAACCGGCACCGACACCAGTATTGCCCATACGGTGTGATCTTTGGTCCTAAAAATCTCTCATTTTCGGTTCCAGTTTCAAACCGGTTCGGACCCAATAATCACCCCTAAACCTTAGTCAGGTAAAAAATACCCTCTCATATTGGTATTTTGAAGGTGGACTTCATATACAACCATTTAAAAATCATATGTTATCAACTTTTTGCCAAAAGAAAAATACCTCTTTGATAATATTTTGGAAGGGGTAACATTGAGTAGGTATGGGGTGTGGACACACAAAAAAGGCTGGTTTGTTTGGGTGACATATCTTCCACACTCCAATATGGTTTGTGGGAAAGAGGCAAAGTTTGACCAAAAAATCCCTTAATTTCAGGGCCCTTCAACTTTTAAAATTTTACTCTCAAATCCCTATAAATTTGTTTTTCCACCTTTTGCGCCCTTCTTTTTGCTTAATTGGGATTAACAACACACATTTCTGTGTTCAATGCCCACCACTTCTTTAATGCCCTTCAATTTCCCCATTGCTAACTCCCATAATTAATGCTCTCATGCTTTTTCTCAAAATTTTATATTTGACTTTTTAAAACACAAACATCAAATTTACAAAATCAATACTTTTTATTTACGTTTCTGATAATAATAAAAAAAAAACATATTACTGTTAAAACATAATTTAAAATAGGATTAACAAAAAAAAAACCTTTACATGTATTTTTGCATTATATTTCTTGTCATTTTGATCTAAATTGGTGTATCATGACTTTGTGGTGATCATTTATTAGTAACAACTGAAATAATGTTTGATGATATATTGTAATTGCATAACTTTTGCATTTAAGACATGTTATAAATCATGCAATAACCACTCATATAGTATCGAACAAATAACCTATAAATCTGTTATACGTAAAAATAATAATTAAAAAGCTATACACATGCAACACAACATTCGGACAAATTTAAGATCTCAATCTTGAATCAACTGTGTTAGGAGTTGATCCTCTCATATATGAACTACAGAGTACAATGACTATAGCAAGTATTGATGATATTACTATACTGTATACATGGGATACTAACTATATATGTACCAAGTTTGTTCATCATCATGGTGCCCACACTAATTAATGGTGTCATGATGATATACATATATAAACATATATAACTGTATACATTAATACATGTGCATGTACCACACTATCAAATTACATAAAACTCACCTCAAGTTTTGTAGGATTTTCACAAGGTTTAGTTTATGACCAATGAACCCCCCTAAACTTTATCTTTTGATTATGTAACACAACTAGTCCTTGTTTGGACTTTTTCTTACAATCTAGCCACATTTTTCGGGATTGTGAAAAATAAACATATATAAATAATAATTTAATTTTGTCCGATTATATGATTACAAGAACCTTGGAAGCACGGTGACCAATCTGTCAGTTAGTAACATAAAACCGTCACAAAAACATCCATACCGTCGCAAAGTTACAAAAACGACATAATTCGAACCGAAAAACAACATTTAATCGATCAAAACGCAACGCTAAACGAAGGGATTACATCAGAAAACCGTAAAAAAAAACTAAACCGTCTCAAAATCGGTCGATGGGGCCTTTACCACAACTCCCAGAAACTAAGACAAGAAAAATCGTAAGAATTTGAATTTAGCGACAACTGTACATATCACAATAACCCACTAATCCGTCGCTAACACTCCTACGTTATTGCTGCCTGAATCCATCACGATCGTTAGCCTTTGTACGGTCTTTGAGAACTCACTGCAACAATTTACAACAAGAAAAAACCCATTAAGACACAAATCGTACAAGTTTTAATGCACGATGTACAAACACGGTCTTATTAATATACCTGAATGGTTCATCTCCAGTGTGTTTTACGGCACCGGTTGAATCACGGTAAATCAAGTTGTTCAGCATTACGGGTTTCTCGATACCGAACATGTCTGAAAGCTTTCGGTACAACTCTTCGTATGAACGAAAAGAAGCCAGATCGAGGGTCCGACCCACGTCTTCTGACTCCATGAAAATCTTGCAATGGCCGGTCTCGAGCCCAAACTCAGACTTTTGGTGGTCTTTGCACCATGGACCAGCTTCATCGGATGAGCTCTCGACTGGACCATTCTGAACCACCACCGAACCATCAGATTGGTTGGCTATGGTGTCACCAGAACTGCTCTCGGAGAGCTGCTGTTCGGTGAAAATCGGCTGACCAAACAACACGAAGATTGGTTTTTTGTCGTCCTTTTCGTCATCGTTGTGCTTCAAGTTGGTATTGTTCCCGATCGTTAGTAAACAAGAAACGTTTTCATTGGTTTCTTGGGGTGTTTCGATGAATCTTGGAGGGTATCTTGGGGACCAAAATGGGAAAGATTGGATCTTATTGAAGTATTGTTGATGATGATTGAATCCAAATTGAGGATTATGCCTGGCTCCCTGAATGCTTGCGGGAATGGTGTTTCCGATCATCGGAAGTAGCGGGAAATTGGGCGGTTGTGGGATCCGAAGCTTCTTTCTTGGCGGTGAAAATGGTGAAAGATGGATCGATGGCATATTCGACACCAATTCAACTAACCACGGGCTAACCCGCTTCACGTTTTGTAGCAAATCGGGTTCATCCCATGCTACCTGCAATAAAAAAAACGAATAAAAAACGGTCAGAGTGAATAACGCAACATTCATTCATTCATAAGTGAATATCACATTATTCACTCTGAATGCCATGAAAATTGTTAATGAAATTCAAGATTTTTTTGAATTGGGTTAACCAAGATCGAACCTGGAGGAGCCGCCATGGTGAATTCGGCCAACGGGTTTGATCATCGACATCAACCGAAGAAATGGTTCCCATGAACCAACTGATTCTTGATGAATCTTCGGTCTCGAAAGCCATCTTGAACCGCATCCCTGGACACCATTGAATCCTCATTGCCGCTTTTACAGTCGAAGCTTTTACGCAAAATTCCGGTGTGCTTGCTCGTGGGTAATAAACCACCTCGAATGGCCGCCCAGCTGCCGCTAGGTTTGCCGTTTCAATCACGGATTCTGCAGTTACTTTCCCGGAATTCCCAATTCCGGCAACCGTAGTATTCCATCCAGAGGAATTGGAATCAAGAAACCCCCTCCCGATTCCCCTTTTGGCTCTCCGAATTCCGACGCAGAGGTCGCCGTTATCCGCTCTCAAGAACACGATGGAATCGCCGGCCACGAGCTTCTTTTGGTTGACGAAATTGCTCCAGCCGGTGGTTAAAAGATGCCGGCGAGGTGTTCCTCGGTAGATATGCCGGAATTTCCATAGCTTTCCGTGAACGTCCTTAGCTAATATGGTCTGAACCGGTGGTTCAGCGGTGTAATCCAATCTAGGGAAGATCGTTTCAGCACAGTATCTCGGAACGGAGAAACCGCCACCATTGTTAGCATCAGATTGAGTCAAAGTCTTAGCAAAGGAAGCCGGTTTTTCTTGATTTTCGTTTTTGTTATGATCAAACCCTAAAAAACCACCACCATCATTATCGAAATCACAATCGTTGTGATTATTATTTCCCAAAGGGACAAGCCCTATTTTAGCATAAACCTCATCGGTGTCGGAATCCGCCATGAAACTGACGGCGGAGACACCACAGAGAACGTACGGCGCGATTCTTGGGAGATCCCGGAAATCGCCATTGCCGGCGGCGGCATGTTCAGCATGGCCTTGAGGAAAATAGAAAACCTTAGAGTTTAATTCCGGCATTTGAACCATACCACCGGCACAAGCATGCCATAACTGACCATCCAAGCTCTTATCCACTTCATTCATGGGTTTATTCACATGATCCATCACATTAATCATCTTCAAATTAATATTAAAAAAAACCCTTCTGCTAGAAACCCCCAAAAACCCCTAGATAATTTCTCTGTAAAACCACACAGAAACCACACATAAATATCTTCAAAATCACACAAAAAAAAAACAATCAAAAACAAAACTCTATTATTCCATTGTTGCCATACAAATTTCAACAAGCGGATTCAGGTTTTATTTCTTACAAAATCAAAAACAAACAAGCAGAGAAGAGCAGTTAACAATTTATGATTTAAACCTCCATTAAAGCGAAGAAATCCTTTTTTTTTTCTCTCTCTCTCTCTCTCTCTAAAAACAAAATCCCAGATCAATAAACAACAACAGAATTGAATTTTGTAGAGTAAGATATTAGACAAAAAGGAGAGTAGGTTTTTTGACAGAAGAATTTAAGCAGAAAACAGAGAGTGACAACACACAGAGAGGAAGAGAAAGAGAAAGAGAAAGAGAAAGAGAGACAGGAATTGTGACTGACCTGAAGCCTCGTTGCCGACCAGACGGTGGCATACAACACACAACAGACAAATATGAATTCTAGAGAGAGAGAATATGAAAGAATGTGAAGAAGAAAGAAAGAAAGAGAGAGAAAGAGATTGGGTGAAAATGGGGTTGTGGGTGTTTGTTATAAGATTCCACCAAATTACCAGAGCCCTAAGTATTTTCGGTACAGACTCTATCTATCTCTATTTCTTCTTAATTTATTAAAAAAACAAAAATACCCCCTCCACTCTTTAAATTTACATTTACAGTCTCCCTAAATTTATGCAACAACTTTTTTTTCCCCTTGTCTACAACTTGCAACAATTTTCCTTTCCTTTCCGATTCAATTTTATTAATAGAAAAAGGTTTACTGAATTATCTATTAGATTCAAATAATAATTAATAAGTGAGAAGGAAGATATTGGGATATTGGAAAATTTTATTTGGAAATGGACCTATATAAATAATCTGTAATGTCGGTTTACATATTCATTTTGAATATATTTTTTCGATGATTCATATGTGAATACTTTCTTCACGTTTCTTGTTAGCTTCTTACGATGTTTAAACCTTAATGTTTTTTAGGATAAAAGTTCTATTCCTGGAAACTTATTTTACAGAAGATTCGGATGGAGCATGTGATGAGAATATATATATATATATATATATATATATATATATAACCTTATATTTACACATTAGTAGCAGTTTACAAATATAAAGTTTTAATTTGAGATGTTTACTTTGTCTTCATCAAGTTGACCACTTGATCAATGTCTAATTGAACCTTACAAGCTTGATAAATGGATTATTTATTAATGAATAGTTAGATATTAGTATCGGATGTTATAACGAAGTTCCAAACATCTAGAATTATGTAAATGATCTATTTTGAGTTAAGATAGATATCAGACTTGTTAACTCAACCGTCATAACATTGCTTATTGTTATGAAAACAAGTCTATTTAATTAACTATCTCATATTTCTATTCTTGTATCACTAGATACAATATCATTGTTTCCATTTTTATACCTGTTAACTGATATTAACAATGTTACAATAATTATTATGGTTTATAGATGGAAGATATAAACATGAGACCTTTTCATGATCTTTAAGCAGATAACCAATTATGATGCACAAGAAAGTTGATAAAAAAATGTTCATCAAGTTTTGTTGAGTAAATAAATATGTTAAAGTAGAGAGAGGACTCATGGGGACTATATCCAAAGTTGAGGGTGTGTTTTGATCTTTTTGCAAACTTATTACTTTTACTTTGATCAGATCTAAATCTTCGCACTAATGGAAGCTTCTTCCACCCGCAGTGTCTGGCTCGTGTTAACCACTCGCCACCTTTTACGTAGGAAAAGGTGGAAAAGCATGATCTGTCCGTTTTTAAAAAGTATGTCAATTTATATATTAATTTAATCGGTATATTTTTATTAAATTATAAATAAAAGTAAATGTAATATTATAAAGTCAAATAATTTTTATTAAATATATATATATATATATTTTATTCTTGGTTTTATATAACGTATTTTTAACATTTTCAATTTGTTATTTACAACATCATATATAAGAAACACAATAATTTCTTTTAAAAATATTAATTTTTGCAATGTTTTACTATTACAAAATTTTATATGTTCTGTTAATTATATCAACAATATTTTACATTTCTTAATTACATCTTTTAACATTTTCTAAAATTTGGTTTAAAATAAGAACACAATACAATTTATCTCAATATATAAAAACCATTATATTATTATATTTACAATAATCAAAATAATATTTTTTTTATAGTGAATAGTATGTGGATTAGTATGCTTTCTTTGTTTTTAAAAGTATATAATATTTAAAGTTGATACCTATTTATATTTTTCATCTGTGATTAATATCTAAATCTTTAATTTATAATTTAGGGTGTTTAAAGATTCCATTTTTTGTGCAAGGTTTCAATATTAATTTATATTTTATTTAATAATTACTACTCTTGTATTTTAACATGGATCATGAATTTTTCTGGAGAAATTTAAATATTCAATAAAATCAAACATTTTCACGAAACTATATATATTAAACAAAAATGTGGAATATATTTTTATGTTATATAATTAATTGTAAATATATGTTTTTTATGTATATGCTAAACAAAAAAATGCTTAGCATATCTTCAAAAGTTGTCTCATTTTAATTTTTTATGAAGATTTGTGAAGGATTTATTTCGATATTTATGTTAAATTATCTTCTAAAAAAAGAAGAGAATATGAAATAATTATCCATTTTAAAAATAAATATAACATATCTGTTGAAGGTGTTATACACAATCTTGCATCGGATATACAACCCCAACCCAATAAACAATTTTGTAAGTTAACAAGCTATATCATATGCATGTATTTTGTTCATATTTTTTTATTCACTTTTTAACATGAATTCAATCACAAATCTAATTGACAATATATTATTAACCATTAGTCATCATCATTTTTTTTGGCAACTTTAGCATTGAATGATTATAAGTTTCATACTTCAATCATACATAATAAATACTAGAATTAGAACATGTTGACTAAAGAATTTGACACTCCAAATCTAAAACAGTTAAATTAAATATACTAACTCAAAAACATTTAAACCAACTTAAAATTATGATAGAAATTATTATAGTTTATAACCTTAACCTTATAAAATGCTTACAAAATTCATTTTTTGTTGATATGGGGAGGATTATCACACAATTTCGTGTATATTTAAAAAGTTATTTTGTAATTATATTTAAGTAATAATAAAAAATGAAATGTTAGTGAATGTTGACTTAGGTTCCAGTTGGTTGGGTTGGGATCCACGGGATAGGTTTGGCGTGTGGACATACATGGGTCCTTATCAAAACTAATTAAAAAATGTTTTTTATAAGTATTAATTAATTAGGAAGAGTGGAAAAACAGGGAATTTAATGAAGAATAAGAAAAATGAAAATAATGGGATCACGCTAGACGCGAGATTTGGGTGAAATTGACTTTGAATATATATATATATATATATATATATAATTTTTTGTTTATATATATATTATGGTAGGGTGGAGTCATGTCCCAGACCCGACTCTTGCGCCAACTTATTGACTAACACCCCTCCTCCCACTTTTTTCGCTAATTAGTTACCCATGGTTATTGTATCAATATCATATCAATTTCATGCATGGATGATTATATATGTCTTTATATATTTTATGTAATTATTATATTGTAATTGAAGGATAATTACATGGTTTTTTTTAATGGTTTAGTTTTGTTGGATATTGGATTGTCATCTAAAAATCGACCGATCAAATTTGGATGTTGACATTTTGAATTCAATCTGATTTAATTACATTTGGATATCTGACTATGGTCAAGCAAAATCGAATAACTTTTTGCACACCTTTTTGGTTATCTAATATTGTGTTGTTGGGATAAATTAATTAGTTATAACAAAACATGGTATGTAATATGGTGTTTAGATATGTTTTTTTAGGTTGCGTTTGGCACATGGGATAGGACATGATGGGCCAAAACTTGTTGTCCCGCGTCTGACGTGACATGGGACAAGGCAAGAACTCATTATTTCACGTTTAGTGGGACATGAGACATGGACAAAAACTGAAACAAGGTGAGACAATATGGAACAAAAAAGATTTTTCCTAAGTTGGTACAAAAATGAGACAGAAACTAAAATATTACTAATCTATCTGGCACCCTCGTTTGATATATAATTTTAATATAATATTTGTTTTAATCAAGGTTCTAAATCGCGTAACAGTGTGGCGTGACAACGAGGTCAAACCTTAAAGCTTAAAAGCCACAGCGAGCCATGACGTTTTTCAAAGCATGTTTTATGGCGACAAATTTATATACCATATATAATATTATACATATATAAACTTTTGTTTTATACTATTACTCAATGAGTTAATGACATTAAGCATTTTAAGTTAGGTTGTATATTAAAAAAAAATAAGACAGTACAAGGATAAGAAAAAAATCAAATATGGTGTTACAAAAATCACGCATTGTGTCATGGCGTGTTGCAGACATAACTTGACGTCAGACACAAGTCTTAAGCCACGACAGGCTACAATGGCTATCGAGAGAGTTTTTTTTAGAACACTGATTTAATGGTTCCCACTATTAGTCACGACTGTCGCCATTGTCAGCCACCTCTACCTCCTCTTCCGCTATAACAACCTCCACTACCACCTCCACAACCATCGACCACCACCGTCTACTGCCACCTACACAACCACCATTTTTAAAAGCAATTTGTCTAGTTCTGCAATGTATATTTCTAATCGTTTAAAATATTTGTTTTGTCCAATCCACTCCGATTGCGTATCAAATACTTTTGATGGTGTTTTTAATTCTTGACAATTTTTAATCAGATGACAAATTGTATCAATATGATTGTATTTTGTTGTAAATTAGTATTTATGGTATTTTTCTTTCAAAAATCCCCATTTATTACTCAATGATAAAACATATCAAATAATAATGTTTAATATTTAAAAAAAGTATTATTTACAAAATTAAAATATGTTCCTTTAATCGAATGAAAGATGGATCCATATAATGAACGTGTTTGTTCCATAAAATAATGAACACATACACACATTGTGATCATCTCCATGTTTTAATTTCAAGTTGTATTAATTTAATAAAAATGTTTGATATACTCCCGTATTAATAAAGTATTATTTAAAATATGTTATAATAGTTTTAAAACAAATTAAAAGAATTATTGTATTTATTTTAAAAACGATGAAAAACAAGTAAATACAAGAGTATGACATCAAAAGAAAATCCAAAATCACGCGGCAGCCGCTTAACCTTAAATATGTAAACAAAATGATTGTCCAATTATTCATTTATGTATAAATAAATATTTTTTGATCCAATTTTATGATTAATTGGGTATTTTTTATTATTATAACAATTATACTATTTAAGACTTTCACTTCGTTAGTTTACAAATTTATGTGGAAACAATAAATTTTACGGATCTTATTTTTGAGACAATTTTATGAATATATTTGATTTAATGTAGTTATTAATGTTTATACGAATCTAACATCCTTATTTAATAATTAAACCGATCATATTAAGAATTTATAGCATTTTAATAGTTTTAATGAGTTACCCTATCAAATATGATCATCTCTATCGTCATATATAAATAGTAGTCAAATTTTAATATTCTTACTAATATTAGTTAAATGGGTTGATACGGCCATTTTTAAGTTAGTTTATAATTTCACTAAAGAATAACCACATATGACATACTTGTTGAGCACAACCCAAAGTTTTTAACTTTTATTTTGGTATAATTTCCTATATATTGTTTATTTATTAATATTAAATTATATATAAGCGAGATGTGACACAAACATATACGCACTTGGAATAGATAACAAATCCCCATCACAAGAACATACCAATTTCACCTAACCAAAAATTTGGTAAACACTTGGACAATAAATTTAATTTATTAGTACATTTTCTAATTGATCTATAATCAAAAGATTGTATGATAATATTTTATGCATTAGGTACAAGTCGTTATAACAACATTTTTATTTATGATTTGATTTTTCAATATTAATTGTGATGTGTAATATTTTTGGAAGGGCGTGCTAAGTTATGCCTAGACTAATTCTGGTAACGTATAATTGTAAGAAATCAGTTCTGATAAACTCAATGACCACGATTGTTGTGTACATGAAATTGAATCATGGACATATAAGATATTCCACCACAATCTTCAGCACCTCAATCATTACGTCACAACCTTTGTGGTTATGATGTGTAGTATTATCAGTCAAATTAGTTCCTTATGTTCATACTAAACATTCATGGTTTAAAATTTTCAATTATAAGATATACTTGACCCAATGACGACTAGTATATGAAGAAACTAACCAAAATAATTCAACATTTTCATATATTTAAGAACACGTTAAACCATATTTGACGGGATAAATTTTTTATCTGTCTATAAATGTATCTTTAGTATTATACAATACGTGATTAGATATATGATCTAAAGTTATCATGCAATATTGTTGATTTGATTTGTATAATAATAATAATAAATAAACAAATAAAAATGGATATATATATAGAGAGAGAGAGAGAAAAGAAGTTCAAATGTGAACTCAAATTTGATTGTGAACGTGAGGACAAATGAGAGTGTGGCACGTATTATATTTAGACTGAATTATGAAGGAAATATTCACTTTGAATAATGTTACATTCAGTCTGAATATTTTCCTTCATTATTCAGTCTGAATATGACAGACGTGACCTCTCATTTGTCCTTACGTTCACAATCACATTTAAAATATCATTTAAATTCGCCCCATATAATATATATATATATATATATATGGTCTTTGATTTATTTTTACGATTGTAAATTTTATGCTTAAATAAAATATATATGTAACAAAATTTGTTGCTATTTAAAAAAGAAAAAGAAAAAAGGAAAAACATTGGAACATGTCCTTTTTTATGTATGTATGAAGTGGTGTGTGTGTGTGTATTGATGGTGGTCACGTGATGGTTTTCCGCCGCCGATGAAGGCGTCACCGATGGCCGTGCACGGCGGCATCGCCTATGTGTTTGGTGTTAATGAATTAAACCCCCTCGCTCCTCACCCCATGGGCCTTGGTCAACAAAGATAATTAAATGCATGTGTTATGTTTCTGTCTCATGGCCATTTTTGTAATTTCATACAAAGTCAAATATCATCACTTTCTTTACTCCTCACAAGACAACTAAAAACAAATATATATAATTATATACTACTTTTTTTACCTCTAAAATAATATCAAAATAATACTGTATTTAAAATATTTAGCTTGTCACAAAATAATTATTTGTATTTAATATTTTTTGTTTAGGATTTGAGATTTATTTCCACATTTTCCAACTTTTTTTTTGTGTGTGAAGCGTATCCCAGATGATACCTGGACTAATTTCGGTAATTTATGACTGCAATACATCAACCTTGGAAAACTCAACCAGTACACCACAACCCCTGTGGTTATTTTCCAACTTTCTTGGTGCTTCTATTTAAAACGCCTTGTATTCATTTAGCTTGACTATTTATGTGTGGAATAGATGTATACTTTTTATAAGGGTTTTAACATATACAATTTTACCTTTTATTTTTATAGTGCAATAGACAACTAGTGAATTGAACGTTCTAATAAAAAATACCATAAATTCCAAGAACGTTAAAAATATATGTTATTGTATTTTCTTTAAAGAAAATACATAATTTTGATTAGAGACACGACCATTAACAAGAACTACAGATCAAGTCGTCTGTAAAGTGCAAACCTCCAGGTTTTTTCACATGTATTATCACATGTGATAACTATTAAAGATCTTTCTGTATCTTCCTAAAATGAAAATATTTCAGTTTCAAACTTCACCTATAAATGTAAGTAATTGTTAGCTGAAAATTACAGCAACATATATCATTATTGCATAAAGTGATCACTTGATGGGAAAGGAATTGGTAAGATACCAACAAAAGTAGGTAGGGTTTGAGAGTGAGAGTGAGAGTGAGAGTGAGGGGGTGCACCTAACCCAACCAAGGGCTGGACCATGGTTCATTGAACTCTAATAATTGATGATGCTAAATGTCAAGAAGTGTGGACCATGGTTCTAATGAATATGAGCCCATGCTGGCCAACCTAGCCATAACCATACACACCAAAAAAAAACAAGACATTTGCTAACAATCACATCAATTGATTCACCTTTTTTTCAATTTGCCAAATCCGAACCATTTTTCTTATTAAGTTTTTTATTTATAGAAAATATGACATCATAAATCAAACTCCATCTGAATAAGATTGATACAAAGTCAATATTTGAAATTTATTCTTTAAGCGATGTTATCAATTAATGTATTGTTTAGTAAATTTTTATATTTTTAAATGAACATGATGTGATAAAATATTAATATTTAAAGAAAATCAAAACCAATTTACAGAGTTTTATACATAAAACTGTGGTCGTTGTTCGAAAGTATATTGGGTTTTTAAATACGTAACAGGGATTTTACATTTTTTTTAAATTTTAATCCCGTATCCTAGTTTCTTCATCAAGAAAACAGACTCCTCAAACAATTTTTATTTTGTTGTCAAAAAGAAATCACAACTTCACTAATATTATTGTTGTTGTTTCACAACATAATCAGAACATGTTTATTAACACATTTTTTAAAATAATAAAATTAAAACATCAAGTACGAATATTATTTTAGTGGCTCCCACATTCACTCCATTAATGTCAAAAACGTAAAAATACAATTTTTTTTGTTAAACCAGTGTTATAAATCGTAAATATATGGAAATTAAGTCCATAATTTAGAAATAAACCCATCTGATTTGTAAATTTTAATTATATATGAAAAATATGATTTCTATCTGGTTGTTACCTTTTAAAATGGGCCAAAACATTCGAGAACATATTCTATTGGGCCTAAAGTGGGTTTGAACTTTGATAACAGTTCAATCATTAATTAATACTTGGTTGTTAACTTGTTATAATCAATAAATGTCGTTAGTAGCATAATATGTTTACGACTATTTTTCTGTAGATAAATTGTTTTAGGGGTACATTATTTGTTCAACAAAGTTTAAAGCGCTAAATGTAAATATTTTATGCACTAAACGATACGTGAGAATGGAAGAGAAAATCTGGCATGCCTTGGACGCAAAACACCATCTTAAATTATAGCTCTTGAAAGAGAAAAAGAGCATGTAATATATTATTTTTACATTACTTCTCATAAGTTTATAACATTTTTATGGTTCTCCTTTGATTACTGTAATGTAATATATACACACATATAGAGGGCATATTAAACGAGAATATCTTGCCAAATTACATGTTTTTACATGTGATTAGAGAACATTATCAACGAAGGGCGAGCCCACGACCTAGGTTTTCATGATTTTAGTGTAAATCACAAGTGATTCAACCTTTTTCGTGTTCTCTTGTTTGGTTACTATTCTCCCGACTGCGTCTATAATAGTTACAAACTATGAAAACTTGTATGTATGGTTTCATGAATGAAACGCCAAGAAATATTACAAAAAGTGTGAACAGGCAGTGTTCATAAAGTGTTGTTTCATAGATAAAACGTCAAGAAATGCTACACGTGAGCCCTTGGCCTTCTACCTTGTTCAGAAATACCGTAATGAAAGGAAGATAGGAGTTTTTTGCTAGGTATTTGAACAAATAAGATCGTATATAAAATAAAACCTATCACTAAAATACTCCTAAAGAGGGATAAGGCTAAGCGGAGCGAAAAGGGTTTTAAGGAGGTCAGGGGTTCAAACCTCACCTAAAGTGAGGAGGGTGTGAGTTTTCTTACTTCATTTGTCGTATATAATATTATATACTTAAAAAAAATACGTTTATAAATAAAACACACTTTAACCACAAACAAGAACAACAAATGTGAAACAATACGATTATAACTTAAAAAATCAAACTCATTGGATGGTTTTGGTTTTGGTTGATGTTCACATGTGTTGTTTAATCTACTACGAAGCAATACATGAATATGTTCTTCAAGGTTCAAAATATTTAGCAAGTTTATACATATATATGGGTTGGGTTCCGATGAGAATATAAGTTATGGTAGGCAGAGATCTCCACCCTTGGATCAATCCTAATTTAAGATCAACAGTAATGAGATGTACCGGATCAATTCCAGTATCAAGCGCAATTCATTGGACGGGGGTAAGATTAAAAGTGATCAAGGGTCAACATCCCTTCTTAAGCTTCTCACATTAACTCCTATTCTCACACAATCCTTTCGTCTATATATGTATGCAGCTACTCTTAGATTAACATCAAACACAAAAAAAAACATGCGAGTTGATATAATAATTGCATCCTCTCTCTTCAAGGATGAGAAAAGGCCAATTTAGCAAAAAATGAATGCAATGCACATATAGAAAGATAAATAGATCATCAAGAAGATTCAAATGACACCAGTCATAAACAAGCAACCTTCAAGTAAACTACAAAAGGAAGAGAGGACTATTTTTTATTTAAGTAACCGTGGGTTTCTAGGCCAGGTTTCACATTACTCGACTAACCCCATGTGACCCTGGAGAACAAGTCCCCAATGGCTTTAAAGGGACTCAAACTAGTGACGTAAAAGGTCTGAGGCTTATTGCCAGTTAAGCTATCCCTTCCTTTAGGACCACTTGGGATATAATTTTCCAGGTCTTAAAAGGTGAAAACCAGCATACAAATAGAAACTAAAGAAGCAGATCACTTCCATAATTAAAAGCAGTTAAAAATGTCAAAAATGTATTCTTTTGATCAGAAGAGACTGGTCTAAATGTCCTCATTCACCCCACCACCTAGTTTAAGGAAACTTTACAATCTTTTTGTAGCTAATTTGTGTTCTCATATAACACTTTCATTCCCTCAAAAGTGTTTGGGTCAATTTTACATATATTCTAATTTATCAGCCCATGTTCATATCGAGATTACCTGGAACTAATCTGCACCTTCATTTTCTTATTGAAATGTCCATGTGAAGGTAAGCCACGGCAGCAACAAACAAAAAGAAAAATACGGATGTCAACATCAATGGCTCCGCAAGCATGAACATCGGGTGGAAATCATAGTAAACCTGCAAAAAACAACCAAACCATGGTTAGTTAAAATCACACGGAGAACTATATCACAGCCTTTTACAACATCATGGTTGGCAAGTTGGAAAACATGTGATGGTATTCTTTGGATCAAGGTTTCATTTATCTTTTTTAATTATGCCAAGATCCTTTTCACAGAAGTTATAACCGCTAATTCTATTATAAACTCCTAGATTATAAAACAAGCACACATTGTGGCTTCTTCCAACATAAAATATAAGAATGTCACCTGGAAAAGTGAGTTGTGCTCGGGAACTACATTTTCCTTCTCCAAAACCACCACCGGTCTTCCAACAATATCAAGGTATGAATAGCTTGTCTGCCAAGATCAAGAAAGGAGCTTCAATTTACAGTATTGCATTTAAAAAATGTACAAATTATGCAATATATATATTTATCTAACAGCTAATTTATCAAAGTAGCATAGCAAGATCAAGATGTATTGAACTACAACATGAAGCAAAAGGAACACGAATAAATAATCATGTTACAGCAATTAATTTTTTTCCCCAATTAATGACCTTTTATCTATTAGAACAAATAGAAGTTACCTCTGCATGGCGTTGCACAGAAAAAGGGACCACGGCAAATGGGTTCTTTGATCCCTCAGGTAGCACAACCTAAAATAGCTTTGTACTTGTTAACAATGAACAAGCATCCAAAAGATTTTAAAATTAAATAAATTCTCATGATAATGTACCTTGTTTGTTATTTTGTTTACCACCGTTTCAGCAATAGGACATCCAAAACTGAAGTTCAGATAGCGCTTACCATCATCTGACTCAAAAAGGAAGTCTTGAAGTGGCAATACATATCCAATGACAAAAGTTGCTTTCCAACCTCCCAATAAAGGATATCGTGGCTCTATTTCCAGTTCAGACTGCATGCATGAAAGTTAAAATATCAGGTCTATATGGATAATCAATGTTGCTGGCATTAAATGGGAATGTGTACAAGACAGCTCATCAGCTATTGGATTGAAAGTAACAATCTAGAGGAGCTAAGATTATGTTCCTAAGGAAAACCATTTGGAGTGACGTGAGTTGTTTTGGTTTTACTGAGAATTAAAGATGGATCAGAGGAGGAGTTGCATGATCAGAGATGAGGATATTTGAAGTGCGTTTATGTAGGCCTCTTAGGCGCACCATGGCAAACAAGTTACTTTTTTATCAAAATATGGGGATAACATGAAAATAACAAGCTAACAGAAAGAGGCAGTGACGAGCGTTGGTTTCCAATATTAGTGGAGATCATGATCCCTGATAGTGTAGCATAGAGAAATCATTGTCTCGACCCCTGTACCCATTAAGATCGATCAAAACGTAGAGAAATGAGGTAAATTAACTTTTCTGTTTTTGCATCCCCCCTCTCTCCCCACCTTGAATTTTATGTACAAGTTCCAATAAAATTCATTTCAGCCATCTTAGATACAACGTCTTAGACCAATTAACATTTGTTAGTCCCATTTATATGACGTTAGAAGACATAAGGCATGATAATGGGTTCTGTTTATATGATACGAGGAAAAAAATGAAGATGAAACCCATAAAACACAGTGAAGAACCAACAAAGGGGTGTAGAGAATGAAAACCATTTTAGTTTGCACTTTGCAGCAAACATAAGAAGAAAAAATTATATACAAGAAAATCAGATTTTCAGAATCATTCTTCTGAAGTAACCATGAAAAAATCACATAATTTCTTTCCACTATGATCAAAATAAGATAAACCAACTACCTTACTGTAACTTGTCCGTAAATGTGAGGTTGAAATATTGCCTATGTTATCACGGTAGTAGACAGAGTGAACCCTTGGGGGTAATTTTGCAAGAAGATGCTTAAATGAAGAAACACCACTGATAGATGGCCTGGATTGATATTCAACCCTGCAAGATTAAGAGTGAAAAAGGTCAAAACCAATTAACAAAGGAAAAAGGTAAACAGCCTCCAACATAATCAACCATCCTGAGACGGTAGGAAGGAAACTAAAATAATCTCTTCCTTTTGACACAAGATGAATGTTAATGACTACATTGGACATTCATATTCAGATATCTCGTCAACGACAAAAAGGCAAGTATAAAATGAAATAAAACAAGAAAATACAGGTGCAAGTAAACTAACTTCAGCATCCCCCTATGTGCAAACTAAAGTAACAACCATCACAACTTTCAAATATATAAATATGGATCTAAATTCATGTATGATGGAATATGAATAGCATGCATATCAGTGCAAACATAAAAGAATACTAAACAAATCTGTAACTATAGTTAAAAGAGAAGTCTAGATGTGAATGTACTACGATGAATTTAACCTGTAAAAAGTATAGTGAGGTAGCAACCGTTAACTTCTGTAAGATCAGAAAGGCATGCTTACTAGTTACTTGGTAGCTCCTAAGAGGCGACATTTTGTTACTATCCAATAAAATAACCAGGGATGGACATATAAAACTAAGAAAAATATGATTTTTATATCACAATACTCAACTCTACTATTTCATCATATTTATTTCCGCTTAATTCATCTTTATTTGCTTCAATAGAAAACTGTCCAACGACCTAAGAGCAGATTCCCCACCTAGCGCTGGGGAGGTGGGAAGAGATAGCCATCTCAAGGCACATCATGACCCACAGGTAACAGTGACAAGAAACTGAAGAAAGTAGTCTAAGGGGAAAGTTGAGCATAGTGCAAAAGGAAACAGAGAGTTGGGTAAATTGAATCACATTGTGTTGCACAAGCATGACCTCATATATCATATGTAATTAACAGTGACCTGACCTTGAGAATCCACCTTTGTGTCTGGCACCGTTATGCATCAACTTGTAATGCTCTGTAATTTGAAGGTAGCCCCAGTGAGAAATTTCAATTTCTCGTACAAGTTCCTCAACAACAGCAAATGGATTGTTATTCTCAAAATGAACAAGTATGGGAGCATATGAAAATGGAGGCTGGTCCTGATAAGGCCCATACTTCAGTTCTGTACGCAATTGGGTTGTTGGTTCCACTCTTGTAAATGATTCCACTTTGGTAGTCGGTGTCCTAATAACTGTTGTCTGCTGTTTAATTGTATATGGGGACAATATTAAAGCAGCATCACGGTACAAGACTAATTGGGGTTCCGACTGACTTATCTCTACTGGAAAAGGTTCTAGGGATTGGGTCAATACATATGATACTTCTATTGAGACAGATCCACCAGTACTCAATGGATTCCTCAAAGAAATAGAGAAGAATTTGGCTCCATTTGGCCCATCAGCATGATCACTTGACTTCACATCGAGTGGCTGTAGAGATTTCTTCTTCTTTTTACCAGTAAGTTCTGCAGCTTGGATAAGTGATAGATGCTTGACTTGTGGTGGTGGAAATGCAAGAAGGACATTTGAAGCAGGGGATTCCCCATCATTTTGTACCTGAAATAGTCCAGCATAAAAAACATATGCTACAAATATAGCTTCTAGGTTTCTTGTCAGCTACATGTACAATGAATAGCAGATATCTACACAGTTGTAAGCTAAAAACTAAATATTTGCTGACAACCAGCTACTGGCTTGTAAGAAAATTCGACATGTAATCGATCGTCCCCCATAAACTAGGTTAATTGGCATCATCTGTGAAGTGGAAATCAGCCAAAGGAAATGTTTGAATATAAGAACTCAAGGCAGCAACTTGGGTGGGATTTACTAGGCTCGCTTGGTTTTGTTTGGTTTGGCAACAACTTGAGTGTGCCATATACTCTGAGCTTCAGTCTTTATAACTTAGAGCCAGACGTCTCATCATCATACTATTCAGCATATAGATGTAGAGCTATAATAGATATACTAAAATTTTGTTACCACTCAATCTTGATCACAACACTTTTTTGTGGAAGGAAAAACAGCAAACAAACCTAACCTTATAAGTTATAAGTTGACTAGTTCGACTGAAAGGCCTATCCATTCAGTCAAAAGCATAATATACATTCAGGCAATAGATTGTGGTTACAGAAGAGTACCTTCAAATTCAACACGACCCTAATAATGTGTGAAGCCAAATCAATCTGCACCAACAACAATCAGCATTAATAAATAATAACGTCATGCATCCATACGAACAACGAGAGAAACAAATAACCAATTCATAAACAAAACATCAAAATTCATTCTATCTAACACAACAATCAGTCCAAATCTCAGCCACTCGTCAATTACCACCACGTCTTAATAATTCGATCGTTTCGAATAATGCACTAGCGATCAATTAGGAAAAAACATATCAAATTTCAAATCAGATCACACCCACGCAAAGAAAACTAAACATGTGAAATTTGTTGCAGAAATGACGAGTTATTATGGATTTCTTACCCTGCGTTCGGCGCTAAGGATCTGAAGCTCCGACGATGACGATGAGAGTGAAGAAGACGATCGGAAACTTAGAGATAGCAAGACGATGAGTGATAAAATTAGGGTTAAACGAGATCTGGCTTCGAAAACCTCCATGTTTACCTTCGTTTTCTCTCTCAGTAACAGCAGAATTGACCCAAGTCGTCTGTACATGATGATGCTTATGTTGTTGGAGTGATGCAAGTTATGGGCCGGGTTGGGCCCATGTGATGGTTTTTGTTGGGCTTATACACATTATGGGCTGGGCTGACCCAACATGATGTAAATGGGTTTGATCCGGTTTTAATTGAATCCAAAAGTTGAATCGTTCTTGCTTGATTTTAATTTTTCGAATCAACACTAATAATAATATTCATCAAACCAATTAACCAATTCCATACATTTTATTTTGGTTCAATCTAATGTTAACGTTATGGTAAAGTTAGGTCCCTACACTACACCATTGAAAAATATTAATTAAACTTTATGGATGCATTAAAAATATTTAATTTTTATGTTGAATGATATTCGACACCAAGGGTTCACTGAATTAAATTCTTGACGTATTAAGCATACCCATGTTCCTTTTTTTTTCTTTTTGAAGAGGGGGTCTTTTTTGGGTGGATTGAAAGAGTTCATGATTAAAATTATATTAATAGACATCTCAAAGAATATATAATTGAATTGAATAAAAAATGAAATGTATAATTGTTAGTGATACATCAAACGTAATTCAACCTGTCGTCTACTTTGATCTAATAGTGCTCTTGCTTGAAATACTTAGAATGATTTAAATTAAATATTTGTAATCTAACTCATACATTTAAACCACAAGGGTTGTGGCCTACTGGTCAAATGTCTGGGGGTTGAAGGAATATTTCAGCCATCCAGGATTGGAATTCAGGCGCTCTCAACAATTGTGGTTATTGAGTTTGTCAGGACTGGTTATTGCAGTCAAAAAACGTTGTCGGGATTAGTCTGGACTTTGTCTAGGATACCTTTCACAAAAAAAAAACTCATATATTTAGAATATTTATTAAATAATCTCTATATCTTTTAAAGTGGATTGAAGATACACCATCAACAAAATGTTTTTATGCTTTGATATTTTTTAAAATGTTTCCTTATGTTATGTTTTGAAACATTTTTTCAAAGGAAAGGAAAGAAAAGAGGGAAAGGAAATAAGTAAAAATAAATCATGTTCTAAAAAAAAGGAGGAAAATGAAAGAAAAATAATGATAAGTTTTCTTCTAGATGTGGAAAGGAGAGAAAATAAATTAAATTTTTTAAAAAAAATTATTAAAATTACACTCCTCTTCATTATAAAAAAACATATTTTTAAATGGTATATTTGTAAAAGTGACATAATTTCTTTTCTATCAATTTCGTGAACACAAATAAAAAAAATATCATCATTTTCTTTCCTGTCTCTCCCTTTATTTTCTTTTATTTTCTCTCTAAATTTAAGAATACAATGTTGGTTTTTTTACTTAACCTCTTAATAGGTTAATTGTGCTATCTAGTCTTATTTTACATAAATATTTTTCCGTATGATGTAACGTTTGATTAAAAGAGTGACATGTACAAATAATAGACTCACCAGTAAAACAATAATATACTTTCTTTAAGAAATACTATATGGACATTTGCGGTCAGTGTCTTCATAAAATTCTATTCCTAATGTATAAATAACGTTTGCATACATATTATCTTCCTTTATATTTCCTACTTTAACAGTAAAATATGTTGAGTATGATTTGTCGGGATTCTATGTTGATAAAATGAACAATTACATATCCCACACACTGTCGTTTCCATCGTTTAGAGATAAAAAAAAGCAAACAAGTTTGACGAGATCAAATTATTAGTCAAAACCGAGGGTTTAGTTATAAATATTACAATTATTAATCACGTCAAATAAAACAAACTATGCAATTCTCGCTCGAAAAAAAGATATAAAAGATAGGATGTATAAAAGATAGGATATACATGAACCATACATTTACATTAAAAAAATAAAAAAGCTATTTTCATACAATAGAGTATTACAATTATTGTGTGAAAATTCAACTAATCAGCAACACTTGCTCCATTTGGATTTTGGAATACCAACTCAAAGACTTTGTGGTTCTATGATTATAAAATACTATTATACACTAGTAATTAAATAATCACCAAAACCAAACCACTTGGAAATTTCGAGGACTAAAATTGTAAATTGTGAGACTCGAGGTCCTGAAATAATAATTAACAAAACCTTCCCTTTTTGAACAATGGCTTGTTTGGTCCCCCACATGCCCCCGACAACGTATGACGTCTTGAACCCGGTTCCCAATAAAGAAATTTGCATAAAAAATAAATTCCAAAATTGTAAACCGGGTAAAAAACCGGTTAAATTATTGTACTTTTACAATGCACAAATAATTTATCAAATTTTATACATAGTAAATTTAATGATGATGTTTTGTAGTTTATGAAAATCGACACTTTCTTTATTTATAAAAGGATATGTGTTTTGAAATATAATATGGGTATTTTATTGTAAACAATTATTGATATAATTTTTTTTATAAAATCTAAATAAAGTTTAAATTTAAACCTACAAGATTTGTTATTCGTACTATATACCCAAAAAGACTAGGCATTGATCATGTTTAGGATGGTAAATAATATTATTCGATCTTTTTGTTTATAGTTTAAGAATAAAATATAGTTATAGACTCGGTCATAAATGTATTTATTAAAATATTCAATAAATTTAATAAAATATTATTTTTTAATAAAAAATATTTTTTATTGATGGTAAAGAATTAAAATATTATTTATCTTTCGTGTATAAAGTTTAGAGATTTTTTTCTTTCTAAATTTAAAGAGTTTCATACTCTATATTTTCATTTTGCTATTTTACTATACAATATAGCATAATTATTAGAGCATAAAATTCTCATAAATCATTAAAATATATATTACAACATAGATATTAGAGACACCATAAGGACACCAGATAATAAATATTTCTTTTAATTGTTGATCATGATCAATCTATTTTTATATCATTAAGATGGAGTACAAAACCAAGAACTATCTCATGTGAATTGTGTGAGAAGTAGAATACTCCAAATTTATTAGGCAAAAAGTTTGTTAGGACACAACCAACAAATCCTATATAAAATATTTTAAAATAAAAAGGTGAAAATCAAAACTCAAAACCTTAAAAAATTACATTTAATTTCAACAAACAACAATTTTTCAATATTATATATTATTAAAATATTTAATACATTTGCTGACGATAAAATTTAAAACAAACATTGCATAGTAACATACCTCATGTGTCCTCTAAAAGAAGTAAAAATTGATGATAAAATTTGTAGATATCACCAAATATGAATAATTTTTTTCATCATATCTCATCTCTAACTACTTTGGAGATTGATTAACCATCTTTTATTAATAAATCTTTAAAATCTTTATTTTTAATCATGTATTTAGCGATCGTTTATTAAATATTTATGAAATGAGTATGACAAGAAGTGGAAATCATGGTAAATGAAAAAGTAGACTCTCAAGTCTCATCGGATTAACAGTGAGTAATTGATAATTACCAATAACAACTCAAATACTCGATAAGTAATTTAAATGGTAAAAAACTTAATAAATGTTTGGTAATGACTTATTGGAGCATCTTTCAACCCAACCATTAAAAAAAATTCTACTAAAGCATTGTTTGGTAAAAGTAAGGTGACTTATAAGTTACCTTATAAGATACCTTATTTTTAGTTTAGTTGTTTGAATGACCATAAGTTAACTTATAAGATAATTTATAAGGTGCCTTATTGAGAAGTTAATAAAAGTAAGGTTTTGATAAGCTAACTTATTAGTCATAAGGTACCTTATAAACTACTTTTGCCAAAAATAGCCTAAAACATTAAAAATGATAGGTCCCTTGAACTTTTACAAAAATCAAATTCCAACCACACTATAAAAAAACACTTTTTAATAATAAAATAATATATCTATTTATTATTATATTATTTTATTAACGTATTACACTATTAATCTATATATATAATTAATTTTTTTTGAATAAAATACTAATATATATTTTTAGTGTTCTACATTAGCTAGGAAGGCGGGAGCACCAAAAAAAAAGTGGAGTAATGCTTAATAGAGACAGTCGGGGACTTTCTTGATAAAGTAAATGGACGGGCACAGACGGTATGGTGTCCGAACTGATTGGTCAGACGACGACTACTTCACTTATTAGATTAATATTAGTTGCATGTCTCGGAATGGAATGAGATGGAATAGAAAAAACGAGAAGCGCTATTGGGTCGGTTTTTTTTGTTTGACTTTCAAATATAGAGACAGATATTTCGTACCTCTATTTTTTTTAGTGTTCTAGTGTTACGTTGAAGATGACAAAACCTTATTTTTTCTATTTTATATGGTTGTTTGAGATGCTTTTAGTATTTGATTGCCGGTGATGGTATTTGTACATCAAATATTTATGACTAAAATTGCAAAATAGAAGTCTGAAGGGACTAAATTTGGTAGTTGATAATAGTCAAGGGACTTTTAATAGGAAAAAAAGAGTAGTGCAACAGCAAGAACAGATTCTTCTATCCCCTGGATTATTTCACCCTATAGACTAGGGACCATCTCTCTCTCCTTCCTTCCACACCCACAAACAAGAAGGAGAAAGAGAGAGTGCGTGTTTACTCATTACCTTTGCTCATTGCCCCCCATTCTTATCATCATCTTCTCTGTCACACTCTCTTACTGTGTGTTTTCTTTACTCAATTCATTCATCTTTATTCATATATATATATATATATACGTTTCCATTCGCATTGCTTTCCATAACTGAACCACTGAAAGCGTACATACATACATATATACATAGAGATGTCATGCATGAAGTTAGGATCTAAATCGGAGGTTTTTCACCTCGATGACGATTCGAAAACCTGGTTAGTTGTTCTTAACGTTACTTGTGTAGATTTGATGCGTTTCACTGCGAATTTTCTGATTGTTTTTTGAAAATTGATATGTGGGTATGTTTCGTTTCTCGTTTTTGATTGATACCCACAATTGGGATTCTTCGATTTCTCGAGTTTTTTTTCTTTTTTTTTTCGTCCCCAATTGCGAATTTTCAATTCCAGTTTTATGGGGGGTTTTGATCGTTTGATGTAGATTGCTCATGGGTTTGTAATCTGTTTCGATACCCACATTTGCATTTGAATTCTGTTAATTTATTAATTTGCTTGGATGGTTTTGGTTTTTAATTCGTGATATTGACATGTATGAACTCCGATTGAATGTTTCAGTACTGTTCTTGATGGTTTTGGATGTGGGTTTAATTTGGGCAATAATTTGTGTGAGAAATTATTATGCAGTAAATTAAAACAACTGTGAAATCTTTGTTATGACTGAAAACTTTCTGAAAATTCCATTGAGGATGATGTTAATGCTTCCATTTCAAAATTTGAGCTACATTGTGGATTCCAATAGTCAAAAGTCAAAACAAGTGCTTATTGGCATTAAAATTGATATGAAATTCTCAAATTTTCAAGAATTCTTTGATGAACACGTCAAACTATATAAGAATCACTACGCATGAGAATAAAATCGGTGATAAAATTTGTAACAAATTTCATATCAAGCTCCATTGAAAACTACCAGGTTTGACTCTGCAAAAAGTCAAAATTTCTGGGATTGATCTACATTATAGTTCAACCTTAGAATATGTATAATATAAGTTTAAGCAACTTCTCTAGAGCTAATATTTTCATGAATTCTTGCTCGTATTTTTAGTTGTAATTCTTATATTCTCATAAAAATGGAGTTTAAGATAAACAAGTTCTTCATTTTTATATGATCTAGAAGTACTTTTAAATGTTTACTTACTAAATCTTGCAGGATTTGCTCGTCTGGCCTTCCAAGCGATATTACCATTGAAATTGGAGACATTTCATTCCATCTTCACAAGGTCCGTATTCACTTTGTTTTTAAATAGTGTCACTCGTTATAATAATTGTACGAAACAAAAACAAAAAAGAAACCAAATTCATAGTAATTACGTTTTAAATATACAAGATCATGTGAGAAATTTTCACTTTCGTGAGAAGGTGATAACAAGTCAAAGATATCTTTATATCGTGCGGATGTTGTTACCTTCACACGGTATAAAGGTATCTTTACAGTTCTCAAGACAAACCTGCACATATTACGAGGAAACATTCACCTTTTTTCACCTTTTGGTGAAAAGGGAATGTTTTTACTGAAACCCAACCCTAAATATAAAATACTGAAACTCTATATCCATTAATTTTCGGGAATTTGTTGTTTGGTGTAACTTGCAGTTCCCGTTATTATCTAGAAGCAAAACGTTGGAAAATCTCATTGGGGATTCTTCGGATGACGAAAAAGGGATAAAACTCGAGGATGAAAAACAATCTTTTTGTGTTCTTAAACTTCATGATTTACCGGGAGGTCCGAATACCTTTTTGCTCGTTGCTAAATTCTGTTATGGGGTCAAACTAGAAGTCAACTCAACGAACGTGGTTCCTCTTCGATGTGCATCCGAGTATCTTCAAATGACCGAAGAATATGGAGAAGGAAATCTCATAAATCATACAGAAACGTTCCTCAGTGAAGTTTTTGGAAGCTGGATCGATACCCTAAAAGCGCTCGATTCATGTGACGAAATGATACAGATTGCCGAAGAGCTTCATATAGTTTCGAGATGCGTTAATTCACTTGCATTAAAAGCTTGTTCATATGATAAAGATTTGTTCGGTTGGCCGGTTTCGACCACGAAAAATGACCCTTTTGCCACTGTCATCTGGAACGGGATTCAAAGCTCGTCGACAAATCAAGATTGGTGGTACGAGGATGTTTCAAAGCTGAGATTACCGCTTTACAGACGGTTCATCTTGGCCGTTGATTCAAGAAGTATGGATCAAGAACAGATAGCCGGGTCCCTTATGTTTTACGCCAAAAAACATCTTCCGTTACTCGGTAGACAACCGGGATTTCCAAACAGCAATCTTTATTCTTCTTTTGATTCGAATTCAGATCAAAAAACGCTTCTTGAAGAGATAGTTGACTTGCTTCCGAGTCAAAAGAGGATCGTTCCCATTAAGCTCCTCCTTCGGCTGTTAAGAACATCGATGATTTTACATTGTAGTCCTTTGTGTCGTGGGGGTTTGGAAAGACGAATCGGGTTGGAATTAGATCAAGCGTCGATCGAAGATATTTTAATTCCGAATATGGGTTATTCAAGTGAGACGCTTTATGAGATCGATTGTGTTCAAAGGATTCTTGATCATTTTGTGGTTGTGTATCGGGATCGAGATCAGGATCATGATCAGGATCAGGATGGAAGTGAAATTACTGAATCGGGTTGTTTAGGGGATAACGATGATGATGAGTTGATCGGGAATTCTCACTCGCTGACTCCGATGACAATGGTGGCTAATCTTATGGATAACTATCTTGCTGAGGTGGCTTCTGATGTTAATTTAAAGCTTGAAAAGTTTCGGACTTTGGCCTCCACGGTCCCCGATTACGCAAGGGCAATGGACGATGGAATGTATCGCGCCATTGATATATATCTTAAGGTAACAATTAAGTTTTTAATTTTTTTTTTCAACATGCCCTTTTAGGCCAATTTATATTGTTATCTAATTTTATCATCTAGTTTTTACTGGCCAATTTAGGCTGTTTGTTTACCTCTTAACAGTTCCATTAAGAGGCAGTCTAGTCTCCGAATCGTTAAGAGGTGAATCCTGTTTGGCAAAAAAATAAGACTGCCTCTTAATGGTTCCAAAACCCTCTGCATCATTTTGTATCCTGGACCTTGCTTAACGATTCAGAGCTTTGATCTCATTTTGAATAATTACCAAACAATTATACTTCATTTTGTACTATATCATAAAAGCCTCTTAATCATTTTGACCACTTAATCATTTAGCACCAAACCATTCAGCAACTGCCAAACAGTTGCCAAACATTTTCTTTTACTCCTGTTATAAAAACAGGTACAGTTGACTTTTAAGGTCAAACCAAAAAGTATTCCGAGTTAAAATCGGAACTTATTTTGTAAGAAATTCAAACCGAACATTTTCGTGTAGGCAGTATTTGTTGTGATCTAAAAGGTAGATAGCATCAGTTTCTAGAAAAGTTTACGGATTTTTATAATTTTGAAGCGGAAGTTTAGTTCGTTTGACCTCGAAAGTAAAATGTTGCTTTTTTTCCCTGTAATTCGCAGGCACATCCATGGCTGACTGATTCAGATCGGGAACTAGTCTGCAGGCTTATGGACTGCCAGAAACTATCACTAGAAGCAAGCACTCACGCCGCTCAAAACGAGCGGTTACCGATAAGGTTCATAGTCCAAGTTCTCTTCTTCGAGCAGCTGCGGCTTCGGACATCCGTATCCGGCTGCTTATATCTTTCCGACAACTATAACTCGCAGATCCACCTGAGCAGCAGCATGATGCTGCCGGAAAGTGGGAATGTCAACCTGTTGGCGGCAGGAGAAAACGATCGGCGGATCGTGGCGGTTGACGATATGCGGGGTCGGGTTTCGGAGCTCGAGAAAGAATGTTTTACGATGAAAAAAGAGATTGATAAACTCATTAAGACTAAAGGGATCGGTTGGAACAGTTTGTGTAAGATGTTCGGGCTCAGGCTAAGGCTGAAGTCAAAGTCTCGGGACGGTTGTGCGTCGAGCAATGACCGTGGCGGCAAGCGGGCGGCATCACCGTCGAGAATAGAAGATGGTCGGAAAGGAAAGAATCAAGATCAAGAAAATGGTGAATCGGCTGATCGGAATTAGGGGAAAGTAGAATGAGGATTAAATAAGTTTTAAGGTTAAATTTTTTGTTTCATTAGAGTTCTTGGTTGATTATTATGCTGTAATTAAGTTGTAGATTTTGGTTTATTTTTTCTAATTTCGATTCTTAATTTATCTGCCACCCAAAAACCTATATCTCAAAGATGAAAGTTTAATGATTATTATTTATAACAATTCTCTTCGGAATTGTTTGACAAAGATGAGTTAATTTATATTTTTTTAGTTTAATAAGTTTTAAGTAAATCATAACTTTTGGTTCAAAAAAAAAGTAAATCATAATTTTGGTTTTTATTGTGATAATTAAGTTTTAACGAGTATAGTCCAAAATCCAAAGCATTTTTTAACGAGTATTTATGATTTACTTTTTTTTTGAACGAGTATTTAATAAAGTTTTAAAACATATATTTTGGACTATACTCGTTAAAAAAAATGCTTTGGATTTTGTTTATTTATAAACAATATATTTAATTTTATAGATAACTAATGTATAAAAACAATATAATGGTTTTTTTGCGAAACAATTTAGGAAATTGTAAATAAATCAGTCTTTTGGTTGGTCAAATGACTCGAATCAAAAATATAAAAAAAATGTTCTAAACCATTTTTAAATTGTTAAAGTCTCAGGGTATGTTTTTGAGTTTCGATTTACAAGAATTCATAAAAATGGACGAAAGACGTTTTCTTCACATGTGTGGGAAGAAATGTTGTCACTTGGCTCCTTGCAATATGGGCTCTATTGCAGACGTTTTCTTCATGAAAGATCTCCCTTTCTTTTTCTAACTTTTCAAAAAGCTTATGGCATGTGGTTCTTTAAGTTTTCTTGTACGTGTGATTTGTAGTTACTGTAATAAAGTGGTGTTTTGTTTTCTAAGACTCTAATTAGCTACCTCCTCAAACCGATTTAGCTTTCTACATCCAACTTCTTTCCTATCGTTGGTTAGCAGGCCATGCTAAAAACTACAGTACTTTTTGGACATACTGGTGTTACAAATCTCTTGGTTGCTCTGAAAGTTGGTTGGTTTCTCGTTGTGGCTTTTTCTTTCGTTTGGTTTTTTTTGCCATCTATTTTTTAGTTTGCTGCCTTGTGTTTAGGCATTGTTTTGTTTCTTTTTTTGCTTCTACACCTTTGTTATTTTCTCCCACGTTATTTTTTGCTCTAACAAAATAGTTTTTTTTAAATGAAGGAAGACGATGAATGAAAGATACGCGATGCATTTCTAGAGTTTGTACAACATAATTTTGACGACAATTGGTTATAAATGGACCACATCTAAAGGCCGGATATAACGACGTCCGTCTTTAGAAAAAGTTTGTGTTTGTGGGTCTGGATCTTTATCTCCACATTCCATCAACAATAGAAGCCATCTAAACATTTTGGCCCATAATAGTTTTCAAGTAAATGGACATGATGAAAGGTACCTTGAATCATTCATGACATACCATGTCTCCAAAATTTGACATTTGATTTTGCCAATTCTACCCCCCAAGATATCAGTGATTTCTCAAAGACCCGCGTTGAAAACGAGTGACCTGCACTTCCATGTGAAATTGGAGATCGAAGAGAAACAAAGAACACGAGACCCTATGAGAGGTGGTGGAATATCACATCTGTGTTCAATTCAGGCGTTCACAACAAATTGTGGCCACTGAGTTTATCAAGACTGATTTCTTGCTGTCGTAATTTGCCGGGATTAGTCAAGCATAGCTATGACACATTCCACAAAAAAAGATAGAAATACATGATTTATATGTAGAAAACCTTGTTTCTGATCATGGGTTTTCGTAAAAATTAAACAGTATTTACAGTATCACTTAGTGCACGAAGGATGCATCCGAGACCAGCTTTCTGTGTAAGCTTTTCATGAATCCGTAGGCATTGGTCACATGTGGGCCGATCGCCTGTAGACAATCCTCTATACAAGTATCTGTTTTATTATAACAACACAACCTTAGATCTTAAATTCTTTTTGGTTTTCACCATTTGACGCTTTTCAACAATGTGCGAAGAAATAATGCAAAACCGAGAATGGAGAAGGGACTTACTTCATGAGAATATCATAGTACTCGGGATCCAAAGAGGAGAACATTAAATCCACATCTTTTATCGCCATTAGCGCTCTATGCACCACAATCCAATTTGCAGACTACACACAGTAAAAGATATACAAGTTTCAATTTATTTTTATCATTATTCAGTTAAACATACACAGCCACGATTACAGTTCCACAGTTATGATTTAATGTTCCAACTTCCCAGTCTAAATTAGGGTAATGTTAACCTTTTTCCCCAAATCAAAAGTCAAGGATCAATTTTGACTTTCAAGCACAAAAGTCAAAGCAACTCAGATTGTGGTTCATCTTCCATCATGTAGCTCATACATAATGAAAATTGAGCATATCTCAATGGAGGAACAAAATTCAATAATGTAATTTACCACTCACATAGATGATGGTCAGTTTATATTTAACTTAAAACCAATCCACACAAAAATTAGATCCGGAGATTCAAAACATTTAGCCAAATGAGTGCCATAAAGAGTGATTATCCAGTTCTTGGATCATTGATTTTCATTAATTCTGAGAAAAGGGATCTCTAGATATACAAATGAGAGAGATTGAATCAACAAACCTTGCATCTTTCATCTTTTGTCTTGGGAGGAGATCCTTCGAGAGCAGTCTTGAGGGCTTCTACCGGCTTGTACCTGATCAATCAACGAAACAATTTAGGGTTTCGATAAATTTGGGGAAAAGTTGGAATCTATTCCAAAAATTAGGGTTAGAGTACAGACTGTTTGAGTAAACTCTCGATCTTGCGAGACTTGTGTTCAATCCTTGTGATGATGGCTTCTGCATTGTCTGCTACTACATGTTCCCCCATTTTTGCACAATCTTCCCTTTCTCTTCCAACTGATACCAAGCCTTTTTTGCCAAGTTTTTAGGTTCAAATAAGCATATATTCCAATTTGAGGGGTTTAAAGTTTAAATATAACTATAAAAAGGGGTTGTTTACCCTTTTTTTTTATCAAGCATTAATAAATAAAGGCTTTGTCTAGTTGATACGTTGCATAAAAAAAATTGATTCACAAGTGTTCTAGTCTTCTAGATTAAGAAACGAATGACAGAGAATTACCATAACAACCTCCTGTATGATTAATTGTTGAATGAAATACGATTGTTCACCAAGTTGTTTTGAAAGACAGAAAACTACACTTTTGATTATTCAAAATAATTTATACAACTATATATATTGAATATCAATGTAATAGTTTTGCATACAAATTAGACCTACCCATAAACCATACAGACCTCTCTCAAGTCACTCACAGTATCCCACACCCGTGCTCGCCCCTTTAAAACTATTTCTCATTGCCACTTGACCATAGAAATAACACATACTAAGAAACGCCCATACATGCACACAACAAAAACAATCAAACAATAATAATGGAAGTTAATAACCACAAGGCTTGTGGCGTACTGGTTAAGGCTTGTGGGGGATGGGGCTAGATAACCCATCTACCCCAGGTTCGAATCTAGGTGCAAACAACTTGTGGCCACTGTGGAATTATCTCAGGGCTGCATGCTTTAGCAGTCTTAAAATTGTCAGGGATTAGTCTAGGCAAATGTCTAGGATACCCTTTCTAAAAAAATGGAAGTTAATCAAGTGCCCGCAAAAACAAAGTAAGGAGATGTAGGGAAGTGTACCAGACTACTGGTATATATATACACGTCACATTGTTTCATAATCAAGATTTTATTAGATATGCACGACAATGATATATTGGGAGAGGGAGAATGTGCCGAAAATAGGGCAGATCAATGGCAGACAATGAGCAGTATATTAACTAGGGGAGGAAGTTCAAACAAAGGCTAAAGATGCAACAATTGTGCCCACAAAGAAAAAGTAGGTTTCAATGAACAACTATAATTTATAATCCATCTTATCACCCATGTTTTCAAGCAAATTGCTTATCCTTAATCACATCTAGAGACTTTGGATGAGTAGGGGAACTAAGACTGCCTTATAAGGGACTGAATACCTCCTCTACAAGATGTGTTTTAAAACCATGGTGTGGGGACAAAGCCGACAATATCTGGTACGGTTGGCCTGGGATGTTTCTGATACCAGCGATGACGCTCGGCTCCAAGGGGGGTGGATTGTAAGATCCAACATTGGTTGGAGAGGGAAAATAAGGTTGCCTTATAAGGATTGGATACCTCCTCTATCAACGCATTTTAATACCGTGTAGCCAACACTGACAATATCTGGTACGGCTGGCACAGGAATTGGGATGTTACAATTTTCCTTGGAATTCTATCAAATGACTTCTCTAAATTTCCATTTTACCCTTTTCACCTAACCAATAAGTATCCCTTCTAGTTAATTCCTTAACATGAAGGCATATTGACCTTAAAAAAGGTTCTGCTCTACAGGTAGCATCAAATGGTAATTCATAAAACAATCTGCTCTAGTAACTATTAGTTGTAGATTTTGCTATTTGAGTTGTACATCATATACATAGACTTGTATATTGTTAAATAGAGATCAAATGCCATTAGTTTCATAAGAAATTAATGAGGATTTAGGAGTCTAGATGTTTAGGGCAACAAGAATGTACTAGCTATTTTATTTTATTTCTTACAGATCGTTCCAATATAGCAAATCCATCCACCAAATTCTACAAATACAAAATCCAAACTGAAGAACAGATCAGTAATTTTATTTTTAAGAAACAGATGCGAACCAGAAATCGCAGATCGAAGCCCTAAGCAGATCGAGTGAGATGGCAAATCGAAGATCGCGAGAAAACAAAAGGACGACGGCGCGAACAATGAAGACGGTGAGCAGCGAGATCGAGACTTGGGAGGAGAGGAGAGCAACGAAAATGCGACGACGAAGAGGAAGCAGATGAAAAGGGTAATCTGATTCTGGTAACATTTCCATCGGTTAACTCCGTCAAAAGTTATAGTTAAAAGTTAAAACGAAGGGAGTCTTTTAACAACCAAAATTTTATTTGATAAAAAAGATTTTTAACAAAGATAAATAAATCTTACCTGAGAAAGAGAATCAGAATGAAAATTCTTATCCTGTTTTTTGAAAGTTGGCAATAGTTTGGTGTATAATGATTAAGAGGCTATTATAATATTAATACAAAATAAAATATAATTGTTTGGTAATTATACAAAATGAAATTAGGCTCTGATTGTTTAAGAGATGTTTCAGAGGGTTTTTGAACCATTAAGAGACAGACTTATTTTTAGTCAATAGAATTCACTTTTTAGCAATTCAGAAGGAAACCGTTGAGTAAAAGATATTTAGTGTTGATTTCTACCAATAAATATTTAAGCGTTTAGTAAAAAAAATCCCTTTAACAAATGGACATCAAACACCATCTTAATAAGAACTTGCTTAAGCACTCGGATATTATTAAAAAAAGGTTTAAGATTTTTTATTTAAATTGTGAATTTTAGAAATAATGCTAAGATAATGGTTTTCTATGCGTTTAGAATACTTTTTAAAGGATCGATATTATCCAATTTTATATTTTGATCTTAGCTAGACAGATGTTTAATTTAGATAAAGTAAGCTAAGACATTTGATGTTGTCACGTTTAATCCGAACTATATGTAAAAAGAAAAAATAATGTTGATGCTTACCGCATAAAAGTGATGTATTCTTATTAAGAGACAAAGTAAACTAGTCATTATTCGGTAGTAAAGGGTATTAAAACCCATATATATATATATATATATATATATATATATATATAGGAAAGTTCAAATGTGAACTCATTTTTGGTTGTGAACGTGAGGACGAATCTCGGTACTTATCCGTCGATAAAGGCGAACTTTGGCGGATTCCTCCTTTAATAATCTCCACCCTCCCATGAATCGCGTCAATCCTCCGTGATCACGTCCACCATAACCGAAGATGTGTGGTTGAGATTCGTCCTCACGTTCACAACCAAAAATGAGTTCACATTTGAACCTACCCCTATATATATATATATATAATTTGAAAATAAATATTTAAAAGAACAAGCCCAAAATTTCCTCTTACAATTTACAACTACCTTCCTATACAGGGTTGTAGCATAGTACCATTTAGATTCAATAATGTACTTCTTTTAGTAGTACAATGTGCATTAGATGTGGTACATTCTAGATTCTTGCAAGAGGTTGCATGCTACAAGATTGCCACTCAACCCATATTGCATCAAAGATGCAACCCATCAATCAGTACACCTTTAATGCATAATGATGTACAACCTTTCAATGCACAAAGTACAAAATTCCTTTCTTACAAAGAAAAAACTGTAAAACCAAAGTTTTCATACACAAGTGAAATTGTGGAAATCAGAGTGTAAAACCACATATACCAACATAAAAAGGTGGCCATGACTATGATGGTACACCATTGTGGCATGGGCCACCCATGTGTAACCAAAGGTGAACAACTCTCCCCTTTTTTTTTCATCCTCATCTTCAAATCAATCAAAATTCACTTTCCATTATTCATCAACCTAAACCCCCTTTTTTCTCATATATCAAAACCCTAAACACCAATGTTACCAACACTTGTACCTATTCCATAACAAGTTGTAAACCAAACCAACAAGAGGGTTGGAATGTACATATATATACATATACATATAGAGAGGGGAGTTTCAGGAAAAACCTCAAAAAAGAAGAAAACCAAAGAACACCCTGAGAGCCTTCCATCAAGACAGTATGCATTTGTGCATGGACAGTATGCATAAATTACATGCAGGCGTTTTTTTCTATGCACGAGTACATGTTATACACAAATGCACGCTACAAATTACTGGATGAAACATGGGATCACCCGGTTTCAAAAATACAAACAAACAAGCAAGCTCATGAAAGTAAAAGACAATGAAAGCATAAAAGTTGTGAAAGAATCACATTATAGAGGTCTTCTTAACTCTTATGTCATAATAGAACCAAACCCTTCACCCCCAATTATCCCCCCCCCCCACAATTACAAAGCTTATACCCAACCAACCCAAAAAAGAAAAGAAAAATAACCATTTCTCCTTATGTACATCACCCCCAAAAATTACACAAGGAAGAACATTTGAACCACAAAAAACAAAAATCAAAGAACCCTAACCCCCCTTATCTTTCCCCCTTTCACCATTTATACCCCCTCTCCCCCCAATCTTACCACATTTTTTTATTGCTTTACACATCTAAAGCACGAAAAAGTATCGACACCCAAAATCGCGCTTCCTAACCCCCCAAAAACGGAATGTAAACTTTACCTTGGTTTTGGCTGTGATGCGAATGACCAAACCGGACGGACCGGTCTTTGTGCCGATGGGCTGCCCAAAAGAGAAGCTTGAGATCGAGTCAGCATCTCGACCATTGATGGGGTTTGATAGGCTTGAACCAGGCTTGAACCATCGGTTGAGTCTCCACGAGCCGTGGCTCTTTGCCACGAGTGTGAGCTTAGCCCTGATAATATGTAAGCCCTTCCCGATGCTTCATACATGTGTCGGCTAGCCATCCTCTCTTGCATCTCCTTGAGCTCGGCATCGAGTGCCGCACAGAGACGGTCACCGGACTTAGCCGAGACCGTTTCGGCTAGAACCCGTCGGCAGTTCTCGAGGGTACCAATGGCTTGTGCCAGATCACCATCTTCAGCTGCAGTTCTTGCTTGTACCATAGCTTCTGCCGCTTGTAACCTGTTCTTTTGTCTATCAACTTCAATCGAAACACCCACTTCTTCCCCAAGATTTTCTGGTCTATTTATCGCGACAACTTCACTTTCTAAGTTGACCGTCTCTTTGGTCAACGGATCGGTATAATGGCACCGAACTTTCAACAAAGAAGTCTCGTTGCTAGAAGTCAACTCCATCGGGATGTTGACCGAAACAAGAAAATCCCGTTCTTCATCAGCATACAAATCACCGACATCAATGCATCCCGATTTCCCATCGGCCATTAAATAATTCTTATAGCTACCAGCTTTTAAAGATCCAAGAATAACGTTAGGGTTTACGCTCTCGAGGATCACTTGCGCGCCTTTGACCACAACGCTCAAAAGTCCACCGATACATTGCGCAAATGCATCTTGAATCACGCCTTCGGTCTCGATGAACGAAAACGTCCCACCGGAAATCTCAGAGATCGAGTGCATCGAAGAAGCATCGTGGTCCGTCCCAAACCCAAAAGCATGGACCGGTATTTTGACTCCCGAGTTCCCGTGGATCGACTTCGGGAGGAGCAATTCGTAACTCGACTGATTCTGGCGGCCGCCGGAATTCGAACCGCCATTAACGGTATAAGTATCTTGGCCATCCGATAACAGAATTATACTAGCAACCGGATTGTTCTCCCTTCGGTCTTCCATCACTTTCGCACCCTTTCTCAGACCTTCAGCGATATTAGTGCCGCCATTTGCCACCAACGAGTTGACAGCTTGGAGGGCCTGTTGCTTTCCGGTATCCGACATTTTCTGGAGCGGGAATAGGCGGCGGGCGGAGGAGGAGAACGCGATCACCGCCAGTCTATCCGCAGGTCCAAGATTCTGTATCACAAAACCCATGGCTCGTTTCAGAAGGGCGAGCTTCGTACCCGCCATGCTACCACTGATATCGAGCACAGTCACAAGATCCACGGGGGCTCGTGGGGTCTGGTTAACTTGGCTAAAACTGGAACCGTGGTTCGCGTTACTAGACTTAACCCCAGAAACAGAAGCCGGAGCTTTGAGATGGATCAAAACCGTGAAATCATCAGCAGCACTGAACCGTGGAACGGCTGGAACCTCGGTGTAGGTTTTGACCGATACCCTCTTCAAAGAACAGCTCTCTGAAGAAGTTCTATTTGAAAATTTAAGGTTTAATGGTTCATCGTCGTTAAAGACGGTCGGTTCCGGGGCCGGGAAAACCGGGGCGGCAGCATGGCGGGGGCTGTTTGGACGTGGCGGTATTGGGTGGAGTAAAGTCATAACGGCATTATCTTGTGACCAATTTACGGGATTTATTCTCGTTCTTCCTAAAGGAGGCCCGGAACCGGTAGAACCCTGCAACGGAACTTCTTTCCATTTCGCTCTGCAAACCGGGCAGATTTGATTACCGTGTTTAACGTTTGAAGCAATACACTGGAAATGGAACGAATGTGAACATTCCGCTGTAAAAATGGCTTGACCTTCTCCACGTTTCATCGAAGCTAAACATATCGTGCACGTCTTCTGCAAAAAAAAAACAACAAAAATATAAAATTTTCTTCAAGAATTAGTTAATTGTTTAACAAATCATAACAAGAATCATATAATTCCCAAAATAAGATATGAACTTTGAACAGTAACATTAACATACACAAATCTTGCCTTTTTGACTTTCAAAAGTCAAAGCCATGTACTTGTTAATTCAAAGATAATTCAAATTAATTTAACAAATCTTGCTATAAAGTTATGTTTTTCTTCATAAGAAAATCATGTATAACTAAACCCATTTGTTAATTTATCCCAAAACTAAACAAATTCATATAGATTTCAAAATCAAAAAGCATTTTGTTTGACTTTCAAAAAGTCAAAACAAGATCACATGTGCATAATAAAGTCCAGAAGATAAGGCAAAACAAGATTCATTTGGCAAGTAGAAGACAACAACATCAAACACAAACAACAACTACGTCCAGAAAACCAAGAAAAGGGTTCATCATAAGAGGTTATAAGACAAATGTTTTTGGTCGTTTTTGGAGTTTCTTTTGTCTTTTTTTCTTAAATCATCTTCTTGATTATGAAGTTTTACAAGGCCCAGAAGTCTGATAAGTCAACAAATGAGGCCACAAACAGCTCTAAATCTTTACTTTTTCCTAAAGAAGGATTATAACGTCATATAATGAAAAGGAAATATAAAGCATCAACAGTTGCTAAATTAGTGAATTCATAAAGCATTTCAAATCTCCAAGTGCCATGAAAACGATTGATATCGAATCTATATATCACAATATCAAAATCAAGAAAATCTTGAAAACCCATTTACCATACAGACCACATAACAAGATTTCAAAGCTTCATAAGAGTTCAAATAAACAATCAATTTTAGAAGAATTAGGGTTCTATTTCTTTTGTGGGTCCATTTAAAAAGTGATTTTAATCGTGGGTCCAGCGAAGATGGAACCCACGGAATGAAGAACATATGAATGAATTAATGATCACAAGAATCAAACCCACAAGGGGAAGAGCTCAATACCATTGAAAGAAATCAAGAATAGGCATCAAGATTTCAAGAAACATACAAGTTTTTTCTTGGGAGATGTTAGTAACAAAAAAGCAAAGATTAAAAAAGAAAAAGTGAGAATTTACATCAATCGAACCGAGAAATTTATCTTTTGTTTTTTAAATTATTATCTTTAAATTTTTTTAGTTTACTTTTTTCCCCTTGATTTTGGTCCTCTTTGGGAAGCTAATTTGACTTAATTTGATTTTTCTGCTTTTAAGCAAGAAAACAGAGGAAAAAACAAAAACAGCCACCAAGGAAAATAAAGAAAAAAACAAGATAATTAAATTCCTGATACACATAATAAACAAATCCCAAATTTTTCTAAGGTCAAAATTAAATAAATAAGCAATAAAATAAACCTTGGAAGATCTGTTGAAGCTTTTAGATAATCGTAAGCTCGGAGACGCCGGACGAGTAGTAGAACCGCTCATGCTCCATCCCGCCGGCGCCGGAGACAACAAGGCGGCATCGGAAAACCCATCTGAATGCGGCGGAGAATCGTCTGAATCAGCCTTATTAGGCACATAAACACACAAATTAGACACTAAAGCCATCTTGACTTTCTTCCATTTGCTCCCCATTCTTTCACCCAAAAAAAAAACAGATCTCGAAGTGGGTATTGAGCAAGAAGAAGTGAATCAAACAATGAGAAGTGGGTTTTGAAGAATAATTGAAGAGAGTGAATGGTTTTGGCACGGATATCGAGGAGGGTTTTTAGAGAGAGAAATGGTAAAGAAAGAAGGGTTTCTTTTCTTCTGGTTTTCTTTTAATGAAGGAAGATGCGGCCATTAATTGATGAATTGCCATGGAAGAGAAGAGAGAAAGGGATATGAATGCTTCTGGTTTTCTTCTTTTTATGGAGGAGCTTGTTGACCTTTGTTGTTGGTTTTGTGTTTGAGAGGAGTTTAGTCAGTGGTGCGGATGTTCATTTTTATACCCTCTATCTTCCTTCAAAACAAAATTATTTATTTAGATATAACTTTATATAATAGATAGTTGATAATAATTATATTATTATCTTAGGTATTTTGTATATTTTATGTATTTAAATTTAAAAGAATCGAATGATACCATTTTAAATAAATTATTATGTTGATTTTATGTATATAACTTAAATTAGTTTTTAATATAAGTTTATTGTACTTTAGTTTAATTATTTGGATATTTTATTGTTATCGAAACAAAAGGTTGATAATTGACGATCCTATTCGGTCGCATACGAAAACAACCACCAAGTACACCAAAATTGAGGATATGTTTTGCTTTAATCAGCGACTGAGGTTAATGTTGACCTAATATTGAACCCACGGACGGCTTGTGTTTGAAAAAAATTATTTTGTTCATTTGTCAACACGGATACATGATATTAGTTATTAAGTGCTATAAATTGCATAAATTTTAGTTAAGTTTTTTAGAGTGTTGATGTAATTAGGGCTCTTGAGAAATTAGACTATGAACATATATATTTTTAGAAGAAAAAAAAATTAAAACCACCTGCCATATTTAGCATTTATATACAAACATACATATGATTATATATTATTGTAAAACTATTTTATCCAAGCATAAATTGTATTCATATTTTCTTTTTTTAATGACAAATTGAATTAATTTTTCATACTCATATTATAATTAATTTTACTTGTCATTGTATCACGCGAGTATATTAGACAACTCGTTTTTTTGTGACCCATGAAACAATCTTAGAGTCGTTGGATAATGAACTTTCACATTGAAAAATACTATGAAGATTCGTTATCCTATGAATGCTTAGTGGTTTAGAATGTGATCTTACATGTTTGACAAAAAGTACGGAAGACTCACTGTACCCGACTCTACTATGTATTTGTTTCCCAAATTTTTTGTATAAATCAAATATTTAAATGTTTAATAAAAGATAACAAAATAAATTAACATGGTGAATATTATATATTTAAATAAGCATGACATTAAAATATTTAAAATATGTACTCAATATGTTTTGCTTCAAAATTTTGATTTTCTTATAAACCTGTGAAAAATAATAAAGGTTTTAACCCGGTAAATTACATACCTGGTTAACTAGACTAGCCCAATCACTTAATAATAAGATACCATGTGTACGGATAACAATTGTTTCAATAAAAATATATGTAATTTTAATACATGTTTAATTTATATGATAATTATAAAATCATATTCATTGTTACCAATTTTTTTAATCGTTATACAACAAATTATAGTCCATATAATCATCTTAATAAAAAAATGTGGAAAGTATGTAAACATTATAGGAAATAAATTTTATTGAGTATAGTCAATTTAAAGCATCTTGATAATTATATTTATATATAGGCACATGATCGTGTGAAAAGAATAGTTAATGTGAGAAGCGTAAAAAAAGATATGATCTTTTGATCACGTTTAATCTCATACACACCCATTAATTGCGCCTTAGAAATGAGTTGATCTGGTGCATTTCGGTGCATCTTATCATAATGTGCATCCAAGGGTAGAGATCCATTCTTACGCTTCTCGCCATAACTCTCATTCTCACCGAAACCCAACCCTATACACACACACATATATATAGGCGTAGGATCGTATGAGAAAAAAAAAGGTAAGGTGAAAAACGTAAGAAAGGATTCAACACTTGTAATCTCACACTCAACCATTAATTACGCTCCTTACGATAATTGATCTGGTGGATCTCAGTTCATCTCATTAGTGTCGATCTTCAATTACAAATGATTCAAATGTCAAGATCATCTCTTACGCTTCTCACCATAACTGATCTCCTCATCGGAACTCAACCCTATATATATAGGCATAGGATTGCGTGAGAAGAAGAGTTAAAGTGAAAAGCGTAAGGATATATCTGAACCCTTGATCACGTATAATCGCATACCTATCAATGAATTGCGCTTTAGAAAGGGTACATCAGATCTCATGTATCAAACACGATTCATAAATGAGTTTGAGATTAAAAGTGATCAAATGTCAAGATCTCTTCTTACGTTTTTCATATTAACTTCATTTCTCACATAATCTCATATTTATATTAGTAATTATATATGTAAGCAATTATAAACATACGTAATAAAGTAAGTTAGTAATAGTAGTAACTATTACCAAATAAAATATCAAATAAAAATAAACTTAATTATAAATATCACTAATGTAACAAAAAAAAACCTACTTTTTCTTTTCTCTTTTACCTTTTTTTATATATTTTATGTTGACCAAAAAACATATGTAATTATTATATTTGATTTGAAGATACAAATAAATCATATCTCATAAAATATCTAAATTTTTAAACACTAAAACCATAAATTGAGAATCTCATTTTCAGATAATAATAATAATAATAATAAACTTTTATAACTAATTATTTTCAATAAATGCATTTAAATATTTTTCAATTTTCTTGTTTGAGTTAAGAAAAGGTAAATACCAAATGACTTTTTTCCTAAGTATATATCTCTCTCTCTCTCTCTCTCTCCCTCCCTTGACTTTTGTCCCCATCAATTGACCCACTTTTTTTTTCAATTGTGTTAATTTTTTGTAAAAGGGTACTTTATTCAAAATACTTTGATCATTTAAAGTTATTTACTTTTATGACACATTAGGTTAGTACAGATTTTAAATAAGAATAAGAGTAAAATCGCAATTTTGGTCTTTATGTATTTTTTTCTCATTTAGGTCCGTACAGAAGATTTATTGTAAAAAATACCCCCATGATATCCACTAATATTGTGTTTTGGTCCTTTCTTTTAACGTTGTTAAAAAAATCTTTAAGTTATGGTGTTGTGGTCTTTTCATTTTTTGTATTATTATTTTTTAAAAATCACATATATTAGTTAATATAATACTTGTTTATGTCGTTGAAGGCAGCTAAGCATGGGAATGAGATACGCTCCTTGGGGAACTCGGGCCGACGGGGACGGAGATTCCCGGCAAAACTGGGGATTGGGAATTGGGACGAGGACTGATAACATGATCCCCGCCCCGTCAGCGTGTTTTAAATATATTATTTACAAAAAATTAGATTTGTATATTTAAGATTTAGAAACAATATTTTGACATTTCTTCTTATATATATTTTTCTTTACTCGTCTTACTTTTTTAGATTAAAAATTGAAGAGTCGAACGCGTTTGATCAAATAATTAGGTATGATGTTTTGATTTTGTTCACGTGTAATTTTTGATACTTCATAAAATATATTTTTTTAATATGTCAAATTTAAACATGGGCCGTTTTGGATCGAATGTGGTTGTTTAACACATTTGATTTAAAATGTCTCACATAAACGAGAGGAAAAAAAATCTTTGATTCCCTGTTAGGGGTACCCTTTCCCCGTTGGGGGCAGGGGGTAGAGATGTGATTGTATTCCTCAATAGGGATGGGGACTGGACGGGGACGAAGATTGGGATCAGGGACAAGATGGGGAGTAAAGTTCCTGCCCCATTCTCATGCCTAGTTGAAGCATCCCTATTAGAGACCAAAACTGTAGCCTTCTCCTATACGTCTCTTGAAACCACGACACCAAGCACATGGAAGAATCCCATGATAAGTAACCATAAGTCTAGCTCTCTTGTTATATCTCTATCTGTAAATCCAAATCGTTAAGCACTCTATCTATTTATCTATCCATCTATCTCTGTAATCGTAAATTTCTTTTTGTGTGTGAATCGAAATCGAGGTGTTATTAGGACATAATATTTAAGATTATCTAGTTTCAACCTTTATATCCGGTAGTTTTATTTAGGGATTTTGTTTGTATTAGTGTTCATGTATTTTTATATTCTTCATTAATATATGTTTTTATATTCAATTTTTCAAGATTGTTTGGTTTTTCTAATTTTAGTGGTTGGGCGTGGTGGTCTAGATGGTAAATGATAGATGGTGGGTGATGGTTGAAAATGGACGGTAATACAAAACAATATTCAATAAAATATTAATAATTCATATCAATGCTATATCAAATTCTAGAAGTAAAATGACCATATTATTCTCAAATGAAGGGGTTTAATGACTAAAAGTTAACATGTGTTAGTTTTAAAGACTAAAATCAAACATTTTTCCATACCACTACAAGTTTTGTACAATAATTTTTTTATGGGAACATGATCCAATAAAATCAACAAACCATAACCATAGGGACCAAAAAAGCAATTTACTCAAAAAACAAATTGTATATAAAAGAGTAAATTACACCGGTGGTCCTTATGATTTTCTCAAAATTTAGATATTGACCTTATTTTAAAATAAGTACACTTTGTGTTCCGATGGTTTGCTTTTTAGTTTATAAGTGGTGTTGGTCTTCTTTACGTTTGTTACGTATATATGGCTGGTTTTCGATGAGAATGAAAGTTATAGCGAGAAACATAAGAAGAAATCTCCACCCTTGAATCAATCATAATTGAATGTCAACACTAATGAGGTGCACTGAGATGTAACAAATCAATTCTCTTTTAAAGTGCAATTTATGGGTGGACATGATATTAAAAGTGATCAAGGGTTCGGATCTCTATTACGATTCTCACCTTAATTTTTTTCTCACACGATTCTTCACCTATATATATATATATATAGAGAGAGAGAGAGAGAGACTTCTTCAAGTGTTAACTCAATTATTTGTGTTAACCGTGTTAACCCATCGTTCACTGGTGAACGCCATGCTCGTTCACTGGTGAACACGATGCTCGTATACTGACAAACACGATGCTCGTTCACTGATGAATGGTGTTCACCAGTGAACGAGCATGGCGTTCACCAGTGAACGATGGGTTAACACGGTTAACACAAATTATTGGGTTAACACAATAAGTCACATCTTTCTCTCTCTCTCTCTCTATATATATATATATATATAATATAAATGTTGGTTCATTTAGAAACTAGACGAAAAGTAGAAACTATAAAAATTTTGGCAAATCTATATAAAAAATAATTTTTTTCATGATTTTTTTTCATCAAATGCTATGATTTAAGATATTATTGCACATATGTTTGTTTCATAATGTAAAAGTTTCACGTGTATTTGTTTTTCATAAGTTGAAAGTTTCTCATGTATTTTTTAATGAAAAGTTTCATATGTTTTTGTTTCATAGTGTAAAGTTTCACATGTAATTTTTTCACAAGATGAAACAAACATATGTGAAATAATATCTTAAATCATAGCATTTGATGAAAAAAAATCATGAAAAAATTATTTTTTATATTGATTTGCTAAAGTTTCTATAGTTTATACTCTTCGTCTAGTTTCTAAATGAATCAGCCTCTACTATATATATATATATATATATATATATTCATGTATATAGGGGCATGTTCAAATGCCAAACACAATTTTGGTTGTGAACACGAGGACAGAAAAGAACGCGACACGTGTCTCATTCAATATTCAGACTTAATGTTTTGTTATTCACTCTTAATGGGTGTTATTCACTCTGAATGAGTGTTATTCATACTAAATAATGTATGAAATTCACATTCGTTATTAATGGAATGCCCTTCATTATTCAGATTGAATGAACATGTATCACGATCTCCTTTGTACTCGTGGATATATATATATATATATTTATTTATTTATTTATAATTTTTTTTTTAATAATAAGTATAAAATAGTAAAAACATATAATTACCCGTGATTTAACAAAGTTAGTTCAACGAACATATCTCGTATCAAAATACAAACCAAACGCCCCCTAAATGTACTTATTTGAAAATATAGCCACTATCTAAATTCCAACAAATCAAAAGACCAACAATATAATTTACTCCATACAAATTAAATTTACTTTAATCCAAATATTATTTCATATGACACATATGAGAAGAAAAGTTAATGTGAAAAGCGTGAGAAAAATCCGAACCCTTGATCACTTTTGATCTCATGGTCACCTATGATTTGCGCTGTAGAAATAAATTGATATAATGTATTTCGGTGCATCTCATTAGTATTGACATTCAATTATGATTAATCAAATACTGAAGATCTCTTATTACGTTTATCATCATAACTTCTCTCTCACAAATCCAACCCTTAAAATATATAGTTAAAGATATGTTACTTGAAAAAATAAATATTTTCAATTTTTTATGTTAAAACACGTTATGTTTTATCTATATTAATTATCACCTCGACACTGTAATTTTCAATCTCAAATCATCAATGTCAATTTGAAACTTTATTAAAAAAACTAAATGAGATACGTTTTTTTTGTCTAATAAATACAACTTTTTAGTTTTGATTAAAAAAATACACCATTTTAGTTTAATAAATAAAGGTATTATGAAATATTTATAACATCATGAGAGTAGCAAGTAGCAACGTAGAGTAACTTCTTGAACCAAACGAAATATCAATAATATTTTTTAATTAATACTTAAAGAATAAATAAATAATATAAAAGTTGTTCCGCAAACAAAGAAAACTACATCTCTATTCAAAACAATAGAAAAATATTTGTTATATTCATTCCGAAAACGAACAAGCAACAATGAATATTTAATATTTATATTGAAATTTTAGTAAATAATTTTTAACAGTAAATATTCATCGAGCAAGTGTAAAGTGTATTATTTCACATCATATAAGTGTATCATATAGTGTTTATCATATTCACAAATCACAATGTTTTAAATGCAACTTTGTTGGTTGATTAAAGAATAATATTGAATTAATGATCAAATAGGTCATAGGTTGACCAATAAACCATTATGGTATTTGATGCTAATATTTCGTTAGAAACATTTTATACATTAATGTTGTCGTAAATGTCTAATTTGTATTAGAATATTGTTACAAATTTAAATCATAAACAAAGCTATATAAAAACTAAATCAAAATTGTATTTGGTATTTAGGGCCCGTTTATCAAACACTTACTTGGGTAAGCGTTTACCAAGTCATATTAACTTACCTGATAAATATGGCAAGAACCAAGAATTTTACCCGGTAAAAACAGTAAGAATAAAGACAATAACTGAGAGTCATACCCGGTAAGTGAGGGCGACACGATTAACACTTACCGGGTAAGTTGTTGCATACGATATTATTTTAGTAGACTAAGATCTTACCCGGTAAGTAACTGATGATGTTGAATTTTACCATAAACACTTACCGGGATAAGTTTTGTTAAACGACCCATTTCTCTTGTTTTTACGAACAGGTAATTAATACTTATTTAGACTAATGTCTTTATTATGATGAGATAAAGTTTCGACAAAACTAAATCAAGTTCCTAAACATGAAAGGCATGTAAATATCAAAATTGATCTAGAGTTAAAACAAACATTTAAATTAAAAATCGATATGTATTACACTGCATTGTTTGAATATAATCGTTTTGTTATTAAAAGATACTATAGTGAAGTTAGTAACTCAATATTTTATTTTTTTATAAAGTAAATTATTATGAAAAAATCGTAAGCAATTTCATATGACGACTTTTAAAATTAGTCTTATAAATTAATTATAAAAATCAAGTTTTATTACAATGTCTCAAATATTTTGGAAATTAACAGTTATTAATATGATGATTAAAAACATGTCATGATTTTAATTGCATTTAAATGAATTATATTTTGTTATGATTTGTAATTTTTTTTAAGGTAATTAGTATGAATTCTAGGCAACTTATGTGAAACGATTAATACATTGAATGACCATGAACGGCACAAAATTATTGCATATAAATCTTTATAATCAAAAAGGTTTTGGGTTATATTTTGACCTAACTACAATAGTTATACACTTATACTTATGGATGGTATAATGTATTTGATGTCATTAGTGAGTCAATTAACATATTATATTATATATCGCCATTAGAAGAACATGTGGTTGGTTATTTTATGAACAAAAATATAAAGTATAAATCTATTGTAAGTTTTTAGATGTGACGCTTTATGATTTGATCCTACAAACATAAGTTCTATAAAGTATTCTATTATGACGCTTAAAAAAATCTAAACGTTTTATAAAGCCAATTTTATTATAGTGATGGTTTAGGGTGGATCTCATTTATTTAATAAATTATCAAGTTTTCAAATAATTAAGTCCTAAAATATACGCTATTTTTATATAAAATTTCAATTAATAAATGAAGTATGTTATCAAATATTTAAGTTGAAAAGTTATTCTAACGTCAAGAAATATGCCAAAAATTAATCCAATACATGACCATATTCTTAATTCATGGGTTTTAAAATTATATATATTCTTTAAATCAGCAAATCATATCTAAAAAGTGAAAATTTTGTTTTTCTATTTGTATCAACGTTTTTATTTTTGTTAATTGGATAGGTATGTATATCATGGTCATTATTAAATGAATATGTATGTATAATACCTTTTATGTTGTTATATAAAATAATTTTGCACACACATGAAATACAATATATCAGGGGTATATTAGTAATTTACTACATGAATGATTCTAAAATATTTGAGTGGAGTGCCCTATTCCCACTTTACTCCCCTCCCTAAAGCCAAAAAATACCCCATCTTTTTAAGGGGTGCAAAAGTTAAATATTCCCTACCCCCACAAAACAACATCTACTAAGGACCTTACTCTTTTCCAATTTTACCCTTCTTTTTAGACCACACATGACCACCATTTTTGTTTCTATGCATAGTGTGTTTCAAATGCTCTCAAGTTGTGAATTTGAGATAGACATAGATTCTAGTAAACCTCATCAAGGGTAAATCGGTAATTTTCACTTCATTTTAGATATATAGGTATATATACACACCAATTAGTTTGTATTTTATCTTCTTAAAACTTATTACGATTTTTATAATACAAATTAGGCGTCTAGTAAAAAAATTATGTATATATGTTATCGTGTATTAAAAATACTTACAAATACATGTATGATATATTCATACCAATTAGTTTGTATTTTATCTTCTTAAAACTTATTATGATTTTTATAATACAAATTAGGCGTCTAGTAAAAAAATTATGTATACATGTTATCGTGTATTAAAAATACTTACAAATACATGTATGATATATTCATACTTGTAAGAAAATATGACCGTAAACTGTAAACAAACATATATTAATATTAATAATATATGAGTTTTTACTATACAACGTACCAAAATCTGGCACCGTTAATTATATTCGGATATATTAAATATGTAAAAACATTTCTTTAAAAACATTTGAAAATTTTGACTATCACAAATAAAAAAGGATTTTATAGAAGTATGTGGTGATTTTGTAAAATTTTTTAATATAATAAATTCCCATTTATTTATATTTTTGTATACTTGATATTAGGGATGTGTAAAACCCAATAATTTGAAATCCAACCCCGAACTTAAATGGAAAATAAGATGTTCATGCAAAACCCAGATACTTTGAAACCTGGTTTTTGAAGGGATATTTTGGGTTCGGGTTGGTTTTAATCTTTGGACGCCCGACCCATCTGAAAACCTGAAATGTTTATACATATATATTTTTTAAATATTATATAAATGTATTTATTTATCTAATTAACTTATGAAAATCTTAGATTATAGGCGGTCCAAAATTTTATAATTTCTAAACTTACTATGGATTTTCATCAATTTATCAATTGTTGAATTTATCCTTAAAATTGGTTAAATTTATAAATATTTTTTGCATTATAACTATACCCGATTGATTCGAACCTAAAATCCCACCAACCCGAGCTGGAAGCAATCCGAAAATGCGAAGCCTAGAGTCCGGGTATTTGTTTCCATATCTGAAACGTGATCAAACTTTTGATTTGTCCACCCGAACCCTCAGGCACACCCTACTTGATCTTAATAATTTTCACAATTATACAAAATATAAAACAATAATCACATAAATTTAGTTTTGGCTATTCTTCTATAGATATAAGTTATCTTATTTTTTGAACTTATTTCAAAACTCGCGTTTGAATGGGCATACATAACAGAATGGGTCCGGTGCATGACGAACGGAACGGTTAAGAGCTCAAAAACCCTATTTTAACAGGTCTCAAATGGTATCCTAAATTATCTTATCTTTGGAGATTATTTTAAAATCTTCGTTTGGATAAACAAACATAAGCTATCTTATTTTTTAAGTTTATTTTAAATGTTTTTTTGGATGAAAAATGTAACATTTCAGACCCACCGTATCAGATATGTCTATTTTATCCACACATTTGAATTCACGGTTTTAAAACGCGTCTGATAAATGAGATATCAAGATCCTTATAAGACAACTTTTGTTCCCTTTTTCAACCAATATAAGATATTATAAAAAACAGAAAAAGTAGTTTATAATGTTAGTTTATTACGTAAACATAGTATTAAACTATTAAATACACATTTAAAAAAAAAACCATATACCCCATACATTAACATTGGAGATAGTATCCGATCAAAACCTCTGAAAATTCCATATAAATGGACAAAACTGATATAAATAAATTAATTTAAAAGTAATTAATTTAGTTGAAGGGTATAGGATTCCCTTTACCACCTCTAAATTTGCAGACTTTTTGGGAGGTGAAGTCAACTCAAAAGCTGACCCTTTTTCTTTTTATTTATTTATTATTTTAATGTTAAAAAATTAATGGTGCTCCCCCACTGGGGTCATTAATTAACACCCCTATTTGTTTTTGTTCACACTCATATTTACGGGATTTTATCAAAATAATAATTAATTCTCTCTTTTACCAATGAATTTGACATTGGGTTAATCCCCTAATAATCCAGTTTTGACCATGTTTTTTTGGAACCATCAAATACTATCTCATGATCTTGGGTTTCACACCTCTTTAAAATACTTATTTTAAGTTCAAATGTTATAAGTTTTATATTTTTTAGTAAAATAACTATGATAAAACAATAGTTCGATGATCAATATACGGTCTTTTTTCAATACCTTATATGTAAGGTATGTTTTTTGTTTGTATGTATATAATGATCTTCTCATGTAATGTTTATTTTGTTACAACATTATTTAACAATTATTTAATTGATACCCATTTAAATTTTAAATATGTTATCAGTAGATTTAGAATGTAACACTGATGAGATATGTATCATAAACAAAAATTTGAGTATGAAATTAGGCCAAGAAAAAGTGTAATGTTAAGTAATAAGTGAACCTTTCTCCCTTTTCTTCTTGTGTTAATCATGGTGTCACATGTGTGTGTATACAATGATCATGAACCCAACCCAAATCCAAGTCAAACCCTAATCCATGCTTTCATGCCCATTATGGACCAAGGTGGGTTCCTAAACCATCATTTTGGGTGTTGGTTCATGATTTGGCATGCACGTATTAATAACACGTGTAAATTAGATCCTATTATATATATTTGTTTGTGTAAGTATATCATCCAAAGAAATATATGCACATGTAAATGTATATCATATAATTCATAAACATAAATTATACCATGGTAACTTGTTACGAAGGTCGGTGATATGAAAATTTGTTGTCTTTTAGGATTGTGTCGAAGAAAAGTCAAAAATAAGTTCATGACATGCAAAAGTGTAAAGCACAAGGACCTATATGAAAAATACGATAAATTTGGGGTCTCAAATGTAAATATGCTATTTTGTATTTTACAAGAGTTATGATTTGAGTTTTGAATTGGAAATTTGGAATAGACCAAAGGTGCACTTGCCAAAAGAGCAAGGACCAAAAATGGAAATAATAAATGCTGCTGGTCCATATATGTGACCGGAAACCATTACCGAAGGAATACACTCTTAATATAGGTCTTGAAGGCTGAAGAGTAATGGGATTATGTCTGTCTATTTATCGTTTTTGATACATACAACGGTCTTTTATAAAATATTTATAAAACAAACATGCGAATGTTAAAATATAAATTACATTTAAATTTAATATTTCTTTTCATTTTTGAAGTTTTCTAGCATTCAACATACTATTACTATGTAATAACTTATTTCACATGATTTAAAAAAGAAATTTATAAGCTTTATAAAAGTTTCAAGTTGTAAGTTACCTATAACTTTTATCATGATTTTAAGTTGAATTTAAGGTATTTGGCTAACGAGTTGCTTTAGGTTTGAAGTGTTATGCATTAAAATATTTAATGTTTTTATTTGTAAAACGTCAAGCCCCAAAAATATACTTTGCAGAATAATACATATTATTTCTCCTTCAAACAAATTATAAAAAAACAATTAATACACGCTTATCTCTCATCCATAACATTTTTGGATGTTTCTCTTATATGGCAATTTTCCATTTTTCTTTTTCCTTTATCAGTTTTAGAGAATGGTTCAGATATTTTTGTTCAAACCACTTAAAAATAAAGCAAAATAAAAAACTTGATGACATTTATTTGTATATTGTGAGGGTTTTTTTGTTAGAGATGACGTCAAATAGCATCAGTTAATTCTCGCCTTGAGGCTGAAAATGGGACCAAAGTGGAAGTGTTGATCCTCTTCGTTCTCAATCTTGGTTTGTCTGTAGCTAACCTGAGCCTTCCCCTCGTCTTGGCTTGATGACTAAAAGGTTGATAATCTAATTGAATGTAGCTGGTTTAAATTCAATTTATGTTGACATCCAAGAAGGTGTATGCGTTTTGACTGTTATTTCCATCGATACGAATAATTTCTAAGTACCTTTTTATTCATACCTTCAAACAAAAAAAAAACTCTTTGTAAGACATTATTTTTAAATAGCATTCTCCAAAAACATTTATATTCATATTAAGAACCCGTTTATCAGGTTTTCATCTTTTATCCAAACTTCTGAATGCAAAATATATAGGGTTATAAGGATGCTTTTTAATAGTTCATAAACATTAAAACACTTACAACATATATATTGACTTTCAATATTTCATCAAAGCTTTCAAATAACTCGTATTAAATATGTGTACAATTTAAAAAACTGATATAACAATCTTTTTTTTAAGGACACCATATATTAAAAAAGCAAATAGTCTACACCCCAGATCCCACCCCACTAAGGTGTAGGAGAAAGAGGAAAAATGCAAAATGCAATAGAAAAAATGGGGGCCAACAAGAAATGAAAAATAAGTGTGGATACAAAACGACAACCATGATAGAGAACATGAAACAAATAGAGCCACCAATAAAGACCTATAACAAAAGATCCCTAAGATTTGGCTTCTCAATCCATGACCCCATTGAATGGATCCTTTCTATATAACCTTCCGGATCCCCATTGAAAAACACAAACCTGTAATTCCGTGAATAAAAGCTCCGATCCCAAATATTTTTTTTCGAAAAACAATGTTGTTACAGTGATCCCATAAAAGGTAACACGTGGCCCAAATAGTCGATTGCCAAACGATCTTCAACCAAGGCGAGAAAGAAAGATGTCCTTCGGAGTTTAAGATTTCCTCCGTCGTGTTTCCAAAGTCGATATCAAACCCCCAGCAATTGCAATCAGATCCCAAATCAGTCTAACTTTGTTGCACCTTGCAAAGCGGTGATCCAAAGTCTTAGACCCCTCCTCATAAGTCATAACATAGGCATAAGATCGAATCTAAATCAATTCCCCAATTATAATACATACTTACGAGCAGGGATTTATATCTTTGATGATAAAAAAAAAAATATTTAAAATATTGATGGTATCAAATAGTTTCTCGATTGAAATTTTATTCAATTTTTTTTGTTAATTGAGGATCGATGAAGGATTGTTGTAATCTTCGAAGTTGAAATCGATTTTGACTTTTTAAAATGAATATACGAAATGACAGTTACTAGTTGGGTCTCCATAGCCCAAAGTGAAACTCTTTACTCGAATGGCGAAATGAACTTAGGCCCGTATAAGTGATTTTGGCCCAATAAATTATTTAGCCCAATCCCAGTACCCAGTCTCTCTTTCCTAATCTCTCATGTTATCCCTTTTTTTTAAACCTTTTTCTATGACATTGCTAATTATATATATGGGTCAAAAATTAATTATTGGTACTCCAAGGTTCAACCGACCTTATATGGAACCTGTCTTTAAGGACATAAATATAAAAGAACATTTTTCGCCTCCCTTAATAGCCAAGGCTAACTTGGGACTGTGAACAAACTTCTGACATGTCTTGTATTTAGACAAAAAGTCACCCCACTGCTCTGCAAGGTGTACTATATAACAGAGGTTATAAACCAGTGAGAACCATAAATATGTTATAAACTTGTGGAAATTGTTCTAAAAATATCTTATACAATCCTTTTTCATCAAAACGGTAAGATTTAAGATATTATTTCATAATATGATAGTTTGACAATATAAAAAAGTTATGTGCGGTTTTCATTTCACTATGTGAACAAAAAAAGTTTCATATGTATTTTTTTACAATGTGTAACAATACCTTAAATCATAATATTTGATAGTAAAAGTTCATGTAACAAATATTTTTATGTCAGTTTACACATGTTTTTAACATTTTTTATGGTTCTCGTTTAATTATCGTCTTATATATTTTATAACTCATCGTATACACTAATGCAATTCAAAAATGTGAAAAATAACAAAGTATGAGGAAAAAAATGTGCACCGATGTTTAAAAGTGGTTCAATCTTCTTGTCCTACTGGATACAATTTTTGAGAGTTAATTTCAAGAAATAATCATGATCTTTTACGGTTGAGATGGTAACTGATATATATGACGACACTCTTTTATAAGGCACTCAAGATGAGTAGTAAATAAGTGAAAAGTGAAAACTTTACAATAAGATAACTATGTCATTTTTGAAACATACAAAATATGTCCAAATGATCGTCGATTCGTCATGGTCATTCTAGCAAATGGATGTTGGTTATTAAAATAAGTTTTATAAATACAATGACCGCTGATAATAATCATTTAGGGGATGGCGTGTTTGAAGTATAAAACAATAATCAACAAAAATATTATTAAAAAAAACTGTTTTGTTTTCAATAAGATAATGGGTTCATTTTCCTAAAAGCCCATAATTTCATTTCCGGTTAAACTAAAGGGAATGAAAAATCATTTCAGTTTTGTTCTCTATCATTCATTTTCATTGCTCAGCCTCAACCAAACAGGGCCTTAAGAATTCCATATGATGGTCGACCATTAAATAAATGGTTCATACTATGTTTATAGTCAAATACAATAACTTATTAACCAAATAACTGAATTCATGTACAACCATCTAGATGACCATACTTTATAAACAATCGTCGTAGCAGAGCAATAAAGCAAGATGACCTTGACAGGGAAGTACATACATTCACTTATATAGGAAAATTCCTGCATTTATAAACGCTTCACATTTTTTTTTGGTTCGAAAAAGTTGAATACTAATAAACGTGTTGCATGTATCATATTGGCTTACTTGTTTGTATAAACGTACAAAGTGATTATCGATATGTCTTTGACCAACAGATTGTTTGTATATCGACTTATTGGCATGTTTTATTTCATTTTCTTGTTCAATATTTTTGAAAAATTATTCTTTAGTGAATTATTGGGTCTAAACCAGTTCCAAATCGTGCTTTCAATAAAATATTTTTTTTAATTTTTTTTATAAAAACATTAATTTTATAATATATTATATATGTAATTGGGTCATTCAAATACACCTTAAAAACACATTTTATTGTAGTTTTATTATTAATTTTCAAACAAATACACTTAAAAATACGTTTGTTATAGTTTTATAATTGATTTTCAGTAATACATTTAAAAAATACGTTTTATTATAAATTGTAATTGGTTTTCAATCAAATACACTTAGAAAGTTAGAAATACATAAAAAATATATATGAAAATACATTTTTTTGTAAAAATTGGGCCGGTCCCAAACCGGTTACGGTCCCATAACCGGTCCCGGACCAGGCCGAGCCTACGAATCACTCCAAATATGTATCCGGTCCCGGTTTTTGGTCCTATAACCGGTCCTTACCAATCCCGAACCGGACTGGGCCCATTTAACCATCTCTACTGTCAAGTATCCTTAAAAATCACAGATACAAAAATACTACAAGTTAAAACAATAACTTAAAAACTACGAATCAATAAAACATTTGATTAAATTAATATATCAGATATCTTAATAGGTAAAAACGTGACATCAAATATGGCATTAAAATACTTATTATTTTAAATGCAAAACTTTAGTGCCATGGCTTTTTAGTTTAACAAACATTATATATTTATACTTGCAAAAAATATCTAAAGTCACTGATTGCAAAACTTGAACACTTTTTGTAATGATAAAAAGGTAAAATAATATAGTCGATTACTCGGCAAATATAACCCGAATATTATAGAAACTTGGCAAATGCAACTCATTCGTTAACATATGATGTTTTACTTCAATGAATTAAAAGTAAAAAAACAACTATATTCAATACATTTTTTTATAAAAATTATTTTAAAAAAATTACATTCAACTTCAATAGATTCTCTAACTTCATGATTTTAAATTTTTAATTAGTTATGAAATATTTTATAATTTGATCATTTCAATTTTTTTTTTTTGAAGAACTTGTTAGAGATGCTCTCTAAAAACTTAGCGTGCTCCTCCCCAAGAAGCACTACGTTATATGTTCTTTTTGACGCTCCTCCAATCAGACCCAAACATCAAACTTTGTCAAATCAAACTCCTCCAAAACAAATTATCAGATCACACACTTCCACATCTTTTAGTAACATGTTCTTTATTTAATTTACACTGAAAGAAATATATATGCTACGAACTTGCCTTCTTCCAAACATACCCCTGTGTCTAAACCCTCACCATATACGCATGTTCACACTGCTTCCGGTCTCCGTTTGCTTCGATTTATCACTTCAAAAGTTTAAAACTCGAAAAATCCTTCCTTCAAACCTCTCAGTATTCGTTGGCCCCTCATTGAAGTCCATGATACATGTTGTATGTTTTTTCTTGTCTTGTTTTCTTTCGGCTGGGATTGTCTTGATTATTAAATTATTTTTGATTTCTTATATATAGAATTGATGTTTTAGAAAAGATAGTTTGTGAATAGTAGTTGGTAGTTGGGTAATGGACTTAATAATGTCTAGTGGTGTCTTGATGTTTCATATACTACCGAATAGTTGGTAAAAACCGTAAACCATATCATGAAAGTTTAAAATTGTACGATTTAATAGGGTGCAAATGGATTATACATCTTCAACAATAAAATGAACACTAGTCTATACTATATAACAATGCATTTGACATAAATTCTTAAAAACCATTTTTATGTATGAATTAATGTTTATTGATGCATACTACTTAAAATTAAATATTACAAGCAAATTATGCATAAGTACACATTATTAAAACTTTATGTTTGATTTCGTGTAAGTAATTGCAGATAGACATAATTAAACACATGATAAACATCTCATTTTAAATATAATTTTTAACATATCATTAAAATGCTCATTGAGTTATAACAGAATACTTAGGTGGCGTTTGTTTTTTAAGAGGTCCGAAGTCTGAAGTCTGATTTCAGTTCGGAAATGGTTATAAAATGCCTAAACGAATCAGACATAAGTGGTGATTAAGAGCTTAAAATGAAAAAACAAACAAGGCCTTAATGATTATTTTTGTAATAAATTATATGATTAAATAAAAAATAAATTGGATTTTTCCTTTTACACCATAGTCTATGATACACCATAGTCTATAATGTGAATGATAACACTAAAAAAAATCAAAGTAGGCATGAATACCTTAGTCTTATTGGTGGATATGATATAGACTAGGGTCTAAAAGACAATACCCAAATAAATTACTTTGTTACCAAACCTAAATTAAATCATGATAAAAAATTGAATTAAAAAATGAAAAAACCAAGAACTTTTATATAGTTAATTTGATACATTTCTTTTAAAATTTTAAGATATCTTTAAAATTTATATTTTATTTAAAAACAAAAAACATTGTTGTATATTATAATATTAATAGAGACAAAATAAAACGAAACATTAAATAAAAATATATCTTGTTGTATTGTAAGATTATCTTAATATTGAATTAAAATAACAATTAATAGATTAAAAAAGATTTATTGAGAATAAAATCAAATAAATTTAAAATAAAATAAATGGATTGAAAATCGAAGAATAGGGTTGGTGAGACATTTACCAACCCCTCTAACCCCCCCACCCACTATAAAACCTCTTCACTCCCCTTCATTCCATCCTCGTCTCGCTCCTCCTCAGATCCTGCATATCTCGTCTTTGCACTTCTCTCGTAGATCTTACTTTGCAAAATGGCAGGTTATGAAGGAATCCTATTGGGGATGGGAAACCCTCTTCTCGACATTTCAGCCGTAGTCGACGAAGATTTCCTCAAGAAGTAAACCTCTCACTCTACGCGATCTCTGTTTGTTTCATGTTCTATGTTTGGTATAAAACTGATAGGATTGTTCGGATCTGACTTCATTACGCTGTGATCTAGAAATAATTTTGTTGTTATGTTGCTTTTTAGCAAGAGATCTAGTGTTCTTTGCTCAAGTCACTTTGCATTGAGTGTAGATTCGTTGTTAAAAACTTTCGATTTGATATAGAATCGCCAGTAGGGGCGGTGTTCCTTTTTCGGGGTTTTAGATCTAGGGTTCTTGATCTATCAAGAAATGCAGTATGTTAGATAGGAACTGTGAGTAGTCGAATCCAAGTTTAAATAGCAGAATCAACCTTATCTTGGAGTTCAGATTTATCATAGGGTCTGATTTTTAGAACATGCCCAATTTTTTGCAGAAATACCAAACTTAAAATCGATTCTGTTGTTATTAGATTTTAGATATGTACTTTAAAATATGTAATTTTTATATAGGAATTCTTGTACCATGGTTTTTTTTCTCCCTAAATCTAACTGTATTATAGGGATTTTGGATCTTAAAATGATTCACTTGATTGAAAATCAAAATGCTTGGCTGATTTAACGCATAATCATTGTCTTTCTTTCTGTGAGTTCGTGTGTACCACTATACTTATATCAATTTTGGATCCAAACGTGAATCTATAAACTACAAAGGCCAAGTAACTCTAATTTGGAATAGTGGTGTTTAGTATGATTCAGTTTTGTTACTCATTGTTGACCTTTTTAGTTGCTGGTTATGTTTTTCTTACACTAGATATATTTTTGAGCGAGGCTTGATTAACATTAGGAGTTTCCTGGAGCCTGTCTTCCCTCAACTTGTGAAAAAAAGTTTTTTTTTTCTTCAGACAGTGGTCAGAGCACTATAATATTATGAATTAATGATAGATACAGATGTTAATCTTTTCGATTATCAATAATGAATATCAACTAATGGTTTGTGATCATTGGAGGACTAAAGTTTATTGGCTTAATCTCTTTTTTTCTTTTTGAAATTATAGATACGACGTCAAGCCAAATAACGCAATTCTTGCTGAAGACAAGCATTTGCCCATGTAAGTGCCTTCTCATTAATCATTGATGACATTATCTTATTGCATTATGGATATTATTTTGCTTGATGTGATAATTTGCTGGGAGTTGTTGAAGGAAACATTCACCTTTTAAGTTGTTAGGTAAATGATGTAAAATAGGGATAATCAGCTTGATTTATCTGAAATACGACCTCTCTGATTGGAATTTTTTGACACCCCTCCATGGGTGTACAAGGTTCTAATCGTTTTTGTGATCACCACCAGGGGGTGTTAACGAGTTGAGTAGAGTAGCAGGTTGTTCGAACCCGGGTTGAAAAAATAATATTAGGATTGAGCTTGACCTGACCTTGAATATTCTATAAAAAAAAATAGTGTCCAAGCTTGAGCTGGATGATCACTTAACAATTCTGTGTTCTACATTAGTACCAAAATTTTGTTTGCATGTTTTCTTTACTTGTCTGTTTGGTGTTAGATTTTGGTTGCTTACCTCGAAGGCTCTAACTAGTATTCAATTATGCAGCACTGCATTTTTTGTTTTCAAGTTTTTTTAATGTTCTTTTTCGTTTTCTTCCTCACTTTGCATAAGCCGGGGGTTTCACAGAAATGACCACTGTACTCCTCGAGGTGGAGGTGAGGTTTGCATACATCTCACCCTCCCCAAACCCTACCTTTGGGTGGGATGTACTGGGCTGGTGTGTGCAAATTACTAAGCTCTAGCTCAAGGAGCTTGATAAATTCTCAAATTGCTAAACCCAAACCATATGTGAAGGGATGTTACATGTTTCTTGCTATGTCATCGATTTCACATTAGCTTTTTTGAAGTATATAAGCTTTATATACTGCAAGGCTCACACACTTCTCACTTTTGGTGGTGAGGCTGAACCCTTAACCTTCAAGAAGGTAGGTTACCGGGTATCGCTGGGCTAATGGCCCTTTGGTGATTTTAAATTAAGTTTAGTTGCCTTATTCTTGTTTGGCTTCTTTCCAGGTATGATGAACTGGCTGCTAAAGACAATGTAGAGTACATTGCTGGAGGTAACTATATCCTTTTGGTTTTGTGTGTACACTCCTGTATATCTATACAAGAAAGCCAAATTGTTAACATGGCAGCTGGTACTAATTTCTAAGATTTTTTGTAGGTGCTACTCAGAATTCAATCCGAGTTGCCCAAGTAAGTAGCTGCATGGTAGTTGACTAGTTTCTTTTTGAATTATGAAATTGAAACATTGGTTTACGCTTTCTTTTACTGATCTGCAGTGGATGCTTCAAATCCCTGGTGCAACAAGTTACATGGGTTGTATTGGAAAGGACAAGTATGGGGAGGAAATGACCAAGAACTCAAAAAGTGCTGGAGTTAACGTACTAAATCATCTTGCTTTTTCTTGGTCTGGAGTTTCTTAGTTTTATATAAGTTAATGGATTATTTGTTATAATGATATCAGGTGCACTATTGTGTGGATGAAACTAAACCAACCGGCACATGCGCTGTTTGTGTTGTTGGTGGCGAGAGGTTAGTGAATATCTTTATATTTCTAAGTATGCTGCTCAATTTCATACAATATTCTTCTTGTATGGAAGCATTTTGTCCAGGCCTTGATTTTTTTCTCATTACAACCTTTCATTTAATGTGCCCCAATAAGAATACATCTTTCATCTTGCCTAAAACCTAAAAGTAGCATTATATTTGTACCCTGCTTTTGTGATTTTCTTAAAAGATACAAAAAACTACAATCAATCCAAAATGTGATTTTTTGGCATTTCTTAACATTTTCCAATCTGAATTATACCTATTTACCATTTACCAGATCACTTATTGCCAACCTGTCTGCTGCCAACTGCTACAAGGTGGAGCACTTAAAACGCTCAGAGAATTGGGCACTCGGTACTGCTTCATGACTTAAGATTTAATGATTCCCATGTTTACATGCAGTGTCATACTTACTAATATACCTACCATTTTGGACAGTTGAAAAGGCCAAGTACATCTATATTGCTGGCTTTTTCCTTACGGTATCCACTGAATCAATTCAGCTTGTAGCTGAGCATGCTGCTGCAACCAACAAGGTAAATGATATAAATGATTCAACGCTCATATGACTTTTGAGTTTCCTGTGGTAGCTTTTGCGACCAACCAACCAACCAACCAGAATCTTCTTTCTGACTTTCTTGAACTTCTTGTAGATTTTCACAATGAACCTCTCTGCACCATTCATCTGTGAATTCTTCAAGGATGCTCAAGAGAAAGCTTTGGCGTGAGTTTAATCTTTCTTATTTTTATGCTGTTGCACTATCACGTTATTTGTCACAATCTAAAATTTCACATCCTTTTGTATTATCAATAATGCAGGTATGTGGATTATGTTTTTGGAAATGAAACCGAAGCAAGAACGTTCTCAAAGGTTCATGGCTGGGAGGTAAGAACCATTTTGACATATATGACTATAGATGGTTTAAAGATCTCAAAATATATAATTGTCTGATTGGTCTTGCTCGTTTTCCAGACTGAGAATGTGGAGGAGATCGCGATTAAGATCTCCCAGTTGCCTAAAGCATCAGGGACACACAAGAGGATCACTGTGATCACTCAGGGTGCTGATCCTGTCGTGGTTGCTCAGGATGGAAAAGTTTCAACATATCCCGTCATCTTCTTGCCAAAGGAGAAACTGGTTGATACCAATGGAGCAGGTTTGTGCCATCATGTTATCCCTTAAATAGTAATCTTAAAAACTTGCCAAAAATGGAAATGTTACAATTTGCATGACATTCTCAAATGGAAATTGTATTGATAATCTTAAATTTATATAGGTGATGCATTCGTTGGAGGATTTTTGTCTCAATTGGTCAAGGAGAAGCCAATTGCAGAATGCGTGAGAGCTGGGTGCTATGCCTCCAACGTGATCATCCAAAGATCAGGCTGCACCTACCCAGAGAAGCCCGATTTTAGTTAGATTACATCCATCTATCTCCGGTAACTTTGAAGTTTTACAAATTTACTGTCTCCCGGTTGAATGCAGTGGAGCCATTTTTCTTTCGGGATTGTGCTATCATTATTATTGTTTGTTATTAGCCTCCCTTGTAAACCAAATTAGCTGGTGAAAATGGAGGAGTACTATACCTGTGTCTGATTTCTTCAGTTTGATCTTAAATTGCTGTAAGTTTGAGTTATGTGGCCGGCATCACAATATATGTTTTACAGCAATTAATAAATTTTGTTGCAACTTTTTTTATTCTATCAATGGCTGATTCTGGCTTATAATTGCATCCTTGTTGAATGCATATGCACCCCTCTTTTCTGCCGTAGTAACTAGGGGTGTAATCGAGCTGACACAGTGCACAACTCGAGCTCGGTTGAGCCTAAATTTTCAAGCCCGAGCTCGTGACAGGTATCAACACTTTCGGACTCGACTCGCTATTGTCTTAAAAAACGCGTAACAGCATAAATATTAATTTGAAAGAAAAGGGTGTTTGACTTCTTGAAAGGGAAAATATTAAAATAAACCCTAATTTTTACTTAAAAAGTATCTAAAATATCAGACAAGCAGACCTATAATTATTAATAATATATTAATAATTTAATATATACACTTATATACACATATATGGGGTATAATTGTAATTTTATAGAAGCTCGATAAGGCTCATGAGCCGCTCGAGCCAAGTAATTTATAGGTCGAACTCGACTCGATTATCTACTCGACAATTCACGAGTTGATTTTGAATATTTTCTGAGTCGATCTCGAGTATCTCACGAGCTGTCTCGGCTCGATTACACCCCTAGTAGTAACCCATAACCACCCTTGCCACACCATGCACCGCCATGACCATAACCCATAGCCAAATTGTTGGTCGATCGTTGATAAGTGCCCGACCTGGGATAGAGGCTGGCTGGGCACAGTTTCAAAAATCGGATAACTGGTCCAAACCGACCGGTCCCAAATGCTCATCTACACCAGGGTTCATGACATAAACTTGTGTAGTCATTGTTTTTTATATGCGTCATTGACATGTCGTTAAGTTGTTGATGTAAATGCCAGCTTTTGTAACAGCCATTAACCACCTTATGGTGTTTAGGTTTGTTACATAAAAATTACATACTTAAAAAAAATTAGTAACTGTGTACATTTTTTTTTAATATATTAAAATTAACTTTTAGGTAGAGTAAATGAAGTCATGAAGATTGAGTACCATTCAAAGAAATTATATAGACATTAATTTAAAACTAATCAAATGAACAATTTATTGTTTGTATCTAACTAACAAAACAGTTTAATAACTTGTAAAAATACACAACTATGAGGCTCAAGTAATCGAATAGACACCGAAGGATGCTAATTAAGTTTACTCTTGAATTGATTTTTAACGAGCGTTTTTAGGGGCCGTTTGCTGAACAGTTACCGGATAAGTGCTTATCGGTAAAATATATCATCTTCACTTACCTTATCGTGTAACAATATCGGACATTAAAATGGATTGTTGTTAAGCGTTGGTCTTTACCATGCCTCTTACCGGGTAAGATCATCTGTCTTTACTATGTTCAATCAGTAAAATAAGTGATACTAATAAATGCCGAGTAAACATGGCCTTCGTTGCATTTGATGATGCAACATCTATTTGGATGTCTACAACGACTCTGCTTGTTTTAATGCATTTGAATATTAACATAATTATAGATTATGAAAATTAAACAAGACAAACCTGCGTAAAAATGCACACAAAAATATTCACTACGCAAATTTGCACATTTACTTGGACAAAATAATACAAAAAATTGGTGTGTGACACACACAACAAGATTGATAATATAAACAATATTGTTCATTATTATATTAATGAGGGTTGTTTGGTTAAGGTTAAAGAATGAAAATGAGAATGGAAATGAAAATGACCTTTTATCTCTTTCGGCTTAATCAGAAATGAAAGTCTACGCTTCTGAAGAAATAAACCCATTATATTATATAAATCAAACAGTTTCTTGTATTATAGTACTATTGGTTACTGGTAGATATTTCAAACCAAACACCCATTAGCTTTTGTAACTATCGCTATAATCAATGAAATAAAAATTTATATTTGAAAATTTTGAACCATCAAGGCTGTTATACTTAACTTTTAAAATTTAAAAAATCATTATATTTACTACTGTTAAAACTTTTTAAAGATAGTTTATAATAAAGTAATTAATTTAATGTTAAGCTCAAACATAAAATAAAGATATATTACAAAAATAAGAAGTATTGACCATGTTAAAATAATACAACATTTAAATTAAATACATAATTAAATAAACATATTTATTATTTAAGAAAACCAAAACCAAAATTATTTGAATTCAATTAATGATTATTGATGATAAAAAATAAACCTGAATGAAATCAGAAAATGTTTTTTTTTTTCTTTTTAAATAATTAAAAAGGAAATGTTGTCCTTTGTTTTTCTTTCCCTTAATTGGAGGTATGTAACAGAAAAGCAGAATTTTGCAAATAGGGAAAATATTTTGGTGCACTTTAAGATAATCACGCTACAATGCTCTAAAATGCGCAGATGTTCTTTTTCGGGTTGACATAAAAAGGGGAACGAAAACACCCACATACGCATTTCTCTCTCTTTCTCTTTCTCTCTCGCTGGGGCTTTTGGAGGTCAAAAGACTTCGCATCCCATTGAAGTTACAGGTTCTACTGCTTATAAGTGTATTGAATTCGTTGTTATACTTGTTTCAATAGCATAATTTGCCCTAAAATTGTAGTTTCAGTCGCAACAGGCCCATAGGCAAAACAATTCTAGGGTTTGTAACAAGAAATCACTTGTGCCCTTTTAGTATATCTGAGTTGTTTTTTTTGTGGCGTCTCTGAATGATTCTGTTATGCTTGTGATTGTTATTGATAGTAATGAGGGACGTGGAAATACCCAATTGGCTCAAGGAATTGCCATTGGCACCCGTATTTTACCCAACCGATACAGAATTTGCAGACCCAATTGCTTATATCTCCAAGATTGAGAAAGAAGCTAGTGCATTCGGTATATGTAAAGTTGTTCCACCATTGCCAAAACCTTCAAAAAAGTATGTTATTGGTAACCTAAATAGGTCCCTCTTGAAGTGCCCAGAGTTGGGGAATGATGTAAAACTGAATAGTGTAGAAAAGGTAAACGATGGGGAGGTTCGGGCTGTGTTTACAACTAGGCATCAAGAATTGGGTCATAGTAGTGGGAAAAGAACAAAAGAGGTTGGGGCGGGGACCAGTCAGCCGCCCCCGCCTGTGGTGAATAAGCAAGTATGGCAAAGTGGGGAAATTTACACACTGGAGCAGTTTGAATCCAAGTCCAAGAATTTTGCTCGGAGTCAATTGGGTATGATTAAAGAAGTTTCTCCATTGGCTGTAGAGACGCTTTTCTGGAAGGCAGCATTGGAGAAACCTATATATATTGAATATGCTAATGATGTGCCAGGATCGGGCTTTGGTGAACCCGTGGGATCGTCTAGATTTGTGCATAGGCATGGGAGGAGGAGGAGAAGAACATTTAGTAGAAACAGTGAAGATTGTTCTGCTATAAAAAGGGAACAACTAAATGATAAAAGCAACAATTGTGACGACCAGAAAGGTGAATCTATAAGGTGTAGCCCTAGTTCTTCAGTAGATATGTTAAAGAAAGATACAAGTTCACTGAATGTGTTGTCAGATCGTGTTCCCAGGCAAAGGGGTTCAGACGCTGGTCATGAGATTGAAGGCACTTCTGGATGGAAGCTTTCCAATTGTCCCTGGAATTTACAAGTCATTGCACGATCTCCTGGATCTCTTACACGCTTCATGCCAGATGATATTCCAGGTGTTACTTCTCCCATGGTATACATTGGCATGTTGTTCAGCTGGTTTGCATGGCATGTTGAAGATCATGAACTGCACAGCTTAAATTTTCTCCATATTGGCTCTCCCAAGACTTGGTATGCAGTCCCTGGGGATTATGCACTCACATTCGAGGAAGTAATCCGTTCAAAGGCTTACGGTGGAGGTATAGATCGCTTAGGTATGGAAAATGCTTACTCTTGAGTCTTGAGTATGTTATTGCTAGGCACATAAGAAAAACATGTTATGGTTTTACCCCATATCTTCACATAGTTTTTGACATGTGTTACTGTTACCAAATATTTTTGCTTACTGACTCATGTTTTGAGGATCACGTAGCCTTTTCAACTAGTTCTCCTGTGTTGACTTCACCATTTTTAGAATCTCGAGGGTTCCAATCACACTATTTAACCATATGAATGATGATGTTAGTCATTTGTACGCAAACCTTACCTCTACCCCAAGGGGTAGAGAGGCTGTTTCCATGAAGAGGCTGACATGCAAAACAAATAAATAAAAGAACAAATGAGCAAGCAAGCTACAGGATAGAGTGTGTGCAAACAAGAAAACAGAAAATGTTTTAAAGCAAAATTAAGGGAAACAAGTTACATAAACAAGGGAACAAGAAACACAAAGCACGATACATATAACTACAATTACAAAAGCAAAATCTAAGACTGGTGCACAACAAACGGGCCACACATGTAGAAACAATAGCATATATGTAAGTTGGGAAAAACAAAGACAACTGTCTATGGGTTGTATGGCGCTGGTAACCTAACTGTCACCATGCTACCCCTCTCTCTGTCTCACCTTGTCACTACTCCAAAGCCCAAACTCCCCTCTCTCCGTTCTGCATTACCAAGAGCTCCTTTCAAAGGTTATATTCTCAGAAATGTCTAAAGACGCCATCATCTTAATTCTCTACTCCATATATTGTAAGTTTGTAAGGATGGTAACTGGCCCCCAACGTACCTCTTATGCTATTCAGGTTGTCTAAAGTGATTCTGGATTCTATGATTCTATCTAGACGACTAGATGTAATCAATAAGAGGAGTATGTGGAGTCGTTATTCCTATGATGAACAAAGTTCCTTTAGGTTATTAACTCCACATCTTATGGAAGTAAGATCGGCTTGTTTCTCCATAACATGTACTCCCTCCATCAAAAAAATGCAATGTCACTTGACACATAGTTAACTAAAAATCTTTGACTAATAACCAAATACCTAAAATACCTCTTAATAAAACATCTTTTTGCTTGCTTGCACACGCCTTTCTGTCATGCACAAGCAGGGGGTCTTCACGGAAACAACCTCTTGATCCTCGTGGTTGCTTAATTGGGGTGCAACTGGACCCATTTAGTTGATAAATTTGACTCCCCACTCTGATAAAATTGAAAATAGGCCGGCATATGTATCTCTTAACTTGCCTAAAGTACTATGTTTCTCATTCACTGAAGTGAAAAGCCGGTGAAAACTCGGGTCTAACTTCTAGAACAAAACAATTTTTATAATGACGATTTATCTTATTAACCAGGTTGCTTAATGCCAATATTTTTGTTCAACATGGAATTCCTAGGGCTTCCAGCTTCACATTACTCTTTTAGCAATTCATAATGCTTTGCCATTTTTGTTTAGCAGCTGCACTAACACTCTTGGGCGAAAAGACTACTCTTCTATCACCTGAAATTGTTGTTGGATCTGGCATTCCATGTTGCAGGTGTGTTATTTCTTTGTTGAAATTGATGCTTTTATCTCTTGCACTTCACATTGTGGTTATAGACGACATTGTCAACTTTCTATGGATGAAAACAGTAATTGTGGAAGACATAACGTGGTAAGTTGTCGAGATTTGCGACATTCTACTGAAATTTTCTCCGGTTTCATGTTTACAGGCTGGTACAGAACCCTGGTGAATTTGTAGTGACTTTTCCGAGGGCTTACCACATAGGATTTAGCCATGGTAATTGTTTTGCAGAATTTGTTTCTATATCAATTTTCACTTAATAATGTATGTATGCGTATACCACCAGTCACAATATCAAGTTATAAAACTCTTGTGTCAACTGTCTGTACCTTATCGATAAGACCTGTTGAATGTAGTGATTGGTAAGAAATGGTTGACCTGCTTCTAAAACCACCTTTTTGGGGCGTATGGAAGTTTTCTTCTTGCTTGTCCATGAAAACAGAGAGAGAATGTAGCATCTGTTGGTTTTTTTTGTGCCCGATTATGCTTATGGACTTCTAATCCCATGTCATTGTCTTTATAAGGTTTTAATTGTGGGGAAGCTGCTAATTTTGGGACTCCAAAGTGGCTATCTGTAGCTAAGGAAGCTGCAGTGCGCAGAGCTGCCATGAATTTTCTTCCTATGCTTTCACATCAACAGCTGCTTTATCTACTAACGATGTCATTTATTCCGAGGTCAGTTACACCTATTTCTCGGGACTACTTCTGAAATCAATAATATAAGAACAAAAATTGCCTTAGAATTTGTTTGTAAGTTGACCAACATATCACTATCAGTGGCTTCTTCCATTTTATTGCCATGAATACATTGTTCTGACGTAACAGCCAGCACTTACTGAACATAAGTATGTGCATTTGAAATAAGAATTTTCTATCACCAAAACTGGTTAAAAATCAAGATCACCTAACTTGGCTTGTATATTAGGTAGACTTTTTTGCTGAATTGGTTAAAAAGCAAGACCACTGGAAATGATAAACCCACATCCTTGCATCTTTTCAATGCACTAGACTGGGCCTGATAGTTTAAGATTTTTTCTTTTTCTTTCTCCCCCTCTCTTTCTTTGGTAGGCTTTTTGGTTACAAATACTCTATTATCTTTTTATGGATGTGACATGTGACTGCTCAAGCACATCGTATGTTCCATTAAAACTTGCTTGGAGAAATGAATGGAGCCACATATTTATAGGGGTGCCGTCTTGGTAGGTGTATTAGTTAGTTTTGTTGTTCAGTGTTGTTGCATAGTTGCTTAAAGTTAGCAAGACAGTTTCTTTCAACTCTTTATACTAGATAATTTGTGAGAATTGCATAAACAGTAAAATAAGGACTTGCCATGCGGTTTCTAATATATTAAGTGGGACTCTATACAAATATATGTTATGCTGAATGATTTAAGATAAGTAAACACATTCACTAAATTCAGTGTGTGTCCACATGCTTCTTACTGTTTGGAGAAGTTAAATGTTAACTTTTTTTGGAAAGCGTATCCTAGGCATTTGCTTAGACTAATCCCTTGCAATTTTAAGACTGCTAAAGCATGCAGCCCTGAGATAATTTCCCAATGGCCACAAGTTGTTTGCGTCTGGACTCGAACCTGGGGTAGATGGGTTATCTAGCCTCATCCCCCACAAGCCTTAACCAGTACGCCACAAGCCTTGTGGTTTTAAATGTTAACTTTCAGGTGATATAATTGGTGTTGTTTTGTGTTTCAATTAATTATGCCCATCTTAGCCTCTTAGGATGCTTTTTAGAATAGTAGTTCTAGGATAGTAAGATATGAGTACCTTTTGTAATTCTAAGGCTTAGTAGAGATTTTTTTTTTACCTTGGATATATGTGAGGTGTCTGCTCTTTATTTCTTGCATGGCAAATCTTAAATGTTACTGGCCTGAGAAAGAGAAGTGATGTTTTATTTGATGTATATATAATATATACGGCAAAACCTGATGCACCCTCCTCACCTTTGAGGAGGTTTGAACCCTTGACCTCATGGAGGCTGGGCTCTACCGCTAACCCGGATACCGCTAGGCCAATGGCCCTTTGGAAAGATAAGTGATGTTCTTGAATGATAGATAAAGTAAATGACAAAACCACAAAAATGCACCGGTCCATCTAAATTATTGTTAGCCACCAGTAAAACCTCCCTTCACTTAATTTTCCTGAATCTGTCTCAAAAGAAAGAAGAGAGGTAGCAGAAGAAGAAAATAACCATCGGATAAAGAACCCGTAAATTTCGGGTTTTTCTTGGTGTTACTGCTCCAGAAAGAAATCTTGGAGCTAAAAATCTGAAGCTATATGTATTCGACTAACCAGAGGCCGTAAAGGTGGTTGAAAGGGAACATGAAAAATCTCGTTCGCCATTTCCATCTGTAGCTTGTTATTCATGTTTGCATATGGGTTATATTCGATTTACATGTTTCTTATTTGTGCTTTAATTCTATTGCTTGACATTTGTTTCTATGCTACTAAAGAAAATTGACAGTGTGTATATATATATATATATATATTACTTGGTTAACATTCTTTAAATGTTCCAATGCCAGAGTGCCTAGATCTTTGTTGCCAGGGATACGAAGCTCTCGTCTAAAAGACCGTCAAAAAGAAGAGCGTGAGCTGTTAGTGAAGAAGGAATTCATTGAAGATATACTCAAGGAAAACAGACTATTAACTTGTATTCTTCATAAAAGTTCCTCTTATCGTGCAGTCGTATGGGATCCAGACTCCCTATCACCATCTGTTATTAAAGAATCCGACTTGACCAATATTGGAACAGATCATACCATTAATCCACCAACCGAAAATATACATGCTGAAAACAAAAATAATATGGATATGTTTAGCCAGATAAGGCAGGACTCGGAAACACTTCTCCATATAGAGGATGAGGATATGTCAAGTGATTTTCAAATTGATTCCGGAACGTTACCGTGTGTGGCTTGTGGTGTTCTAGGTTATCCTTTCATGTCGGTTATACAACCGTCGGCAAAGGTGGTGATTGATGATATGCCATTGAAGGATCATGGTGTTCTTCAGGACCTTGGGGTTGAAAACTCTATTTCAGGCATGTTTTTTTAAGATAATCATAACTAACGTTCATTTATGATTTAGATTTTTTCACCACAATGTATATAATTTATCCAGAAACGGGTAACAGTGTGACCTTGTTTTTTTCTTTCTTGCAATACAGGTGGATTGTGTGAAAATCATAAAAGTAGCAAGGATCATCCAAGTATAGCATCTTCAGAAGTGGTTAATGTGCAGGATCGGTGTCTTAAAGCTTCAACGTATTCATCGAAAGTGAATATTGAGGGATGGAATACGTCAAGTGGGTATTTAAGACCTCGGATATTCTGTTTAGAGCATGCAAGTAAAATCGAAGAGCTGTTGGACTCTATAGGTGGAGCGAAACTGCTTATAATATGCCATTCAGGTAATCATTCAACTTATAAGTATATGTTTCATGATACTTTCATTCTGTAGTTGCTACCCGTCACCAGTTAAGATCTTTTTAGGGAATGCAAGAAAACCTCTGAATAAGTCTATGTTTTCATAAAAATATAGAAAAGACATTTGATATTAACAAGTTAATTAAAACAAATTATTCTCATAAAAAATCGGAATTTCTAATGAACCAAATCCAAACGTCCTGACATTTCTTCATGGCTCGAGTTCATATTGAAATCTTGAAGCTGTCACTAATTTTTCTTTTCTCTTTTCTTTTGGTTGGTTCAAACATAATATTAATAATACTTTTAGATAACTGAGATGATTGATCAAGTTATTGAATATAGAAATTCAAAGTCTTTTTGTTTTGCTTACTGAGGTCAAGCGTGAACCTAACTGAATGTCAACTGCAAATTCTCCAAAATGAGGTTATATTTAGGTTCAACTTTTGGCTTATGCTAATTTTGAGGTTAACTGAACAGCGAACCAGTCTTTTGTATTAATCTAGGAGCATTTATGGCAACCAACTGTTAAATTTCTGTTTTTTTTTTGTGATTTGACTCATTTGCCCGGGTTGCAACTCTTTGTCCTGTAGATTTTCACAAAATTAAGGCACAAGCTTCAGCCATTGCAGAACAGATTGGTGACACATTCAGATATAATGAGGTTCAATTAGATGATGCTACCCAGGATGATTTGCATCTGATAAATCTCGCAATTGATAATGAGCAAGAAGATGAATCTGTAGAAGATTGGACACTGAAATTGAATGTTAATCTTCGACAATCTGTTAAGCTCAGACCTAAATTATTACCCGCTAAGATACATCATGCTTTGACTATGGATGCACTGTTTGCTGACTCAAACCCCACCTCAAGCATGGTCTCACGTGCGATGCTTCTTCAGTGGCAGGCTACAAAATCTCGCTCAAATAGAAAGTTGAAGATTTCGATCAAGAAATATTTAAAGAGCATTTCTGTGGGAAAAGATGCGGAGTTGAAAAAGAAGTCATCTGAACCCCAAATGCCTAAAAAAGAAGGGAGACTAATTCAGTATTCGAGAAGAAGCTTCAAGTCGAAGCTGCAAGATTCTGCAACCAATCACAGCAAAAACACAAATGAGGACCCTTTTGTGGTGTCGGGTGATAAACGGGATGAAAAGCAGGTTGTTCCGGAAGATTCCATTCTATCGCAAGCTGTAATGGAAGTTTCTGCTACTCCAGTTGTTGAAAATGCTACTTCCATGGAGATGGAGGGAGGTTGTGAAGAACAGCATGATAAATGTGCTCGTGAAAGTTCCCCAGGCTCGGTGTCATGTGCTACAACTATCGAAAATTCTGGAATTGAAAAAAATGATGGAAATTCCAAGGAAACTGGCATGCAAAATGATACTAGCGATTCTGGAGATGAGTCCAGTAGTGAAGCTGATGAAGATGGTTTAATGCTAGAAGGCTCTGAATTGGCCAAGCCTGAGGGGTCCTCTGCTGATGAACCTGTTATGACTTCGAAAGTTAGGGTAAAGAAAGGTCCGATGACTGATGGAAATGACGAAAATAGCCCCTTTTCAAGTTGTCATACTTCAACAAGTGGAAGTAAAAGGAAAAGAGAAGTGGAGTTGTTGCAAAGAGAGGAACAATCTGATTTTGATGGATTTATAAGAAGCCCGTGTGAAAGATTAAGACCTAGAGGTGGAAAAGATGCAAATAAAGGCGGGATATCAATCTCACCAAAAACAATCACAGAAAAACCTACAAAGAAAGCAAAAGCTACAGAAAAACCCGCAAAGAAATCAAAGGCTTCGGATGTTAAAATCCCAGAAAAAGACAAACAGGGGTCCCACAGGTGCGACCACGAGGGTTGCAAATTGAGTTTCCAGACTAAAACAGAGCTAAGTATGCATCGAAAGAACAGGTGTCCTCATGAAGGGTGCGGAAAGAAGTTTAGTTCACACAGATACGCAGTGCTCCATTTACGTGTTCATGAAGATAACAGGCCGCTAAAATGCACTTGGAAAGGGTGCAAGATGACGTTCAAATGGGCATGGGCGCGAACCGAGCATTTACGAGTCCACACCGGAGAAAGACCATACAAATGCACCATTGAAGGGTGTGAACGTACCTTCAGGTTTGTTTCTGACTATAGCCGACACAGAAGGAAAACCGGGCATAATGTACATGTAAAAGCCTGAAAATTGTTTGTTTTAATCAGGGTAGTTTCGTATACTGAAAAAAAAGCAGAATTTGCGAAACATGTAACCTTTTTTTTTTTTTTTGGTTAAGTTTATTTTTAAGGCTAGGGTTAGACTGGTAAATTGTGTAGCTAAGGTAGGGATTTATTGAGTTTTTGGTTGATGCATGAAGCAAGGTAGGGTTTACATTCTTTTGTTGAATTGCTTTTTCTTTTATGGGTACAGTTTTATATGTTGATTTGATTGTAGTCAATTTGTTGCTAATGGTAATGGTAGGTTTCACACTTTAATACTTCATACTTACTGTACTACAACCCAATGGGTTAGTGGTGAGTTTTCATGCATAAGACTCTTGTAAGTTGTGCATTAATGGCAGTACAATGGAAAAGTTTTGTGATGAGAGACTGGCTAAAATACCATTTTCTGGTTTTGATTATAAAAATGTTTTTAACGTAAGTTATATGTGTAACGTACATGTATTTTTCTTCAGGGGACTGGTTATCGTATGTAGTCTCAAGAATGGTCGGTTAACCAATTTGCACATCTCTATATGTATATGTATATACTTATTATTTGATATTTCATAAACACATATCATAATGTTTTTTGACTTTAAATGTCAAATAATGTAACTTCATTTACAAAATATAAATAGCAGTACTTTACAAAGAGTAGCTAAAATAGTCATAGAAACATAACTTTTAAAAATGTACCTGATATATCTCACTTGGAAATAGGATACGGAGGAAGAATGTTCGTTTGCAAAAAATCAAAAGTAAAGAATGATATGTTCAAAAATACGGGACTTGTTTCCCATTAGCAATATATTACATTCAATTATGTGTTTATTATTCAGTCTCTATAACAAGAGTTTTTTCCCAATTAAACACACCAAAACTGTCCACATCTAGAATTGAAATGAAGTGTGAAAGTGATGACTTCTTGCCAAGAACATTGGAAACCACCAGTAAGATGCTTTGGCAGGCTTGAAACTCAGCTACAGAACAACTCTTGGTTGAAGGATTCTTCCATGGCTGCTCAAATGACCTTGTACATCACAGAAAAAACAAACGCGAACCACTTCAGGAAAAATCATTTGTAAAAACCATAAAAAAAACAGATTACGGGCTTGTTTGTTTGGTCTTTTATTTTTGATAACCGTGGGGTCCAGGGTCACCTTGCACTCCAACTAATGCCACGGGGCCCTGAAGATAACAGCCAGGAAAATCCCCATTGGTCCCGAGGAGTGAGGAGACTTGAACTAGTGACCTCCAGGGAGGAACCCCAAACCCTAGGCTGGTGAGCCACTAAATGGTTCTACAACTTGTTAGTTCCGATTAAGAACACTGTTTCTTATCTGGATGCTTCTTAATGATTCATACATATATGTATGTCTCAACCATCAAGTGTAAGTTTAATTCACATATGCTTCTTTTATCACAGTAACATCATACCATTAAACAAAAAGGTCACTATGTATCAACCAAAAAAAGGATTTGCTTGATACATGAGACAAACTGAGACCGATCCTCCCAAAACACATGTCTTAGGCGATTGTTTATGAGATTTAGGTTTAAACAGATAATATATATATATATATATACACACATATATATATAGAGAGAGAGAGAGAGAAAGATGAGAATGTTACCATCTCCATGAAGGGTTAGCTTCAGAAGGGCAGGGTATTGAGGATAGCAACGACATGAAACTACTTCCTCCATCAGGCAGTGCATCTGATCCAGAGCATAAAACAAGGATGAAAACCATTTCAGCTTATATTAAAATTGTTTGATCCAAAAAATCACAAAAGTAAAGAGACATGAGTATTATCCTCTACTAGCTAGTCAGAGAAGCAAATTTTCACCAGCAGTGATGACAGAAAAGAAAAACAACCAACATGAAAACATGTTTTCTTACAAGTCGAATGATCTCTTCAACAGTTCTTAGAATAATTACATCGCTAATGTAACAAAGCAAGATGCCTAAAATTAACTGATATGTTCATCCTAAAATGTGGGCATAGGTGAGATATCTAAAAATGGTCAGTGGATCCCATTTGGATTAATTTCTTTCATCCAGCAATACACAGAGGAACGCATAAATGCGAAAATTAATACAAATAGATAATGATAATAACTTTCATAAGATATAACATACCTGTGTGGGATGAATCAGGAAAGAGTAACAAACAAAGTGAAGTAACAACGGATGGAAGCACTTCACATTTCCTCCCAAGAATCTGTTGAAGGTAAAATAGAATAGCAGCTAGTAGTTCTTCAGAGCCAGATCCCACCTGACTTGATCCATGCACCAACCATTCTGCCTCCAGAAAAGATTGTAACGTTTCTGGAAATGAGTTATCAAAATCATATTTGAATTCCATGTCTCTCGATTGCCCTGAAAGCCTTCCTAGAATTACAGAAGCAGTCAACCAGCGTAAAAGCTTTGATAGCAATGAATCATTGGTTTGTTCTTTCACCAAACTAGATTGAATATTGTAATCAGATTCTTCAGATGAGTTTGCCTGAAGAGCAATTGAGACTGCCCAAAGGATGAACTTCTGAAGCTTTTCCAGGCCCTGGAAAGACAGATAAACTCAGCATATTTCAACATGATAAATATGATTACTATGGTAATACATGTTTACAATAAAACAAAGTATTGTATTTACAAGAAACTAATCATTCTTGCAAGATAGTAACCCATACAAGAAGGAAAGTTATCCATGTAATAATTTGACAAGAGAAGAATTCAGCAACCTGTTGGTAATATAAGTATACTAGTTTTTCCATGACATAATTAGAGAGACCAAATCGCCCATGTTCCCCAAATGCATGGAGTTAAAGTTAAGATGTGTGTGTGTATATATATATATATATATATCTTACTGGAAAAATAAACGTGTGTAGACGTATAAATTTCCTAAAAACCAGGCAACCAACACAACATAATTAATTCAGAGAATACGTTTCATGTGCTTGGTAAAATAGAGTACCATGCTAAAAATCGATGCTTGGGGAGTGCTCATCAGTACAACTTGAAGTCCTAACTCTGCAGTAGGACTACGCTCTCCATTACAACATACACCAATGGCTTGGGATAACTGATATAGACCTTCAACCGAAAAGGTGAAATGTGGTTGGAATGCATCTCTCTTTTGTGATATCTTCAGTGTTGAAGCAACTACTTCCAAAACTAAGTCAACCATGTCAATTTCTTTTACAAGCTCAAAGCTATCAGCAAAAAGCACATACAAATGACATGAAAGTTGTGTCAGCTGCTCCACAGAATGTGCTTCCAACCACTGAATTGTGCTCCTCGAAGTGACGATATAATTTACTACCTAGATCAAACAGCAGGCAGTAAGTTAGCCGTAGAAAAGAATGTAAGAAATTATCTATCTGCAACAAATAAAGTTATTACCTCCAGTATTACTGCAAGTTGGGACAGTAAACCATCCCTCTTTTCTTGGTATGTACTTCCACCAAAATTTGAAATAAGAGACGATAACCATGAAATTACACCACAGTGCTCAATTAAATATTTAGACGTCTTATCAAATTTAATAGACTTCTTCACAATCTGCAACACAAAATATTGTACCGTAAGTGAGTGATAATGGTACCAGAACTAAAGCACAGTTTAGATTAAACACCAATAAACTTCCCCTGTAAATGAACAAAAAATGTATATGTTTGCTTGCTTACTAAAAACCTATTGCAAAGTTTATTTGCAAAGATTGTGCACCTGTTATAGAACCAAGTATATGCTGCTTTTATTAGTAAATATAGTTCATAAATTTGAATGGATTTTGTAAGTAAACAAATGCAGAACTGTGATCTGTTTATCTACTCAGCAGAACAAGCTTGAAAACTGTATCTAATAATTACCTGAAGGATTAATTCCCTTGATTCATTATCTGAAAGAGAAGAACTGTAAAAACTGAGCAGTTTCTCTAAAATTGAGCTCCTGACATAAATCTGAGCATCATCGTCTAAATTTTGGCCAGAATACAGTAAGCGAAGCATCCATATCCTCTCCGATTTAAAATCAACAGAATTACTCCAGAAAAACTCATCAAAAAATGATATCATCTGCAAGATAATTAAGAAGACAAATAACATTAGTAACAGAAAAATTAATCGTATAAAAAGCAATGTTAATATATATATATATATATAGGGTTAGGTTCAAATGTGAACTCAATTTTGGATGTGAACGTGAGGACGAATCTCAGCCACACATCTTCGGTTATGGTGGACGCGATCACGAAGGATTGACGCGATTCATGGGAGGGTGGAGATTATTAAAGGAGGGGAACCAGGTCAAAGCTGCCTTTATTGACCGGATAAGTGGCTGAGATTCGTCCTCACGTTCACAACTAAAAATGAGTTCACATTTGAACTTTCCTCTATATTTATATATATATCAAAAGTGAACACTTCATACCTTTGTATTCATAGGGGAGTGCATAATAAGTTTGCTTATAGTTTTGTGATGATTATTTGAAGGATCCAATAACAATACAGAGGCCTCTGCAGCAAATAAAGCATGTACAGAAGGAATTCTCTGCCATGCCTCTCCTATACCGTTTTGCACATAAGTCAGCAATGGGAGAAGTCGATTTACGTCCTTTCTCTTTTGACTCATCTGACATGATAAGCACCATAATCACATCAATAAGAAAAAAAACACATAAAGATATTGCAAATGCTAAAACATGAATAATAAAGCATACTAACCTCTAATGCATTCCTGAATACTGACAGAACCTTGTAGCCCAATTTTCGGATCTCATCATCAGGTGAGGATAAACTAACAAATGCAACAGCAAGCAGACCTAAGCTCGCGTATTCAACTGGTTCGATATAATCCATCGACAAACCATGCAATGACATTCGCAAGATGAAAACTGGATCATAAATGTGTTTTATCTCAATATTTGCAGTTTGTGCCTGAATTTCAACAAGAAACTTATTAAGAGCCATGAATGAACACAACAAGGTTCAGGAAAAAAGAAAAAAATAAGAACATAGTACCTCATCTGCATGTTCAGCACTATTATCTGGAAGCTTGTTGGAGAATGAATCTACTGGTCTCATTTTTCTGTCATATGGAAAATGAAGTACTGTAGCTGCACACATTCTGGGGTCAATTGGAAGGTTTTCTCTGAATTGACTTTTCCGGCGTTTATGTTGAGCTTCATCGTCATCCATATCATCAGAAGAAACAAAGGCCTGCTCTGTCTCCCGTACTTTCCTCACCCTTGTAGCAGCAGTTCCCCATAGATAATCCATATCAGCAATATAACTCGAGCCTGATTCATCATTACTTTCAAGTTCATGCATGAGTTTATAAATCTCCAAGTCTTTTTCACTGAGAGTAGCACCATAAGAAGAGAGAAGCAAGAACAGCAATTCTTTGGAATTTATCCCAATATCTTGTTCAAAACCAAGGGTACCCAGCTGAGCCCTAAAATGGCATAGCACCCTAAGCAATTTGACAATTTCCAATTGCTTCTTGTACAGCTCAGATGACTGTGACTTGTGTACTTTAAGAAGGGCATTATGGTCCTTACTGGCAAAAGTAAGTGATCTCAGAATACTGGACATGGGTCTGAAAATGATACCAAACTGTAGAGAACTAGAAGATTTGGTGGCAGATTGAATGGTGGGCGCAAACTGAGAGTGAGCCAACAGCAGCTGAAGAATTTGTATATGCAAAGATTTATCGTCAGATTCGAAGGTTAAAATAATTCGAAGCATGCTGAGTGTTGCAGGATCCTCAAACCTGTGAAGAAGACAAGATCTTGCAATCTGTTCTAAGTTAACCAGAGAATTTGATTTTCTATCAGAATTCTTATGCATCTCTGCACTAACTTCAATAAAATTCCTGAAAATAAAGATTTCCAAAAGCCTGAACAATGCACATTTTGTGCCTTCGATTTCCGATAGATTATTTGATTTTGAAGGGAATATTTTGACAATTAACCGCCAAGTGGACACCAAAGTATTTATGAAAAATACGCATCTTAAGTATTCTTTGTTAGACATTGCCTCCGAAGAAATAAGTTCCATCTCTCCATCTGCTTCTTCTCCTTTGGCAAGAACTTGAATATTTCCCTTGGGAAATAACATCATCTTACAAAGAAGTACCTTTGCGACTGAATGCAGAATAAGGTTCAAAGATTGATCGATGGAATAATGATCAATTTCAACAGCATCACAGTCCAGAAGTTTATCAGTATCAGATGGAAGAACAGAATCAAATAACTTCAATCGTTTGCTTCGTTTGACAGTGGCCCCGCTTGATACAAGATGATGCCGCATTACAGCAATTGCTCTTCCGAGAAGACTGTCATTAAGAAGATCACAAAGCTCTTCCACAGTTGAAGGCACAGATTTGTTTAGTTTTACTTGAAATAGGTCCCTAGAAACAAAGGTCTTCCAATTAGAGAACCCATCAAGCAATATTTCCCAATACAAAGAACGTACACTTGTAAGATGCTTGTAACACTTCTCCCCATATCTCATGGAGATAGAATCTAAGAAAGATAGAGCAACTGGCAGAAGCATCACCATGGCTTCATCATATACACCACTCTTCCTCTTTCTGTTAACTAGAGATTTGTTCACCATCTCCATAAAAGGAAGTGCAACGAAAGACAGATGAAGGAGACTCGATTCAGTTAAATGGAACAATAATTGAGCCTTAATCATGCTAACGTTTTGAAAGCATTTTGAAAGCAAATTCATGGGGGTGCTTGCTACTACCCTTGACACAACCATGCATTGTCGGATAGACTGAGATCGAGGAGTTGGAGCACTACATGTACTTGCAATCTTAACAGCTTTCAGCAAGCAAAGATCTGCAACAAGTAGTTCAGAATAGGAAGCAATCTCAACTATGTGAAAATACACTTTCTCAAATAGAGCAACATCAAATTCTTGTATGCCACCAAAACAAAATGGCACTTCCTTGGCATATGGCTGCTGCACATAACACAACAGCAGGTCAAAAGCACAACCAGCAAGGTTTAATCCAACAGAGAGCGCTGAAATTTTAGGAGATTCCAGAACAGAAGTATCATTAAGGCCAATTCTCAAGAACATCCAGTAAACCAATTCAAGCAGCTCCTGAGGGGATATGAATCGAATCAAATTGTGTAAAGCAAATAATGTTGGGATCAGGGGCAGTGGATCTTCAGACTCTATGAACTGATCAAAGCGGTCCTTTAGCACCTGAACCAACTTCAGAAGGAGGCACTTGAAAGCCCTTGCAATCCGCTTATTTGCATACCCAAAATCCCCAGGAAATTTTACATCATTGCTAAAAGATGACATATGGTTACAACATATTGCTAGTACTTCCAAGACATGATGATCCATTCTATGAATTCCTTCTCTTGCTAAACAAAGAAAATTATCTGCCTCAACAACATTGGCTTTAAGTTCTTTGTTAACAGATAATGGACTTTCTAAAGCACCTATAACTGCAGGATGGCAGAAAACGGTTTCAGCAATTTCTTGGGAATAATGATTGAACCCAGGAACCGATAATATTTTTGGACAATCAGAACCATGATTCCAGGTTGACAGGTGCAGCAACATGCTCTTTATGAGAGCAAAACATATTTCAGAAATCTGCACATGCTCTTTCGCTGGTCCATTACGGTAGGAAGATTGTGCACGATGAAACCAGAAGAACACAAGGCGAAAAGAACAAACAAAATTATCAGACATCTCTTTAGGCAGCTTAGCCAAAAGCAAGTCCTGAAATTTGGACGAATCGGATAAATAAGAGCAGTCAATGCCTATAATAGCTGGAAATAGCACATAAAATGGAGCCTGCTGCAGAAAATAAGAGAACGCTTCGGAAGAGTTACTTGAATCAATGCTACAAGAATCCCCTTTCTTCTGATCAAGGACTGCAGTGATAGCCCTTTCTAAGCCCGCAAATGACAATTCAGGCCATGACTTGAAAATATCGTTAAGGAAACTCCTTTCAGAAAAACAGATAGACAATAGGATAGAAAAAGGAACTCCCCTTAGGTTCTGTGAAATAGATATAACTGCTGGGAAATGTTGCAATATTAGATCAGGTGCAGCACAAAGCATTGACGATGAAAAAGCTGTGGTTATCCCATCATTATGCTCACTCTCTGCTAGACTCGTAACTTCATTAAGAAGATTGACAAAAGAATCATCGTCAACTCCCCTTTTTCCATCAACTGAAGAAAGCATGCAACTTTCTTGATTTGTAATGCTCCTTGAGAAGTGCAACAAACTTTTTAATGGCCTCCACTCGCAGAAATCACCATCAACATCTTCAAGTCTTTCAGATAATGAATGGCATATTAGAGAAGATAGCAATCCAGCCTCTACCTAAGGAAAGCAGATCTTTCTAATGTTATGCATGAAACTGAGACATGATCTTCTGATATCCATGCGTATTCTCAAATATGCCTAAATAAATAAATAAAAAAGAGCAGAGTGTAAACCTACATACCTGAGTTTGCAAGAGGTATCTCAAGGTGTTGCTAACATACATAGATATCATAGATTTCTCAGGCAAATTAAAGGTCTCGGACTTGGAACCAAGTAACCTCAGACACTTCTCCAGGACACAAACAAAGAGAGGACTGAACCGAGGATAAACATCTGATAAGAAAAAAGATAATAGAATAATTACCAGGATTTATAAAAGCTATTTGGAATAATAAATAAAACAAAAGCCAGAACATCTTATTAAGAAAAGAGAGATTCTTTCCAGTTAGCCACAGATTCTTACAATGGAACACTAGATCGCAAAAGATATTAGAACCAGAAATCATTATCATGTAGTACATCTACAAATGGTAAGAGATGGCATACATAAAACCATTATCATAATACCGGTGACCAGGCTATTTTGAGTACAAATGCAAAGCGAAAGCAAATAGTAACAAGCAAATCCAAGAATGCAACAAAAAGTCAAACCTTTAGCGCTTTCCAGATGGTTGATTTGAATCCTGAAAAGATCCCAATATTTGAATAAATTGTTTCCAACCGTGGAAACAACATCACAGAAAAAAGAAATGACAACAGAAGACAAGTTCTGAACGGTTTCGATCCCCCTCTCCTGAATCGATTTGGTGCTAAACCCAGGAAGAAATAAAAGCCATCCATCAATTTCCCTTGCATTGTTGTCAAATGCACCACTACTTAACATGGCTGCCCGGGCCAGCACATAAGCTTGATCTTTTATGTCTTTTACGGGTGAATTTACAACCAATTTAATGAAATGCATTAGATGTTTGTACATCAGTGGTGGGTATCTGATGGGAATATCTTGTTTAGAAGACCCATCGATATGTTCAACTAATAGCGATAATAAAGATTGTTGAAGAACAGTTGGTAATGATAAAGCATTGTTGGGTAGAACTTTAAAGAAATCAAATGACCCCTCTACAACTGATGGCATAGTGCGCTGCAAGTTAACAGTATCCACTGTCAGAAACCAATACTAGAAAGGAAGTTTAATAAGCGGTTATGAAGAAAGCAAAGAAACTACTTTATAACTAAATCCCCAAAACAAGTTCAGCATTAAAGAATAAGTTCTTCCTTATTTTAGCACTTTGTACACCGATATTCAGTTAATTCTATACCAATATCCTAAAGAAGTTATTCCTTACTTTAACTACATGCACTATGTCACTAACATGAACATTATTCTGAAAATTCAAACTTACATGATATATTTTGAGGGCGTCAAGCAACTTAGAGTAGAAATACGATTCCTCATCCTCTACAACAATGTTCAGATCGTTGTTTTCATGGGATTCCCAAAGTTCCTTGATTAACATAGCATCACCCTTTAGATTATCAGACTCTTCCATGTTATCCTCTTCTTGAATACTTCCATCATCACCTGGTGTTGCAGTGTCTAGAGAAGAAACAATACCACCGATAACAATATCTGTTTCCTCATTTGAAGTACAAGTCTTTAACTTCTTATTACTAGAACTATGTTCATGTAAAACAGTTGTTTCTGCTGCTCTCTTCAAGGCTCGTTCCTCACTCTTGTAGCGGCTACTGAAAGTAGAAATCAATGACAATAAGACTTGAAGATCAGGGAGCAACAATTGCACTTCATTCTGAATATCTTCCATAAGAGACGCCCACTTGCACTCGATTTGCTTGCTAGATTTGGATCTATGGCTTAGAGCAGAAAAGAGAGAATCCAGTAACTTCAGTGACTCCAAAACAAGCCGTAACGTTCCATGCTGAATCAGAGACTCAGAATGAAGTAATCCTTTATTCATTACTATTCTGTTAAATGAACGAGGACCAATGCATTTTATTATACTTTGCACTTCAGGGGTGTTAAAAGACGGTGGCTCCTGGGGCTGAGAATCAAGAAAGTCAAAAGACAAACCTGCATTCACTGAAGAGATCAAGTTTGCAGCCAATGAAACAGCAGCAAACCTGCGAGTACTTCAGTAACTTCAGAAATCGAAGCAAATACAAAAGGACACATATAAAGCAAACTCATATATAGATTCATACATACATACATACATATATATATATAGAGAGAGAGAGAGTAATATCATACAAACACACACACAAGTAAGTGAGAGAGGGTAAAAAAACGAATGTAACCAGGATGCATGGTCTTCAAGGTTGTAAGGGAACTCGTCCAGATATGCAGAACCAAATGACAGCCTTCCACGTACAATGCCTAATAGCAGATCCCTGTGAAATTCAATCTCAGTAGCTTTGAGCTTCTTCATAACACCCAAGAGTCGAGTTGGATTTCCCTTCAATGGAAAGGGTGATGCCTTTGTATCTGGCATCAACCCATTAGAAGGGTCAGTGCAGACCATAAACAGGACCTTTGTCGCCACCTCAGTATCAACTCCACCACCACTCCTTCCAGATATGTTAACCAATTGTTCCAAAGTAACACTCCCGAATAAAACACTCCTGAGTCCCACAGGCACCAAAGACTCGGGGACAAGAACCTTATCCATCAATGTAGATAGAACATAAACAACAGTTTCTTCTTCATCACTCCCAAGCCCACGAAGAAGCCCAGAGAACATTTCCTTCTGCTGCAACACCCACCTCAACAACCTAGGATCCCCAATTTCTAAAAAGGACATAGCAAACCGAACATATGACCTCCTAGTCGAGCTCTTCCTTTTTATCTTTTCCTCATTCTTCCTCCTCCTATCATACTCGGCTAGCTTCAAAAAGCTTGGCAGCTTAAAATTAAAACTCTTGGCAACATCTGAAGCCAATCCAGAACCCCTTTTCACAACAGAAGCCATCAACAACAATGCAGCATTTTTCCCTTTGCCCTCTTTACTATTCAACTCCTTATAAACATCTCCTAATTTTTCTTCAAGAATCAAACGAGCAAATTTATCTAAAGCCCTGCTAATTGAAAGCCTAGCCACATCATTGGGTTTATAAAGACCGTCTTTATGACTCAAAATTACATTAATTAACGACATTATATAAGACAAACCAGTCTTTGATTGTCGTAAATTCCATGCTTGTAGAAGCTCTGAACAGCTGGACGATGTTTGTACATACTCCCGTAGCACTTCGCCTCCTTCATCGCCTCTTAGTAACTTCATAAACTCTTTTGACGCTTCTGAGCATAATTGGAAATCAACTGAGGTGATGTTACGTAATAACTCTCTTAATTTAGCTTCATGAGACACTTTGATTATAAAATTAGGAATTTGTATACTCTCAGGATTCATAGCTTCGCCGTTTTCCATAGCTGCAGGAAGAAATAAAACGCCAAACAGAGTATAAGTTCAAGTTACATAAACTTTTTTAGCAAAAACGGTATATAAACAAGCACATATATACTGATTATATACATCCAAGTTACCTGTACTAACAGATTTCCGATTGGCGGCGGCGGAGCGTTGAAGAAAACCGGTGGCTTGAGGCGGAGCAGTGGTGGCGGCGACTGGCGAGAAGAAAGAATTCGGGGGTTTATGAAGGGTATAGCGGGAAACAGACAGAGACTTGAAGGCCTCCTCGCTTATGCTTTATGAAGTTGTACCGTACAACTTTATAAAATAAATATCGCAAATGGGTTGGGTCATTTGTGAGTTTTGGTTTAGTTGGGCTTCTATATTGTTAGTGGAAAGCCCAATTTAATGGATTGTTGAAAATCGTTCTTTATTTTATGGATTGCGAAATTTCTACATGTCCACCAATTGATCGATGAAATGTTTTGAGTGAAAATCAAAGAAAGTATAAAGTTTTATATTTGAGATTTTTATTGAATCTTAACTCATTTATGCATATAATAATTTCTATTTTTTTCTTTCAAAATTATACGTCTTTTGTATGATTTGTTATAGTTTTATGTAAATCATTCACGTGTGCATACATCTCATAAAACGAATGGATGCATCCCAAAACATGGAAGACGTTGAACATGTTGACGCGTTCATATGTCTATGCAACTTAGAAATTGAAGATGATAAATATAGTCACTTATTCACTTGTGCATGCAACCGAGAAATTCAAAGACGATAAAGACGGGGACTTATTCACATGTCAATGCAACCCAAAACATAAAAGACGTTGATCATGATGACGCATTCACATGTACATACAGCTTATAAATTGAAAGACGGCAAATATGATAATTTTTATTCACATGTGCATACAACCCATAAAAATGAAAAACAAAAGTAACAGTTGTGAATTTTTTTAATATAGATTGTGAAATATATATTTTACGAAGTATGATGGAAGATTTCAATATTTTGGTAACTATCCTTTACTAAAGAATTGTAGTTATGTTAATGAATGAAACTTTCAACTGATAAAATAATTTAACATAAATCTTATCAAAATAAAGTATAACATATTTTGTTTCCAAAGATGAATTCAATTATGTTTTCAAGGATGGCTTTTTGTTATTACACATTTTTATGTTTTATTCTCAATATGTTTCGTTAATTACATAAAAAAAATATTGTGTTTCCTTAATTCCATCAAAATCATATAGGTTCCCTTGAGTATACACATCTTTTATAATGCATAACCAGATGTTACACACATATAGAAAGCAAAAATGGCTTCCAATTTCGTCAATAGAAATAAAAAATGAATGAAATATTAAAACAAATTTTACTTCTACCATTACTAACGGTAGCAATATGCTATAAACTAACATCACTATGCTTTGATGATACAACATTGGTGCCTCTAATAATAACCCTATAAATACCTCTAAATCAAATCAAACAGACCCAGTATAACTTACATAACAGTATTCCATGCTGTAATTTTTGTAGCATGGAAGTTTCCGACTCACCTCTTATGGACAACGAGCATGCCAAAGAATGCAGAAATGCGGCTAATGACGCCAATAAGGATGAGGATGAATATACATAGACCCCAATCATGTACGTTGTAGCCGAATCTAAGAAGTGAGCCACAACGAGTTATCAGCCACACTCCCGAATATCTGCAGTGAACCAAATTGATCAATGGAACGGAAAATTGATTAATAGAACGATTACTAGTTTGTTTAAACTTTTAAGCCCATAATTGGAATTTTTGGCTAAAAATATCTTGCAAAGTAGTTTGATGTAATGCAAGGCAATAGATCAACCAATAAAGCAAAGAGTTTGTTTGTTAGCAGCTTAATGGGACTCACAGCTTATTCACTCAGCTACATATGATTGTATGGTAGTCGCGTAATGATATAGAAAGTGGCTTATTAGTAAGCTTTTAGGGGGGAGCTTTATAGAGAAAACCATGTTTTTTTCCAAACATCTACCCTTTATTTTAGATCATAAGAAATGATATATATATATATATAGGTTATGAGATGGTTGTACCTGTTTGCATTTGCAATCACAAATGCTTCTAGAGCCCACTTAGGGTAGCACACATTCGAAATGTTCTTCAGGAATTCACTATTTTGGGTCTGTGTCGACACGAGGGTCAAAACTACAGGAATGAGCACCGCAAACTGCAAAAAGTTTCAATCAAATGAGTACAAATGCAAAATGCTTAACCAAAGGCTCATTGACCTAATAGTACCCGGGTTACCGGTAAGGTAAATCTCAGCCTTATTAAAAGGTCGAGGGTTCAAACCTCATCAAATGTGAGGAGAGTGTAAAAATTTTCCCTTATATAAATTAAAAATAGAATAATATATATATATAGGGGCGGGTTCGTACAAGAACCATACCTATTTAAAGAAACAAAGGAACAAACAAAATCATATATGATTTTGCACTAATGGGTAATGGGCGACTTTTTGGGGCCACTTAAGTGGCATGGAAAGTCGCCCGGCCCTTGGTATAAAATCATATATGATTTCCTACTTGACCGACCAGTTCTCGTGTTCCTTTAAACCCAAAAAGTTCTCGTTTGAACTTCCCTCTCTCTCTCTCTCTATATATATATATATATATATATATAGAGAGAGAGAGAGAGAGAGGGAGGTTTAGAGGAATACCTCAAAAAAAAATTGAGGAACAACCACAGAGCCCTTCATCTGGACAATAAGCATTTGTGCACAGAGGGTATGCACAAATGCATGTTACAAATTACCGGTATGCATTTGTGCATACCGTCCAGATGGAGGGCTCCCAGGGTGTTCTTCAATTTTCTCTTTTTTTGGCGTTTTCCGCTGAACCTGACCCTATATACACACACACATACACTTAAAAAAGTATTTTTTATTGATGAGGTTCCTGCTAGTCATGTAACTCACCAGCTGTGACGGACCAGGAGCAAGAAAGATGGCTAACATGTACCCTATGCCAGTCACACAATACACAAGGCAGAGCAAGACCGTATAATTTTCAGCAAAAGAAGATCTCGGGTAGCTAAAGAAGTAGAACATCGAGAGATAAACCGCTGGTTTTATCACCGTATTGAAATGATCGATAGTATCTTTAGCCAGAAAATGAGCTAAGCTACTGATCCCAGATGCACGCTCCCTCCAATATTGTAACTTATCCAACGAAAACGTTCTCAAAGCCGAAACTTTACATAACAAAGCTGAAAACAATTGTCAAAAAGTATCATAAGCCAACATTTTCTTAAAAATCACTATCATTAAACCAAAGATAGACAAAAAGCAGTTCTTTAGTTACTTACATACTGCAATAATGGAATAAGTATAACCAGGTGCCCCAAAAGTTTCTTCGTTCGATTTAATAATGGATCCCAAACATGCACCAGCAAGTAACAAGATGAGATAGTCTACTAACTGTAGCCTCGATTCCCGTAACCGCTGCTTAGCAACCCTAAAAAAGTATTACCATCAGAAAAAAAGAACCATAAAAAACAATGAACACATTTAGGGTTTAGGGTTTAGGGTTTTGGGTTTATGGGTTTAGGGTTTACCTTCCAAGGAAGTATCGATATTGCATAAGAATTCCAGGAGTCTTACGGTTGGATAAGTCCTTTGTTGGCAAGAAATTATGGCGTATAATATCTCTTCGTAATTCGACATTCGATTTCACATCCTGCCAAATTTCACTGGCAAATGAATGTTCTTCGGCTGTGCTCTCAGTGTCATTTAGTTCGTTACCCGAAATCTGACCTTCTGGGAATATATTAAGTCCACCGGCATTTCTACGCATATCAGGTGGAACGGGATAGCCTTTATGAACCATCCATCTAACGGGAAGTTGTTCAAAACTTACACCCGAACTTGTGCTTGGTTTAACCATTCCTTCCAAAACATCTATAAAATAATCCGGAGGATTAACACGATCTGGAACCGTGATTCCGAGGCCTGAAAAGTATTCTTCAACTTTCCTTACTGATCCATGGTAAACCGTAAGTCCACCTTTTGCTAGAAGTATCAAATCATCAAACATCTGGAACAAAGAGTAACTGAAATAAAATAGAACTAAAGATTAATACGAAAATCTTGAACTAACCGGAAAACTTATGTCCATAATGAAAAAGGCACACGGTTATAGAAAAATACGTAATTTTTACACTTTTAATTAACTAAAATGACGATTTTACCCTTTAGTAACAGAGTAAGTATGAATTTCTCCATCTCATTATTAATGGGTCCATTGGATGGTCGGTGCTAGGCCAGACCTAACCTTTTGAGCCTCCAGTTCTTTTCTGGATTGCTAGCATGATCGGAAAGGGTGGCAATTCTCGACCCGACACGAAAATAAACGGGTTTGGGTTGAATTTTCTAATCCGCCAATCCGTTTATTATACGGTCGGGTTGGGGTTGATATATTGGTTCATGGGTTGACCCGCCAACCCGATTATCATTTTAGGTTTATAAAAAATAAATATAAAAAAAGCCGTATGTGTATGCCTAATGCCCTAACCTATTTTATTTGAACTTTTTATATGTATTAGTATTTGAACTTGGTTGTATTAGTATTTGACCCGCCAGCCCAATCATGACCCGCGAACCCATATAGTTAAACGGGTTACATGGGTCGTATACGGGTTAGGGTTGATCAATGTAACACGATTAGTTATATGGGTTGTGTCTGGGTTGAGCTTTCCTGACCCGCCAACCCAAACATGACACAATTGCCACCCCTAAATTATTTAAGGGCAGGACCAGAAAGCAGACATTTACTTTTGAAAGTGGATCATATACTTATTTTGGGACAAACTAAAATAGAAATGTGGACGCTTATTTCGAGACAGAGGGAGTAATAATTACCTTGGTTGGTGAACAACCATGCTAACATTCACCCCTTCAAGAGTTTCCCTTCGAAGTGCTCTAAGAAGAAGTTGAGAAGACGAACTATCCAAACCGGATGTCGGTTCGTCTAAGATCAAAAGCGATGGTTCCATTACCATTTCCACGCCAACATTTACTCGTTTCCTCTGACCTCCGGAGATCCCACGCTTCTCTACGGTTCCAACCAATGAACTTCTCACCGCTTGCAAACCCAACGACTCTATAACTCTCTCAACAACTAGAACCCTGTCTTGTTTAAGCATGTTTGCTGATAACCTACAATTTTTTGAAAAAAAAAGAACGTTAAAAAACCTTTCTTTTTATCTTCATTTCTTTAATTTCATCAATATATATAGGGTCAGGGGTCAGGTTTAGGGGAAAATGCCAAAAAAAGGAGAAAACTGAAGAACACCCTGGGAGCCCTCCATCCGGACGGTATGCACAAATGCATACCGGTAATTTGTAAAATGCATTTGTGCATATGCACTAATGCATAAATATGCAATGGTGCATAGAAAAAAAAGCTTCAATCGCTTGTATGCATTTATGCATACCGTCCTGATGGAGGGCTCCCAGGGTGTTATTCAGTTTTGTTTTCCCTGGACCTCCCTGGCTCCCTCCCTCCCTCTCTCTCTCTCTCTCTCTATATATATATATATATATTTTTTTTTATTTTTTTTGATGTACCTGCACTTTGCACTGAACCAAAGATTCTCCTCCACGGTCAAATTTCCATGGACAATATCATCTTGTGGCACAAAACCGATGATCTTTTTATACGAATGGATCGAGTCCGGTTTCCCATTTACAAGAATCGAACCAGTTATCTTACATCCATGTGCTTTTCCCGCTATTGCAGAAAGAAATGTCGTCTTACCCGCCCCAGATGGACCCATGACAGCCGTTATTCGGCCCGGCATGATTTTGCCAGTAACACACCTCAAAAGATGTTTCCCTTTTCCTTTCAAAGTAAGAGTCAGATCTCGGAAAGAAATCTCGATTTTGGGTCTTTTTCTGACCTCAGTATTAACAGCCATCGAGATTACTCCAGAGAAAGTAAGATTCTGATTCTGTTGCATGGCCTTTTCTTTCTCAATCTGACCATAAGCATAGTTAAATATCTGACTATGAGTATGGATTTGTTTTTCTTTCGGTAATTTCTTTTTATCATTCGTATCTTTATTATCCATACTTGTATCATAACTATAAAGATCCTCTTCGATTGCATCTTTAGCAAATGTTTGACTTCTGAGCTCCAATCTGCTTTCTTCCGATGACAAATTATGGGACCCATTTGAAGGAATTGGATTATCACTCATATCCGCTCTACTTTCACTCAATATCGAAAGTTCCTCATCTTGTGGAGCAGCCTTTTTACGAGAAAATGTACGAGATATTTGAGCTGCATGTTTCTTAGCAGCTTCTCTTGCCATTTTCCACCTTTCATGTGCTTTCACTTTCTCTTTTGCACGTCTTGCTGCTGCCTCCCTCGATTTAGCATGCCGTCTTTCCCGAGTGGTAATTATTTGGTCAGAGCAGTTGTAGATGATGATCAGAATAGTAAATATGGCAGCCTAGATAGTTAAGTAATTCAACGTTAGATATCTATTTATTCACCATCTCATAAAACGCAAGATTTATGCAAAAATGGAAAGATAATATATATGGAGAGCTTACTATAAGCATTGCCCCATAAGCATGAATATTTTGAGTTGAACTGTGGCTATCACATGAGGTCAACTTGAAGCATGCTGCAAGTAATGACAATAAGGTCAGATTTTCTATAAGAGATAGTGTTGAAGGGAAGAAACGTCAATACCCAAAGAATTGCGCCATTATCAACATAAATATAGAGCACATGAGGGAGGTTCAGGGGAAAACCCCCCAAAAAATGAAAAACTGAGGAACACTCTGGTAACCATTCATCTGGACTTTATGCACATGTGCATACAAGTAAATGAAGCTACTTCTTGGTTTTTATGCACATGTGCATACCGGAGAAATTGCTTACAAATTACTTGTATGCACATGTGCATACCTCCAGACAAACAGTTACCAGGGTGTTTCTCAAAATTTTGATGACTAAATGCATTCTTTCTTGGCTTTAGAAATACGATATTTTCTCAACTATTGCACCATTTAACTCACGCCAATGATTCACTTACGTTTCTCAGATGTAGATCCTGTTGAACAGTAATGCCTGAAATCGCAAGATTCAGGGATCAGAATTTTAAATAATATTTTTCAGATGAGACCCACATCTAGAAATAATAAACGGCACTAGAAAAGCATAAATTTATACCCACTGCTGCAAGGTAATTCTTGTGTAGTTGATGGACAATAAGACCCTGATGAACAGAAAAGCTCGCTACTAGTGCGAAGATCTGCCCATATATTTGCTCCACCACAAGTGTGATTAGGCCGTCCGGCAGGCAGTTGGTAAGAATATCTGAAAGTAAACCGTTAATAAGTAAGCTGCTCAAAAAACATTAATGTGTAAAACACATAGTGGAAAGAGCTTTTATGAATTGCATTCAAACTTACGGTCTACATATGCCGCTAGCTATGTCAAGAGTTGCAGTTGGGCAGTGTGAACCCAATGGGCAGGCTATAACATAAATAATATCCAAGAAATTAGTTGAGATAGTGTCTTTGAATAAAACTAGACATCAAAAACTCATGATTGCTAATTGCAGACCCTAATGGATGGGAAGGTCAATGGTAAAGGCAGCGTGCAATTATCAATATATATATATATAGAGAGAGGGGGAGGTTCAAAGGAAAACCCCCAAAAAACTGAGGAACACGGAACACCATAATAACTGTTTTTCTGTACGGTATGCACAGATGCATACAAGTAATTGAAAATGTTTCCTGGTTTCTATGCACGTTTGCATGACATGCACATGTGTATACCGGAAAAATTACTTACAAATCACTTGTATGCACATGTGTATACCGGAAAAATTACTTACAAATCACTTGTATGCACATGTGCATACTGGTTACTAGGGTGTTGTTTAGTTTTTCATTTTTTTGCGGTTTTCCCCTGAACCTGGTCCTCTATATATAGGGAGAGGTTCATTTGAGAAGTGCTAAATATTTGAGAAGTAAAGAAGTGATCCTAGTCCTTCATCTGATCAACATTTGCGGCTTTGACTCTGAAGCACCGGATAATTCCTAGCATGGTATGCTTGGAAGATAGAGTAGTAGTTTTGTAACTTTTACAAATAGGCGGCAAACATATGAACCCGTTAATTAAGTTTATATGTGAATCAATTAAAATTTTTCATATGTGAATTACACGGTTCACATATGAACATATAGTTCATATGAGAATCACACGGGTGAACATATGAACACATAGTTCATATGTGAATCACACGGGTTCACATATGACCTGTTTGCCGCCTATTTGTAGAAAGTTACAAAACTACCATCTCCAATTTTCACATAGTCGAAAATTTTGACCAGTCAAATACAATCTTGACTGTATGAAAGGCTAGGATCACTTCTTTACCTCTCATATATTTACCACTTCTCAAAATAACCTATAGCTATATCAATATATGTATATACGTACACACACAAGCATTAGAACAAGTTTAAAATACTTACGTATCATGCAAGTAAGACCTTTCGGGCAGAAGAAACCCTCACAACAAGGCTGACAGTTGAGAGTTCTAGCTGGTATATTACGAGAATCTCTCATATTAACATCATCCGTTGACAAAGTGGCACACGCCCATCCGGGCTCACAACCAGAAACCGTGGACGTTAGATTACAGTTCCTGTTAGGCCTCTCATAACTATTACCCAAAAAGAAGCCTTCAAAGTAGAACTTTAACTCCGCTGATGTACACAACCGTTGTGTAACATCTCCTGTTAAATAATCATAATCCCATTTAGAAATAAATTGTTAGAAACTACTATAACAAAAAAGAATCTGCTTATACTTTAATCTCTTAGGCCTTGTTTGTTTTTTCTTTTTCAGCTCTTAATTACCTCTTATGTCTGAATCGGTCAGACATTCTCACATTCAAATCGTTTGTTTTTCTTTTATTTTCAGATTTCAAACTTCAGCACCTCTTAAAAAATAAATGCCACCTTAGTAGTTTCTAAGAGATTGAAATCGATCCATACCGTTGGTTTTCTGAATGCAAGAAGTCAAGAAGTCCAAATTAGAAGAATAATTAAAAGCTTTATCCCATTCCACTTCCCTGTTAACAACATAAGAAATCCAAATTAGAAGAATAATTAAAAGATCAATCCCACCAAGTTTCCCTGTTAATTTATCCCAAAACACAAAGAATGTTCATGAACTTTCTTGATCTTGACTTTTCAGTTCAAATAGATCATTGAATAAAGTCTATTGGCAACTTTTTTTGCAAATCTAATACCACCAACATCACTTTTTGTGTTATATACTTTATGAGTAAAGTCCATATGAATCTTGAATTTGAAAAGTAACCAAAATCGAAGTGAAAACATCAAGAAATCACATCTTTCACTGTAGTTTTTCGTTTCCCTTTTCCCTAAAATCAAGAAAATATTTACCCCAAAATCAAAAAATAAAATAAAATGATTCTCTCTGATCCGATTAATAATAATTGGCAACCCCCTAAATTTTCTAGCATTGTAGTAAAGATTCTATGGAAATAAACACAACTTTGCTTACCGATTTTGAACGCAGAAGGAGGATTGTTCTCCAACATCGCTTTCAAGAATCGTGGAAGTGAGATTCGTAAGGCTGCTATATACTCTCTGAGTAATAAATGGGAGGAACGCAGTATCGTTGATCTGACCGGCAAATTCGTCGCCGACGACTTGGCAGTGTACGAATTCCGGCGAATGAAGCAGCTGGTGCAGTACAACAAGAATAGCTACGGCGACAAAAAGTTTCCCTCCGACCATTCTCCGGCTAGCAACAACGTGGTGGGACGTGCATAAAGTTGACGGAGAAACAAGATTTCGGGTGAAAAAAGTATATTAATATATATGGGGTTTGAACACGTCCCAACTTGAACTACTACTTGCCGGCATTGACATACTTCTTCTTCTTGAAGCCTCCAGTTTTTGGCTTTTTCAACGTTCAAAATTTACAAGAAATCCACTGATTTGATATTAATTATTTTTCTTAGAAAGTTTTTCTTAAAATTATTTATTCACACGACTATTAAAAAAAACACGATGTATATTGTTAAAAGTTGGGTCAGAATTCACAAAACACATGATGTGTTATTATTACTTGTTTTTAAAAGAAAAATCATGTTAGATCTGTATGATATTTTTTTTATATCTATTTTGGACAATAAAAATGTTGTTTTCGAGATTACTTTTTTAATTTTAATTTAAAAAAAAAAAAATATATATATATATATATATATATATATATGTATTTTCCTTTTGTTTACGTCCCGTTTTTTCAACATAATAAATTTGTTTATAAATGGAAAGGTTCAAGATTTCTTTTTGTATTATAATACTATTACCGAAAGATTTAGAATGTAATAAGATAAACATATGAATACAGATTATTAACCTTTTATGTTGACCTACATCCTTGCCTTTACAAATAAAAACCAATATATGTGTTAAAATTATTTTAATAAAAGATCAAATAAATTTTCGCAGTGGTGAATATAAGTGATAATAAAAAAAATATATTCATGTAGTTTATAGTGAATAATTAAGACCATCGATTACTTTAGGTCTTTTATTTATAGAAATTTGTTAAATGTATTTTATGGAATTAATTTATTTTAACTATATTATATATATAGATTTGGGATTATGTGAGACTAACGTATTTTTGTGAGATTTGTGAGAACATTTTTTTACACTTAAAACTTTACAACAAAACATTATGAATGTAACCTTCATAATGTTTTTGCTTTAAAGGTTCAGATATTTTTTACTTTCACGGTGTTTTGTTGTAAAGTTTCAAGAGTAAAAATATGGTTTCTCGGATCTCACGAAAACATGTTGGTCTCACGTGAACACAACCCTATATATATATATATACATATATAGGGGAGGGATCATACGAGAACCACTCATTTTAAAGGAACAAATGAACAATTTGTGGATCACATATGATGTGGGACCCACATCATATGTGGTCCACAAGATATTCATTTATTTCTTTAAATTTACAAAGTTCTCATTTGAACCTTCCTCTACATATATATATATATATATAGAGAGAGAGAGAGAGAGTAAGATTCAAAAGAAAAATTAATTTTTTTTAAGGAATGTCCTGAAAATCCTCCATCAATTTACTTATTTTTAAGGTATTTTTCTAAACCTGACCATATATATATATATAATTTCAAGCATTAAAATATAATATTTATTAAATACAACAAAAATCTATAACTCAGAATTTTGTTTTAAATTAATCATAAAATTAAATATTTTTAATAAATAAACAAATTTATTAAAAATTAGATTTATTTAAAAAGGAAAAATCCCATGTCATACAATTGCACTTTCAAAATATGACAGTGCCAATCCATCGTTAATCAACATGGATGCCCTTTTATTTTCTTTTCCGTTAGACGATGCACTCTAGGTTATTCATCAAAGAGTTATTTATCAACAAAAAATAAATAAGTGTTGTTCGAGTTAGACAATGCACTTTAGGTTTTCATTAGACTTAGTTACTGGATAAGTTTTAATTAAATAAGATCGTTGTTTTGTAAACATCATCATCTCAAATAAAGTAAATGGCTCTTACCCATTAAAAATCAACACGTGTTTAATAAACAGCCTCTTCTTAAAGTATGTAAGTTTCAATCCAAGACTCGTGTCTCAGTTGTCCAAGATTTGTTTTTGTCTTGGTTCCGTTCATTCGAGGTTGTTTCCTCTTTGACTCAAATGCAACTTCTCCTTACCCCGTTAAATCATATGTCCTTTTCTTTTATCACTAGAAATTATTTCGTAAATACATTTTCTTGCCCAGAAAATAGCTTTCAAACCAATTCATTGGACGCAAAATCGACAAGTCATACATATAATACAAGTAAAACAAAATTGATAAACTTTAATACGGATAAAAAAAGGCAGGACCGCTAGGCATATTAGCCAACACGTTTAAATTGTTTACACGTTTCTTTTTTTGACTAATTTTTTTTAATATCATCTGTTTGATTCATTATCAATAAAATATATTCGAATTGATCAACATTTACATTAATATTAGTAACACAATACCCTCATTGACCGGCAATTTATTTATTTGCATTATTGTAGTCACATTAAATACCTGTATTTATTATGAAAGGCTACGTGATAAAGAAGTTTGGAAATATGATAGATTTTAATCCAAATGTATCATCAATTATTTGATTACAAGGGACCTATAAACTTAATAAGGGGAGACACTATGAAAGAGGGTTGCTACATTTTCTATATTAGGCATGACACATTTTTACTCATTCTTAATGATCTTTATCCATATATAGAAATGATTAAAACATTTAACACTATAAAAAGGCCATGGTTGTATTTGTCTTTTTAAATAAAAATTGAATAAACCAACATATATTTGTTGTTATCTCAAACATGTCTTAATTCTTTGGCTAAATCATATAAAGATAGCTATGAAACATGTTTTTGTGAGACTTTATTTCTTTCTCCTTATGGGAGAGATAAAGTACTCTATGAAATAGATACATGATTCCTGAATCCAACTCTGATTTCAAGAGGAAGATATCAAGTTTGAATACAACTTTGTTAGTTCTTCGTGAAAGAAAAAGGGCATTTTACATGTGTCCGGTGGATGAATTGAGCTAATGTGTCAGATATTTTTTTGGAAAACGTATCCTAGACTTTTGCCTAGACTAATCCTGACAATTTTAAGACTACTAAAACATGCAGCCCCGAGATAATTCCCCGGTGGCCATAAGTTGTTTGTGTCCGGATTCGAACCTGGGGTAGATGAGTTATCTAGTCTGATCCCCCACAAGCCTTAACCAGTACGCTACAAGCCTTGTGGTTAATATGTCGGATATTACCATGGGGAAAAATGATAAAAACATGTCCATTCAACATGATGGTGATACAATAACGTTGGAACTTTGAAGCATAAAAAAAGCAGCACCAAGGAAATACAAAATACCAAACAAGTTGAATCCATGTCCGTTAGAACTTGGAACCCATCTGATGACACACTATTCCAAATTGGCAATGCAAACAATAAAAGATATAAATCATTTAAATATGAGTGAGATTAAGGGAAACATAAAATGTACTTATAGCCGTTAAGATCACACAAGGAAAGGTCATATTTGGGTTTGAGGGAGGCAAAAGAGAGGATTGATTATCAAAGCATGTCCAGTCCAGTGGTAAAGTAACATCCTGGGATCAGTGGACGGTATCCCTGACTATCCGGGTTCGAATCCCCACGGCTGCATGTGACGATATCCAGACATTGGTCTGCCACTATGTGGTGGGTCCTGGTCATCGGTAACGTATTTGTGTTATTGCCGTTAAAAAAAAAAGAAGGTAGGTTTATTTATGGGGTATTTACGATATTAATTTGTTTGAGATGGCTTAGTTGGGACAAGTGAAGGGTCCTGCTTATTCCATACAGCAATTTTTGGCTGATGGCTTAAAATTAAGCCATAAAGGAACACTCATGATTCATATAATATGGCCGTGGGAATAAGCCGCCTAGGCCATTAAGCTCATTAAGTTGTAAATAAACCGTCCATGTATCATTAATTTGTTTTATGGGTTCGATTTTATTGCATATCAGAAAATTCAGCTCATTGTTACACCTGATTAAGTGCTGAAACTTCCTTGTAAAGCAGATGAAGATTAAACATCAAATGAAGATTTTCTTCATCTTTAAGTATTCAAATTCTATTTGACATCCTTGAAGAGACGACTACCACTTAGAATCAAAAGTTGAAGAAAAGGGAGAAAGGATCGCCAAAAATGGTTGAAGAAATCAACAGCAAGATCCATAAGTTGTATGCTGATTTCAGTTGCTATTCAACCACTTATCATAGAATCATCATTCTTACTGCATCTTCTGTCACAAATCATCATAAATTGAGACTGGCCTATGTAAAATGATAAAAAGTTTCACAAAACAGAAAATTTTGAAACATTTTCAAAAAAAAAAAGCCCTAATTGAAGTGCAAAGTGTCCACAGATATAGAATCTATAAACTAAGAAAGTGAAGGTCGAAACACAATCACACATCTGTGCTCATATGGACACAGATTCAACAGAAGTTTGAAATCATAAGTTTTAACGGCGCACTGGTGTTTCGTCGAGTTGAAACCCTAGTTCGACATAAAGTGACGATAATCAACCGATAACAAATAAAATAACTCAATGACCACAACATAAAAACGTATTTCACTGCTTACACTGTTAACCATTGATGGATTCTTCATGGAGATAGGGTTTATGACGAAGACGATGAGAGCAAAAAGGGAATGAAAAAAATTTGGACCATTTCTCGATTTGTGCGTGTCATCCTTGCGCAGGGGCCATGCTAATCTTCTCTGTATCGTTCCAATTTTATCGGATGTCCCCGAAGGGACGATTATACCTGCTAAACTCCGCCATATAAAGCAATCGGAAGCTGTTCTTCTGGTCGATGTGGGACGACCTGACTTCAAATCTTACTACTATATATGTGTAGAGGAAAGTTCAAATGTGAACTCATTTTTTGCTGTGAACGTGAGAACGAATCTCAAACTTATCCCGGTCAATAAAGCGAACTTTGGCCGGATTCCTCCTTTAATGATCTCCACCCTCCCATGAATCGCGTCAATCCTTCGTGATCGCGTCCACCATAACCGAAGATGTGTGGCTGAGATTCGTCCTCACGTTCACAACCAAAAATGAGTTCACATCTGAACCTAACCCTATATGTGTGTATATATATATATATATATTCAGCAATCAAATCAAACGCCTCAAAATTGGATATTTGTTTTATTCTTAATTTAATCAACAAATTATTAATCTAATGGTTTCTTATTAAACAAATAAATTAGCATTTTCATGCTTTAAGTAATCTATTTTATGATTAAATAAAAAGAGTAATGTTTTCTCTCTAAATGGATATGAACTTTTATATATATAAAATAACATGAAAATAAGTTTTAAAATATTGATTGTAAAAAATGTAGAATAAAGTGTTGTATTTATTCGTTATTATTGTTCGGTGACTAATGTTAGCCCAATTAAACTACGGAATTCTAGTCCATTATCTCAGGCATATGATCCAAAACATACCATAAACTTGGATTTAATCTTCAGTTATATGGTGAAAATATCCAAATAGTATTCTTTTTAGTCAAGTAAAATATTTCAGTAATTGAATTGAATAACTTCAAATCAAACAATATTTTGTTACCAATCTTAAATTTGACTTCAAATATTGTATAAACAAGTTTAAAATTTAAAAGTTAATTATATCGTGTCATGGGTTTTTCAGTTTATTTATTATCAACACTAATCGGCATTTGGTTTGATTGAATGGTTTTTGAGGGATTTACAATTGGAGGGATTTGGATTTGTGCGGTTTTTGATGCCAATCCATCATCAATCAGTATGTATACCTTTTTTTTTCTTTTTGTTATTAATTGATTACGAGATGATATAGTCGAGAATATTTTAAAAAGACCCTTCAACAACAAAAGCTAGATGTTGACCGTATCACCCTCATCAAGATAAGATTTGGTTTAGTAAGATCGTTGGTTAACATCGTCATCTCAAATCGAGTAATACGAGCTCTAGGCATACTAGCTAACGCTTTTTATGTATATTTGATAATTTTAAAATAGCTTATAAACTAAATATCATTAAAAAGTAACTAATAAACAACAATCGGGAGGTTGTAAAAATTTGAATATACTTTAAATTGTTTCGTGTATCTTTTTATACTAAGGCATTGTTTGGCAAAAATAAGGTGACTTATAAGTCACCTTATAAGGTACCTTATTGAGAAGTTAATAAAAATAATGTTTTGATAAGCTACCTTATAAGTCATAAGGGACCTTATAAGCTACCTTAATAAAACTTTTAATATCTTTTATTTAATTCGTTATTAATAAAACATCACATAAATTGACTCATTGGCCGGCTATTTATTCGTTGCGGTCACAAACATGGGTATTTATCATGAAAGGCGAAGGGACAATGAAGTTTGGAAAAGATGATGATTTTCATCCTAATGGATCATCAATTTTTTGACTACACAGGGACCTATCATTTACTAAGGGGAGACACAGACACTATGAAAAAGGGTTGCTAAATACTTCTATATTAGGCATGCAACATTTTACTCATTATTATCAAAACTCAAAATGATTAAAACAATTGATAGTATTATAAGAAGGATAGGTTTGTTTTGGGCTCAATGTTCAAAATATAAAAGATTAAATAAATCATGTATATGTTCATTATGTTGTATATTAAATCACTTCATTCAAACATTTTTTTGATAAAAAACATTATCTTATTTTAGACGTGTCTTAATTCTTTATAACCATGAATAAAAATGGTTATAAAACGGGACTTTGTTAGACATTATTTCATCCTCCCTAGTAGGGGTGAGCATTAGACCCGAACCGGTTTGGAACCGGAATCGGAAATAAGAGATTGTAAGGACCGAAAACCGGACCGTATAGGCAATATCGGTGCCGGTTCGGTGCCGGTCCCGGTCCCGGTTTTCCGGTCAAAAACTCGATTGGAACCGATTGTTAATGCATTTGCTTTTCTTGAATTTAGTATTTTTTTCTTTTTTAATCAATAGCATCGCTATATAATTCATGCAATCCCTTTTATTGTTTGACAACTTTTTTAACATTAATATATAGCGTCACTTTTAAATAAAATTTATGTTAATCAATGGTATTACTGTGCATTAATCCGTGAACACTTTTAATTGATGGCATCATTGTGTGTAGTAATTCCAAAATATTCATAGTTTAATAACAAATCAACCAACAAAAATCATACTATAATTTTTCCATTGTCTTTTTTCCCCCATTGCTTTGTCATTTACTCTGTTTAAAGTTTGTGAAATCTCTATATAAACACAAAGTCGAAAAGATTGTTCGTATTTAATAAAAAGTAATATCTGTTTAAAAAAACAAAAACTGAAAACAAAATACCCAAAGTTATTCATCGTCCTTCAAGATATCGTAGTTGTCGTATATTATTGACTTTCTAAAGTTTCTAACCCAATCTTGGGTGCACAACAAAGCTTCAACTATCAACATTGACAAACTAGCTCGATACTCATTTAAAACTCTACCACAAATGCTACACGCGGACTCGGACGCGATGGTTGAAATTTGTATTGCCAATATGTTTAACAACAAAAGAATTAAATTATAATGACATTAATTTATAAACAAATTATAAAAGACTAAAAAAAGAAGTAGTAATTACCTTAAATTATAACAAAATTAATTGGTCACTTAAACTTCCGGGCCGGTCCCGATTAATTACCTGAAAAACCGGCACCGAAACCGGTTTGGAACCGGAACCGAAAATGGAGGATTTGGAGAACCAAAAACCGGACCGATTGGGCAATACTGGTGCCGGTTCCGGTTCCGGTCCCGGTTCAGGCCGGTTCTTATGGGTCAATTGCTCACCCCTACTCCCTAGTGGTAGAGATAAATAATCAAATAACACATTATAGAAGAAGATGCTAGCCTTGAAACATTCTCTTCTCTGCTGCCCCAAGTCTGTTCTGTGCATCCTCTATCAATATCATGGCTTTACGCACTTTGATTACACCTATCGTCTCTGCCACTGCTTTCTTCTTGGCATCTTCATACTCCAAGTTGGGGGTTGCATCCTCCTTTAGAGGGTGTTTTGGGTATTATCTTTTTTGGCCTGTTCACTGCCCCCATGCTAGCATCCCAATCTGGTCTACCTTTTATTCTCTCAAACACTTTCTTCCTATTCTGCCACTCGTTTACCTCTATGTTCGGTGGCATTTCACCATCGCCCCCACTCACTCCGACATACTCACCCCACCATCCATGCCGTAAGATTTGGTAATTCTCCTCTCAGATCACGGTCGCTTGATCCCTCCTCTCAACTCTAGATTTTCTGTCACAAATCATCCTAAGCATCATAATTTGAGACTGGCCAATGTGACATGTTAAACTTCACAAAATTGGTAACCATAATTTGAGATCTAGTTCAAGAAACATTTTCAAAAAGCCCTAATTGAAGTGCAAAAGCGTTCACAGATATGAAATCAAATCTATAACTATAAACTAAGAAAGTGAAGCTCAAAACACAATCATACATCTATATTCATATGGACACAGATTCAACAGACGTTTGAAATCCGAAGCTTTAACGGATACCTCCTTAAAATACGCCCATGGCTGCGGCACTGGTCTTTCATGGAGTTGGAACCCTAGTTCAATATGAGCGAGATCAAGGGAAATAGAAAATATACCTATAGCCATTAAGATCACACAACTCGCCGGCAGTTAAATTCAGGTATGAACTCAAAGTTGTTAAAGGCTCAAGGCGCACTTAAGCGCAAAGGGGTCCTGGGTCTTAGGCGCGAGGCGCATACATGAGGTGCAGGGCTCAAGAATGCGATGCGCGTCTTATCAATATATATATAGAGACACACACACACACAACAACAACAACTCAAATATGCAGCAACCAATAATACTTTGATAGAGGCAGAGGGGTTTTAAAGCATGAGCCGTGAAGGAGAAGTTTTAAGGTCTGGTACTTATGGAGGAGGCTTGAAGTTCTAAGGCACGGGTATTTAATATTAGGGTTTGACTTATGTCATCTATTTAATAACTCTTATAAGAAGTCTAGAAGACGAGAAAAATTAATCTTAATCTTGGGGTTTAACTAGGTATTTAATAAATCTTTATGAGGCGCGCCTAGGCCCACAAGGCGCAGGGCCTTAGTGAGCCTCATGAATGCACCAAGCCTCGACTTGAAAAAAGCCCAAGACCTTGAGCCTTATGAGCCTAGGCTTGCCTCAGGTGCACTTTTAACAACTAATGAACTCTTCTGCAAAATGACATTTGATGGTCATAAATGTGCTAAATCAAACATCACAAAATTAAAATCCAACAAGAAAGTAATGTTTCGTAATACAAACAAACCCTATTAGGAAATTTAAGGTAAGATGTTTACTGCAGCTTATAAGCATGGGATTCCGATAAATCTTCACAAAATTGCTAAACTGGAAAACCACCCTGCCACGCAACAGACAAGTGTCGGATATTAACTACAAGTATTTCTAACGGAAAAATATGGCAAGATAAGCAGCATGATCACATTTTTCATAAGAAAATAAGTTTTCATTTTGTTCAAACTTCAACTATGGCCTCATCATGCATTTTCACCTTCCATTTTGTCCCAAATAGCAGCAGATCGAAAGAGAATGTCATATTTCATACAGCAGGCTCAATTTGCCTGTATTGTTACTGCTAGTTCTTCTGTGTAAATTTTTATTATACTCTTAAGACAATATAGATTTATATTAAGATCAGGTGAAAGACCAATCGTTCTATATTTTATTCCCTCATGAACAGCAGACAGCACTACTAGACTCAAATCTCAAAACTCTTTGAGAGAGATCCAGAAATGTGAAACAATGGGTGATGTACTGATGTTCTTCATAAATTTAAGATTTTCTCAATGATATCTGATGTTTTAGATTGCCATCTGATGTCAGATACCTCAGGTTGATACCATCCACATCCGTCGGCCCCTCCATCAATGTAGCTTTCACTCTTCCCAGATATGTCATTTTCTGTCTTATCTCTTTTGTTTTTGAGTAACTTGCATTTGATAATACGCTTTTGACCATGATTTCTCCGCCAGTCTCAAAATTGCCTCTGGTATGTCCGAATTTAGCTACCGGGGCTCCAGATAGCTCAGACGAAAACGCAATAGGAGTATCCATTAGTAAGCAAGTTTGCTAAAATGGAAAACCACCCTGCCACAGAAGACAAAAGTGTTGATATTAGCTCAAGTATTTCTAATGGAAAGATAAGCATTTTAATCGCATTTTCATAAGAAAATAAGTTTCATTTTGTTCAAACTTCAAGCATGGCTTCATTATGCACTGTTGTCTTTCATTTTACCACAAATTAGCAGTAGACAGATAGGAAATGTCATACTTCATTATAGAATATTTGGTCAGTCTGCATAAAGCTTACCCCTAGTAGCTGAGTGAATAAGCTTCTTTCTAAATCATTAAGCCGCTTCCAAACACCACAACATGGCTGACCAAATAATCTAGAGGTTTCGTTAAGGTGTTTCCAAACAGACCCTCAATTTGCATGTCCATCATTAATTTGTTATTGCTAGTTCTTTTACGTTTTCAGTTTTATAACAAATAAGCAAAATCAGCTCATTGTTAAAGCCAGGTTGATTGCTGGAAGTTCCTAGTAACCATATGAGTATTTAAATTAAACATGAAGATAAATTCTATTCTAGACAATATATAGTTATTCTATTAACATCATGTGAAACACCTACCTTCCTATATTCTTTTTCCATCGTTGCCAACAAAACTAGACTCAAATGGCAGAAGTCTTTGAGAAAGAACCAGGAAGTGCAAAACAATGTGTGCCGTTCTTCACAGATTGAAGCTTTTCTCAACAATATCTAATAGATCTCCAAGACATTCAGTTAACATAATCATAACCAAAGAAAATCTAATTCATCAAACATTTTCAAAATGCCTTGAATTAAGTGCACGAAACTAAAGTTGAAACAAAAGAATTTGGACTATTTCTATATATGTGTTTTGGCCTTGCAAAGGGGTAATGCCAATCTTATCTCTATTGTTCCAGTTCTATTTGACATCCTTGAAATCAAAGTTTGAAGAAAAAGAAGCAAAGATCAGAAAAATGGTTGAAGGAATCAACAGCAAGATCCACATGTTGTATCATAGCCATTGCTTAGAATCATCATTATCACTATATTTTCTGTCACAGATCATCCCAAATTTCATCATTTGAGACTGGCCATGCCAAATAAATTGACCACAAATTCCTCATGAATATCTAACATGTTAAACTTCACAAATCTGGCAACCATAATTTGCAATGTAGTTCATAAAACGTTTAAAAAAACCCTAATTGAAGTGCAAAGCCTACAGAGATATATAATTCTATAAACTAAGAAATCAAAGTTCGAAACACAATCATACAGACGTATTCATCAGACGTTTGAAACTCGAAGTTTTAAATGATACCTCCTTAAAATACGGCCATGGCTGCGGCACTGGTCTTTCATCGAGTTGGAACCCTAGTTCGACATAAGGTAACGATAATCAACCGAAAACAAATAAAATCACTCAATGACCACAACGTAAAAACGTATTTCACAGCTTACAGTGTCGACCATTGATGGATTCTTCATGGAACTAGGGTTTTGACGAAGACGATGAAAGTAGAATGAAAAAAATTTGGACCATGGCTGCGGCACTGGTCTTTCATCGAGTTGGAACCCTAGTTCGACATAAGGTAACGATAATCAACCGAAAACAAATAAAATCACTCAATGACCACAACGTAAAAACGTATTTCACAGCTTACAGTGTCGACCATTGATGGATTCTTCATGGAACTAGGGTTTTGACGAAGACGATGAAAGTAGAATGAAAAAAATTTGGACCATTTCTCGATTTGTGCGTGTCATCCTTGCGCAGGGGCCATGCTAATCTTCTCTGTATCGTTCCAATTTTATCGGATGTCCCCGAAGGGACGACTGTAGCTGCTAAGCTCCGCCATATAAAGCAACCAAAAGTTGTTCTTCTGGTCGGTGTGGGATGAGCTGACTTCAAATCTTACTACTATTTATGATTTTATATACATTCAGCAATCAAATCAAACGCCTCTAAATTGGATATTTCTTTTGTTCTTAATTAAATCAAAAAGTTATTAACCTACTGGTTTCTAATTAAACAAATAAATTAGCATTTTCATGCTTTAAATAATATATTTTATGATTAAAGTTTAAAAGGTAATGTTTTCTCTCTGAATGGATATCACAATTTTTATATATAAAATATAATAAAATAAGTTATAAATATTGATTATAAAACTTCATCGTGTAAGATAATGTTTGGCAAAAACAAGTTAGCTTATAAGCTAACTTATTTTCAAATACAGATGTTTGGATGCGTAAAGGTACTTATAATTTGCTTATTGATAAGCTACTTTGAGTAGCTTATGAGGAGTTTTTTGTCATATTTTTCGATTATACCCTCATTAATATTAATTATTATTTTTTTAACATGTCTTTTAAATGGTTATCAGCTAGTTTTTGCCAAACATAATTTGTTCGTAATTAGGCTTTATCGGCCTACTGAAATAAATTATAAGTCGTAATTTAGGCAATTTTATCGAGTTTGCCAAACATAGCCTAAATTATTGTGCTTATTCTTTATTATTGTCCGGTAACTAACGTTTACCTGATTAAACTATGAAATTCTAATCCATTATCTTTATATATTTGAGCCGAACATAATTATTGATCTGGAGCCCCCACAAACTAATATCTATTTTATTTATATGGTGAAAATTTTCAAATAATATTCTTCCAACCAAGTAAAATGTTTTAAAGATTGGATTGAATGAGTTTAAAATCAGACAATATTTTATTATCGATCTTAAATTATTAATTTGACTTTAGGTATTGTATAAGCAAAATTAAAATTTTACAAGTAAATTATATTGTATTATAGGTTTTTTAGTTCATTTACTATTTAAAAAACCGGCATTTGGTTTAATTCGCTAGGCCTTTGGAACAAACGTGATTCTTTTCATGCTTTAGACAATTTGGCTAATTATATATACTTCTATACTAATTACGGTGCCATGGAGCTAGACGAGTGACCTATTACGCTTTCTTCAAAGGATGGTTACTTTCAAGCCCACCTTCTATGTTATGCATGAAACGCGGTAGAAAAACAAAGTGATGATATGGTTGTAAATGACACTTTTTTTTCGTGAAAAATGTCTAAATACCCTCTACAGTAACACTTTTGTCTTTCGGTTTTTCTTATATCCATAACATCTTTAATTATGTTTTTTAGCATAAAATACAAGTTGCATTCTTCTTTCAGTTTTTTCTTGAACTTTTAAGCAGTAAAATTGTCGTTATTTTACATGCTTCAGGGTGTAGAATCCAACCCACACTATAGCTTGACCAATTGAGGTTAAGGCTTTCAGCCTCGACTTCAAATACTTTGGATTTACGAAAATACTGCAGCCAAAATGTCAATATTATTCTTAACCCTGAAGAGGAACCATTCCCAAGTTATTGGAAGCCAAGTTGTTTTTCAATCCATTAAAGTGCCCGAGAATGAAATAATCCTTTTCATGTCCCAAAAAGAAGCCACAAAGTAACAAGGTTGATTTCAAATGTAAACGACAATTTTTTGCCTTTGTTTTTATCATAAGTTGATTGGTTCTTGAATTATCTAATTCATATAGATCAAATCCCCCCTAAACAATTAAGACCAAACTAAGGGGTTGTTCGGTAGATGCTTATTGGGTTGAATAGCCTATATGGCTGATTCGCTCAGCCATATCTTCATGTTCGGTAGATGTTTATTCGGTCAGCTGGTGGCTGAGCGATTCAACTAGAAAAGTGAAGTCCTTTGGACTCAACCATTTATTCATCCCACTCTTCCAAGTTTGCCACTTTCATTTATGCAACCCCCAAAAAAATCTCAGCTTCTCTCCTTCGATCTGAAATGGAACCTAATGAACCTTGATTTGTCGGAAGAAACTCTCTGGAATGAACCTTCATTCTCTGAAATCAATCTACTCTGTTAATGAAGGGCTTATTGAGAAGGAAGCCATATTCAAATCAATCGAGGCTCCTCCCTGCTGGTCCATCTTCTCCGACGGACTACTGGTCCATCTTCTCCGGTGATACTCCCTTCGAGGCTCCTCCCTGTTGTGGTCTCTTCCTCACTGAGTCGTCTTCCTCACCAAATCGTCTGAATCGTCTTCCTCACCGAATCCCCCTCACCGAACCCTCCTCACCTGAATCGTCTTCCTCACCGAATCCTCCTCATATGATTCCTCTACCTCACTGAAACTCAAACGTCTTCTTCGGATCCGGAAGAAAAACCAGATCTGTCTCTTAAATTTAATGAAAAAAAAAACTAAAAATTGCTATTTTTTTATAATAAAAAGTTATTTTAAAAGACCGGGGTAAAATGGTCATTTCTGACATTCAAACTGTTTATTCAGCACAACAACCGAACAATAACTTATCTGTTAACATACAGATAGCTATATCAACAGACAACTATATCCATACATGTCTTAAAAGAAAATGAACCGAACAGCCCCTAACTGTTGTAGAGGTTGGATCTTTAATGCTGAAAAAATGTACCAACGACTTCGGAAGCCTTCTTAGATGAAGCATTGCTAGAAGTAACAATACTTTTTAGGTATTTTTCTAGACATAAACAAAGACTTTTTTGGTTGGAAAGACTCTTTGGGTGTGTGAAATCTTGAATTGATTCATAATGCTCTTCTACTTTGAGATTGCATTTGTGTTGAAAAGGATGTTTTGAGATAACTAGCACTCCTGTAATATTTTGAAGACTTTTAGCATTAAACTTATGAATAATGATTACAAATGGAAACATAAACTTCATCGAATCAAGAACATAGTTAGCAACATATATACAATGTCATACAGAAAAATCTAACATCAAAAAAATTGTTGTTGGAGTCTTGTACCTGCATTTTATAGCTCGAACTGTAACCACTGAGAAGGTAATTTTGAACTTTAACTCTTCTTCAATTTGTCTTAAAAAAAACAAAGAGGCTTGGGACAATGGTAAAAGCACAAAAAGAAAGTTTGCAGAGAACTACTATGTTGGTTTTTTAAGAATTGATAAGAAGGGTTGGGTTCTGGTGAGAATGAGAGTTATCGTGAGAAGGGTAAGAAGGGATCTCCACCCTTCAATCAATCCTAATTGAAAATCAACACTAATGAGATACACTAGATTAATTCCTTTCTAAAGTGCAATTCATGGATTATTTTGGGATTAAAAGTGATCAAGGGTCCAAATCCTTTCTTACACTTCTCACTTTAACTCCTATTCTCACACAATCCTTCGTCTAGTACCTAAAAAGAGTTTAAATTTCCAGTGGGATGGATTGTTTAAAACATAAACAGAATCTCTGCTTTTTCACTTGTAAAATAAATCACATTCTCTTTTTGCTTTATTTATTTATTTATGAAACCGTCAGACAAACAATGTAGTGATGTTCAGAGGACTCGACCTTAAATAGGAGAATCAGGGGGATGCTATTCTTGCCTTATGGTCGGTCTAACTCATTATAGTTTCTAATGGGTTTATGTTGAATAATTGGAAAGAAGATGAACAAAGATGATGTACAGATATTGATCAGAGACTTGTCCAGTCCCAAAAACCTGATCGCAGAATGCAAAACCGAATATTTGAAATATAATTACCTGATTCAATATTTAAAAATTAGTAACCTGATTTCAACTTGCAACTATACTATGGTCTATGGTGGCATCGCATTGAGGACAATGTTCATCCACTATCAGAAATTTCACAGATGCAAATTAATTAACTTTTAGCGATCAAAATGTCCTTATAGATGTTTTACACAGAACAAATAGGCTGGTTATGGAATTAGGAAAAGATGAAATCTTGAAAAGGAAAATCTTCAGATAATGCAACTCTCATAGTCATAGGTGCAGAAAAAGAAAAACATTGAAGAAGCCAAATCCATATGTAGAATTAACAAATCTCCTACATTATCACTTTAGATCACATTATAACCCCATTTTCCATTTTACAATTTATTTATCTATGACCTGTTTTTCAATGACAATATTAAAGATTATTATAATGACAACTGAAATGAAATCAACACAACAAAAGATTACAATCTCAAAGAGAAGTTAGAAAAGGCTTATTTTTTGTTCTACTGTAATCTCAATCTCAACTCTACATTTTCTGTCACAAATCATCTTCAGACTCATAATTTGAGACCGGCCAATATGACATGTTAAACTTCACAAATTTGGCAACCCTAATTTCAAATCTAGTTCATGAAATTTTTTTATTTTCAAAAATCCCTAATTGAAGAGCAAAGCGTCCACATATATAGAATCTATAAACTAAGAAAGTAAATCAATCATACATCTGGATCATATACACACATATTCAACAGGCGTTTGAAAGACGAAGTTTTAAATGATACCTCTTCAAAATACGCCCATGGATGCGGCACTGGTCTTTCATCCAGTTGGAACCCTAGTTCGATATAAGCTGACGATAATAAACCGAAATCAAATAAAATAACTCAATAACCACAACATAAAAACGTATTTCACTGCTTACACTGTTGACCATTGATGGATTCTTTCATGGAGATAGGGTTTTGGGTGAAGACGATGAGGGTAAAAAGTAGAATAAAAAAAATTTGGACCATTTCTCGATTTGTGTGTGTCATCCTTGCGCAGGGGCCATGCTAATCTTCTCTGTATCGTTCCAATTTTATCGGATGTTATACCTGCTAAACTCCGCCATATAAACCAACCACAAGTTGTTCTTCTGGTCGATGTGGGACGAGCTGACTTCAAATCCAACTAGATTATTAACTACTGTTTATGATTTTATATATTCAGTAATCAAATCAAACGCCTCAAAATTGGATATTTGTTTTATTTTTTTTAATTAAATCAACAAATTATTAAACAACTGGTTCTTTATTAAACAAACATATTAGCCTTTTTCATGCTTTAAATAATCTATTTTGTGATTAAATAAAAAAAAGTAATGTTTTCTGTCTAAATGGATGTGACAATTTTTATATATAAAATATAATGAAACAAGTTTTAAAATATTGTTCGTAAAATCCTTATAGAATAAAGTGTTGTATTTATTCGTTATTATTATTTGGTGAGTAATGTTTGTCTGATTAAACTACGAAATTCTAATTATATTATGTATATGAACTAAACATAAACTTCGATTCGCAATATCTAATACCAGTGAAACCTTTGTAGTGTTTTTGCAACCAAGTAAAATATTTCAATGAATTTATTGGAGTTCGAATTCAAACAATACTTTATTACATGTCTTGATTTCACTTTAAATATCAAAAAGCAACTTTAAAATTCTCATTTGTATGATTAGTGGGTTTTTTTTTAGTTTTCGTCGCTACATTCATTTATTAAAAAAAATCTTTGGATAAAAGTCTATTAAAAAAATCTTTGTATAATGTACCCTTAAATGAAGGTATTTTCATCATTCTACTCTTCATTTTTAATTTTGTAATTTTTTTTTCTTCCTGTGCCAAAAATTCAAGACAAAAGCCCGTGCAAAGGTCATGTAATAGGTTGCATAAACTCTCGATGGAGTGACTATCCAACTCAATGAAAATTTAACTGAAACCCAACTGCGTTTTAAATTTTATAAACTGATATGGTTAGATCGAAAAAAGATTGGGCCCACGTCGACCAAGTCCAACATGATGAGGCCGGCTAATTATCATATCATAATTATATAGGAGCCTCTTTTACAATAAAGTTAATTTTCTGTATACATAATTAGTCTCGAATTCATGCATTAGTATTATGTACATTTAAAGGTGAATGGTTTTGTTTTGATATACCCATATTTTTGTTGATTATTGTAGTTGCAAGATTCTCATTTTTTGCAAAATTGTTTTCATTGAAGTCTTTTATTGGTATGACAAAACCAATCAACATATCCCTAAAAAAAGTGATCAATGAAACCATATGGGAACACATCAACATATATGTAGTTCATTGGCTCAGATTTAAATAAGTAACAACATAAATATTTTCATTTTCATCTGTGTACAAAATTTATATTGTTTTTCATTAGCAAACCCTATTTTATATCGAAGTAGAGAGTTCCACTCATTGTTGATTGATGAATTCAATTCTATAAAAAAATCATCATGTTAAAAGAAATTATGTTGATATTATGAATAATTGTGATATTTGTTCGTATTTATATACTAACCATTAGAGCATCTGCAACAAATTCTTTAAAATATAAAATCAAAATTCAAAATCTAAAGAAAAAAATAAATTAAACTCTAATAGTTTCTCTATTTTAAAGATTACAATGTTTAATTTAACACAATATTATTTTTTTGTACACAATATTAATTTAATACATTTAATACAACATTACTTTTTTCCAAACATTTAACTTCAAAGTTTCTTACACGTGGAAATATAACAATGTTATAATGACACAAGGTGTCACGGTGAAACCACGATGTTTTCAAGATGTGACCTTTGACAGTAAATATTATATCATATATAATATTATAAAAAACTATATGTTTTATATTATTAGTCGATGAATGAATCATATTAAATAATTTACAATAGATTATATGTTAAAACTGACAAATAAAACGTTAAAAATTAAGGTAAATCACATATTATTGTTACAAAAACAACACACAAGGCCAGCTTAACATGACGCGCAACACAAACATTAAGTCACGACGGTCGTTGCGACAAGCGTTTTAGAACAACAAAATATAATTAAAAATATATCCATCATTGTAATCATTTTTAGAAAGTTATCCAAATTTAAAGAATTCCACACTCATCTCCTAGTCTCATTATTTTATTTTTGATTAATATGGAACAAATAGTCATTGGCCGTACAGTAAATCATAACCATATGAAGGTCAAGGTTCTTAGATCATCAAATGTGAGAAGTGGGTTAGTTTCATTTGCCGTATATAAATAAATATATTATATAGTTTAAAAAAAAGGCATTTGACATGATGTTATATACAATAACATTTAGAACTTAGAAGTATCGAAAAAGTAGCACCGAAGAATACAAAATACCAAACAAGTTGAATCCATGTCTATTAGAACTTGGAAACCATCTATCTGAGAATTCCAGTTTGCCAATGCAAACGTTCAAAGATACAAATCGTTTCAATTTGAGTGAGATTGAGGGAAACCATAAATATACTTATAGCTATTAAGATCACATAACGTGCCGGCAGTTAAATGCAGGTTTGAACTCTTCTGCAAAATGATATTTAATGGTCATAATATGTGCTAAATCCAACATCACAAAATTAAGTCTGACAACAACGTAATGTTTCGCTAATAGTAATACAAACCTTATTTATAAATTCAAGGTAAGCCGTTTGCTGCAGCTTATAAGCACGAGATTCCAATGCATCTTCACAGAATTGCTAAACTGGAAAAGTGTCAGATATTAGCTGTAAGTATTTCGAACGGAAAAATATGGCAAGATAAGCAGTATAATCATATTTTTATACGAAAATAAGGCCTTGTTTGTTAGCAGATTAATGAGCTTAATGAGATTCACAGCTTATTCGGACAACTATACATGCCAGTTTGGTAGTGGCTTAATGAAAGTGGCTTATTCAGTAAGGGGAAGCTTTATGTAGAACGCCAAGATTTTTCAAAACCTGCCCCTTCGAGTTAAAGAACATGCTCCTTTCATATATGATCCCACCCCACCCCGTGAACAAAATCTTCCCAATCTATACAAACAGATCAATCCACACAGATAGCTTTATCCATACAAAACTTAATTGAAAACCAACTAAACAGCCCCTAAGTTTCATTTCGTTCAAACATGCACTCCCGTCTATCATTTTGTCCCAAATTAGCAGCAACGCTATTAAAAGAATCAAATTAGTTGTTTTTTAACAAAAGAATTAGAGACATGAAACTCCTAGAGTTGAAAAAATTAAGCTTTATGCAGTTATGTATAACTGACCCTGATAGAAGATGAGCAACATAAAATCTAAAATGAGATCCAAAAATTTCAAATTCAAAATAAATATCATGGGCCATCAATGCACCTCCATAAGTTCATTAACAACTGCTCTATTAAGCTTTATGTTTTAAAGGGTATTGCTAGTGAGCGAAAAAAGAACATCACTTCAGACATTCCTGAGCTCTAGATGACTGCTAGAAATATGGTAATATACAAAATTAAGTTATCTATGTTTTATGGATTTCAGCCTTCTCAAGTCCACTAGGGCAAACCTATACCCACTGTATCCATTGATTGCTGATGAAATGTATATGAAATTAGAGGTTTCGTTAAGCTATTTCCAAACAGGCCCTCAATTTACATGTGCATCATTAATTTGTTATTGCTAGTTCTATTATATCTTCATTTTTATTACAAATCAGCAAATTCAGCTCATTGTTACGCCTGGTTGATTGCTGAAACTTCCTTGTAAGCAGATGAGTATTTAAATTAAACATCTAATAGATCGATCACCAAGACCTTCAGTTAACATAATCATAAACAGAAAAATCTAATTGGTTAAACATTTTCAAAATGCCTTTTGATTTAAGTGCAAGAAACTGAAGTTGAAACAAAAGAATTTGGACTATTTCTATATTTGTGTGTGCCAATCTTATCTGCATTAGTATTCCATTTCTAATTGACATCCCTGAATGGACCACTACTGCTTAGAATCATCATTCTTACTACATTTTCTGTCAAAAAATCATCCTAAACATCATAATTTGAGACTGTCCTTTGGAACATGTTAAAGTTCACAAAATTGGCAACCATAATTTGCAATCCAGTTCATAAAACGATTTCGAAAAGCCCTAGTTGAAGTGCGGAGCGTACACAGATATAGTTTATAAATTAAGAAAGTGTAAGTTCGAAATACAATCATATATCTGCTCATATACATACAATCATACAGATTCAAAGATTTGAAGGTGATACCTCCCCAAAATACGGCCATGGCTGCGGCACTGGTCTTTCATCGAGTTGGAACCCTAGTTCGACATGAGGTAACGATAATCAACCTAAAACAAATATAATAACTCAATGACCACAACATAAAAACGTATTTCAACTGCTTACAGTGTCGACCATTGATGGATTCTTCATGGAGATAGGGTTTTGGGTGAAGACGAAGAGGGTAAAAAAGTAGAATGAAAAAAATTTGGACCATTTCTCGATTTGTGCGTGTCATCCTTGCGCAGGGGCCATGCTAATCTTCTCTGTATCGTTCCAATTTTATCGGATGTCCCCGAAGGGACGATTATACCTGCTAAACTCCGCCATATAAACCAACCACCAGTTGTTCTTCTGGTCGATGTGGGACGAGATGACTTCAAATCCAACTAGATTCACTGTTTATGATTTTATATAACCTACTCTTTTTTTTATTATTAAACAAAAAAGTTAGCATTTTCATGCTTTAAATAATCTATTTTATGATTAAAATGTTTTCTTCCTAAATGAATGTAATAACTTTTACTTCAAATGATATGAAAATAAGTTTTAAAGTTTGATTTTTAAAGACTGTATCATATTTGAAATAAAATGATATATTTATTTGTAATCACTGTTTGATGAAATCATAAAATTTTAATCCATTATGTCATTTATTTGAATCAAACATCAAAACTGGTTTGGAGCATCAAAAATTCATATCCATGTCTTCAACTGTATGATGAAAAATTGAAATTACTTACAAAACCAAGTAAAATATTTCAATAATTAGATTAAATAAGTTGAAATGCAAACAATATTTTATTGACAGTTTTGGTTTGCCTTTTTAAATATCGAAAAACAACTTTAAAATTTAAACATTACAATTCTTGTCTCTATGATTCATGGGTTTTCTAGTTTTCGTCCCCTCTTGCTCGGCTCCTAAGTTCCTTCACGAAACGCATTGCCTAACAACAACAATTCTTAAGTGATCATAGGATCCGTAGCTGAACAGGAATTAGGAATAGCATTCACCTAGTAATATGATGTAAAATGTAAATCACTAGGTGTTGGATTCTAGACTTGTTATTCATCAAAGAATACTAACTGCTATCACTTCAATCCATTTACAACAAAAAAAGCCTCATAAGGTAAAGGTTTTGTTTTGCTTTTTTTTCTGTTAAGTGTTTTCATATAGTTATATACGACATATCCCCTCTCTTGCAGATATTTTGATCGTTTTACTTTTGATTTTGTAACTATTTTTTCTTTTTCCCTTTCTTATTCCTCGTCTCAAATTTTGAGATTAACTGCTTTTGTGCTATACTTGTTATATTAGAAAATCCAACGTTTAATATGTGTATTCTTTAGCCAAAAAGTCCAAGACAAAAACATGCAAAGCTCGTGTAATAGGATTGCACAAACGTCCAATGAAGTGACTATCCAACTAAATCTGAAATGGGTACTATGTCAAAGTTAAACATAAATCTGTTTGCTTTTTAAATTTTACAAACGGACATGGTTGGATTGAAAAAAGGTTAGTCTCGCATCAACCTACTCCAAACACGATAAGCCCGACTAATTATCGTATCATAACTACATAAGAGCCGCTTTCACGGTAACTTTGATTTTTAGTATATAGAATTCTGTCTCTAATTCATGTATTAAAATTATGTACATTTAAAAAGTAAATGTTTGTTTGATATAACTCATATTCTTATTTATTATTGTAGTTGCCACATTTTCATTTTTACAAAATTGTTTTGAATGGACTATTCCGTTGGTATGACATGCTTCAAAAAGAAGTGATCAATGAAACCAATAAGGAACACTTCTAACATGTATTTAGCTTATTGGTTAAGAACATGTAAAAATAGAACACTTCAATGAAACAAATAAGGAACACTTATAGGTTAAGAACACTTCATTGAAACCAATAAGGAACACTTCAATCATTTATATACCAAAGGAGGAGAATCCTACAATTATTATCGTTGATTGTTAAATTCAATTAAAAATATTTATTATGCTAAAAGATTTTTTCTTTTTGATATTATAAATGATTGTAATATTTATAGTTAAGTACTAAATACCAACCACTAACCATAGATGTACAAGACCAGACCTTTTCAGGCTAGACGTGCCCTCAAACTTTTCGCCTTATCAGGCTTTAAGGCCTGGCCCATACCATGTTTTGGGCTCGCTATATCTAGAGATTAGAGATGGCCAAATGGGCTCAGTCCCTCATGAGACTGGCGAAGGACCGGGACCGGCTTAAGACCATCGGTTAAGGTTTTTGTCAAAAAAAAATAAGGCCTAACCCGATTTTTCAAAAAAAAGTAATAGTCGTCGTCCAACAGTCATATGACCTTTTTCATTTTGACCCTTTTTGTCCTATTTACTCCCTATACTTTATAGTTTATATACAAGTCATATAGTGTATTTTTAAATGTATTTTTAACCCCCTAAGTGTATTGAATTGAAAACAGATTATAAAATGTATTTTTTAAATGTATTTGATTAACTTAATTACATATTTTCAAATGTATTAGAATAACATTTTTGTATTTAAAAAAAAGTTATGTAAGAAAACTGAATTTAAAAAAAAATAGGACCTGGCCCAGGACCAAGACAGGTTCTCATAACAGGTTACAAAGTACCTTAACCTGACTTTAGGTTTTTGGTCGGGACCGTGACCAAGACCAGTTACGAGAATAGCGTTTGGGATTTGGACCCGGCCCGAGACTGATTTTTTTTGTCATTCCTACTAGAGAGGGCCAAATGGGCCAGACCGGGACCCAATTTTGACTGCGTTTTTTTTTTTGTCTTTTTGGTCCTTTAGACTATATATAAATCCTACGTTATATGATGAAAAATACCAACTCACCAACGCAAAAAAAAACGTTCATAATCCTCGCTATAATTTGTGATTTCTATTCATATTCAATTTCGGTTTTTAACAATTCCTACTTATATCTTTCTCTCTTTCTTTGTGTTATTACATATAAGATGGTCGGTGAACATGATTCATCCAACGATGTCATCGCCAAGGTTATCGCTGACAACGGGAGAAAGTCCGAGATTTAGAATTCATACTACATGGCCGTACTTACAAACGGGAAAAAGAAAAGCACAATGCAAAATGTGTCAAGCTCTAGGGCAAAAGAAAATTCAACCCAGGACCGATCTAGGTCCAGACCAAAACCAGTTACACACCATGGAGACCGGGTTGGAGTATGTTGGTCGGGACCGTTTACGGAAAGCATCTTTGAGACCGGACCATTTGGACCCGGCCCGGGACCGATTTTTGACCATCTCTAACTAGACCTTAGCCTTTCTGGGCCGCACTTTGGGTTGGAATATGTGTAAAGTTTGTCCGTTTCATGTGGAAAAAAAGAAGCATTTTACATAGATATGATGGAAATACAATAACGTTTGAACTTGGAACAAGAAATACAAAAATACCAAACAAGTTGAATTCATGTCTGTTAGAACTTGGAACCCATCTGATCCGATCACACCCTATTTCAATTTGCCAACGCAAACAATCAAAGATACAAAATATGAGGGAGAGAGATTAAGGGAAATAGAAAATATACTTATAGCCATTAAGATCACACAACCCGCCGGCAGTTAAATTCAGGTATGAACTCTTCTGCAAAATGATATTTAAATGGTCATAATATGTGCTAAATCAAACATCACAAAAATTAACTTCAACAAGAAAGTAATGTTTTGCTAATACAAACCCTATTAGGAAATTCAAGGTAAGACGTTTGCTGCAGCTTATAAGCATCAAATTCCGATACATCTTCTCCATAATTGCTAATCTGGAAAACCACCCTGCCACAGAAACACATAATTGTCGATATTTCTAACAGAAAATATGGCAACATATGCAGTATAATAACATTTTCATATAAAAATTAGTTTCATTTCGTTCAAATATGCACATTCGTCTTTCATCAAGGTGGAATAGCCCCGTCCAATGGAAGCAAAGAATCTAGACAGATTTAAATCTTTTTTCTGATACGAAAAGATTAGAAGTTATAGCAGACAAGGTGACATATTTAAGAAGTATGATATCTTTTATGTTAACCCACATGATGAGAATCTCACCAATAGCCAAGTAAAAGGCTGTCACTCTTTTTATGTATGCAATGGAATTGTCAAAGCAATCAAAATAGTCCATGATGTTAATGGTCTTCAAGAATCCACACTATATCTAACAGCTGTGTGCTATGGGTGCTACTACTACATGAAAAAATTCAAACAAACTCCCCAGTTCTGCCAAGACGACCATCCACAAACATGCTAGGTTTAGCTACAAGGCAATTAAAAAATCAAATTCTATTTTTTTTAACAGAAGAATTATCAAGACATCAAGCTCCTAGAGTTTAAGCAATTGTAGAGTTGAAAAAATTAAGTTCTATGCAATTATGTATAACTGACCCTGATAAAAGGAAGCAGCACAAGATCTCAAATGAGATCCAAAAATTTCAAATTCCGAATAAATGTCATGGGCCATCCATGCACGCCCAAAAGTTAGGTCGCACAAAAAGACTTGGAATTAATATTATGTAAATTATTTATCTGTCTTAAAGTAAATACAATATTTGATATATACATAATTAAATAAAAAATGCCAATCAGTAATCATATACTTAAGGGCTAAATGCATGAAATAGCAACCTGCTTTCATAAATTTCCTTATTATAGCATTGTACTTACAGTTTTTCTTATTACACTCCTCTAATAACCTTTATGTTTTAAGGGTATTACCAGTGAGAGGAAAAGAACATCTATTCAGACTATCCTGAGCTCTAGATGACTGCTAGAAATAGTAATATACAGATTTAAGTTATCTATGTCTTACAGATTTTCAGCATCTCAAATCCACTAGGGTAAACCATAAGGTACCTTATAATCAAATTGAGCCAAAGATCAATGGCTCGTTTAACTACCCATCTGTCCATTAATTGCGTTGTGGATGAAATACATATGAAATTAGAGCTTTAAATAGGCAGCTGAACAGAATGTGACAGATTTCCAGCTTAAAAAGATTACTTGCAATTGAGCTCTCTTTATTACCGTCACAGGCAAGGTCACAGATTGACAGTAAGAATACCACAGAGAAAACTCCTGCTGTTCCAAGATATGTAAGGCCGTCCTTTTTTTAACAGCAGCTTCTAAAATACATGAAAAGAGGAACCCATTCCCAAAAAAAAGCTTCAAACCGAAATTCCGTCAACAGTTTACAAGGTACATAAGTACAAATGCAATACAAGACTAATGTTCCATGTGAGGAGAAAAAGTGTGTCCATTCCAGCAACTCTGCCAATTTGGCAGAGTCGAATTTGCCGGGAATGCACAGTCTAAACACTTTGTAGGGCTCTATTTACTAGTTATGACTAGCGACTAGACACCATTTTTTAAATTTGCAAATTTATAACTTCTCTCTCAAAGCCTTGACATTCGTTATCAACTGGTCTGCTTATTTTGAATATCAATTTCCTTCCTCATCTCCCATGATGTGATATGATCTCTTTAATACCAAAAAAATGAAAGACCATCACAGTAAAACATCAACTATCAAAGACCAAGTTGAAGTGACAATTGTGCATGATTGTAACCATCAGAAAGTCCAATGACGAACAGAAAATAAAAAAATGCACTAACAATGTATCCTAAGGAAATAGAGGCCATTGATTCAGCCTTGCAGATTGAAAAAAAGTCGATGCTAACAATCACATCTCTCAACTCTTCCCCTTTGAAGTGAATCTCACATCTCCAAGCACCAATGACTCTGTCTTGGTGATGAATCCGCTCACCCCAATGACGGTATGAATTGGAATGGTTAGATGGTGATGGGTTTTCTCTCCCATAGTCCCATGAATAGTTTTCAAGCAAAGAAAATAATATAGGGAGAGAAATACAACATCATTAATGGAGAGAGACAAAATGATTGATGCAACAAAAAGAACTTGATTAAGTGAGATTGAATTGAACATTTGAATGTGTTCTCAAAGGCTGCTACGTAGAATAATAATGATTTATGGCACAATTTGTTTGCTCCACGTTGCAATTTTTTGCATTCGAAGAGTGATTGCATATTACCATTGAATGGATAAGTAGATAAGTTGGGTCACCACTAACCAACTTTATGAGATGATAAGCTTAGCATTGAATGGATAAGTAAATAGGTTGGATTCAACTTGTTAAAGTTGAATAGGTGCTATATAATCCAGGTTTAAGTTTAATTGATGATTGTTTATAACTTGTCAAATGAGCAGCGTACGTATTTTATGATATTATTTGATGGTCAGCTAACAACGTCAAATTTATATTAGTGCATGTCCTAAAGCTCCTGAATAGCCATATGTCTGCTACATTACAGAGAATCCATTGAGAGATTAGTACTATGATTTGAGTGAGAATAAATTAACATTGCCTATTTACTACTTTTATATAGGCAACATGATACACTGAACAAGATTTGTCATGCATAAAAGTAGTACCATAAATCATCAGAGAAAACACTTAGTATGCATAGTTTTGAATGTATCCCCCTAAGTTAACCAATATACACATATATTCACTTAAACAGTTAAACTGATCCCACATTTAAATAGATAAACATGAAATAAACTACGTCATCCCATAGAAGGCGATACATTTTTCAAGTCCAAACAAGATAGCATGCGCTAATAGAAGGGCACACGTACCAATCATTGCTGCTGTTGTTGCTGAGAGTTTGGCGGAGGTGGCATGCCAGGACGAGGACCATAAACCGGAATCTGCCCACCAGGAGGCGGCATACCAGGCCGAGCAGGTGGGGGCGGACCAGGCATACCAGGACGTGGAGCTCCCCCTGGTGGTGGCGGACCCCTCATCATCTGAGGTGGTGGTGCCATAGGTCTCTGCCCGTACTGCCCGGGCGGTGGCACCTGATACTGACCAGGAGGCCGTTGAGCAAACTGTGGGGGCATCTGTGGAGGTGGTCCGCGTGGCATCTGAGGTGGAGGACCCTGTCCAGGGTACGGCATCTGTCCAGGTCGAATCACTGGAGCCTGTGGGTAGTTCATGGGCGGAGCAGACATGTTCGGAACTGGTGGTCTAGAAATCTGCGGTTGCATCATGCCAGGAGCCGGTCCACCAATTCCCCTAACTGGTCCAGCTAAACCCGGTTGAGCCTGAATTAAAGGCGCAGTAGGGATACCACGACCAGCGGCACGACCAAGACCTGGACCAGCCAACGCAGCCGCTCCGACGGCTTTCGCTCGGTTCTCATCAGGTGGTGGAGGGCCTTCAACGGTCATGGAAATCACCTCTTCGCCTCTCAAAAGAACAAGACCAAGTGTCCGCCGGTCCTCGCGTTCTTCGTTCTTCTTCGCACCTTTCGCAGGGGGTAACTTACGGAATTCTTCACAGTCGCCAATAACGAGATTCATGTGGCGGTCGAAGGCCATGAACTTACCGACTAACTGACGGCCGTCTTGGATCGTGACCCTCATACGGTAATTTATGTACTGAAGCATCTTCGAACTCTTCGACATCGACATTGTCGCCGATCTGAAGGGTTAGGGTTCTGCAGATTTGGGGAAGCGGTAAGGGACGAGAGGGTTAGGGTTTTAGAAAAGGGAGAAACAGGTTCTAAATAAAAATGGGATGTGTATATGTTCTTGGTCAAAACGAGTCCCTATAGTTTTATTATCGATTATGATTGACCTTTGACTTTAGATATTTTTACAACCAAGTCCTTATACTTTTTATTATTACAAAATCTGTCGTTTTTCTTGTTATTTGTCTTTATGGTTTGTTTGTTTGTTGTGACATACCCGGAAAATATATATATATATATATATATAGAGAGGAAGGTTCACCATATATATTTATATATGGTGATGTTTGTTTTATAAGAGGTTGAAGTTTAAAATATGATTTTAGTTCTAAAATAGTTTTTTTTTGAAGTAGTTATGAAATGTCTAAACAAAGTAGTTCTAAAATAATTATTGAAATGTCTAAACGAATTAGACATAAATGGTATTAAAAGCTTAAAATTAAAAAACAAACAAGGTCTATAAGATGAATCTTCCCTCCAATTTTTTTTTTGTAAGAGATGTTTAAAATTATAATAAAAATAATTTGTGTTTATATCAAATAAAATTTTATTTCATTCTAAATTTTATACCCTATGTGTATTTTCTGGCTTTGTTACCTATTGTTCGGTGTATTTGGATTTAGTCAGTGTTATTTTGCTGGATTATTATTATTTTATTTTTCAAGTTGTTGGTTATTTCATGATTAATAAATTTTCAATTATATTAAGAACAACTTTTTTTTATGTAATTGGGGGTATAAGAATAATTATTCTTCTACTCGTTATGTTTAAAAGTGATAAAATAGTACGATTGGATGAAACGATATAATAGATTAAGTCAAAACAAGTTGGATTGACCTATCAACACTATTTTTTTCATAAACAGCTAATATAGTAAGTATTATATAACTTTGATTCAAAAATAAGTTGTTAATCCAAACAAATATTGTTTTTTTATATAAATTTTTGTTTATGTTTATTTGTAGTGTGGTATTAATAGTCTGGTTTTTAAGCATTTAATCACGTTCTTTTTGGGATGATGTTTTTAATAATGACGTGCAATATGAATATGTAAAAATTACGATGATCTAGTTATATTTTTTTCATCTTCTATATACATAAATGGCTAATTGAGAAATCAGAGACAACCTCTATGTCACTTGTAAGTTGTAAAACATGAAAGGTATGCATACATACGTCCTTAAAACCTACTTCACCCACTTCTAAGTAAAATATTTGGGTACAATTGATTGTTTTTTATATATCCGTACTTATTGTACTTGCAATAGAGACAATGTTAAAATAAGGGTCGTCACATTTTGCATAAAAAATCATAAGCATACCTATAAATCCAATAGCAAATATGATTAAATTATAAGATAAAAGGTCGTGTGAAAATAAGAATTAATGTCAGAAACGTAATAAGAAATATGGATAGTTTATCACTATTAACTTCACTACCATCCTATGAATTACGCTTTTCACATATACTTATATGGTGCATTTTAATGCACCATATTAATATTAATATCCAATTACGATTAATCAAATGATAGAGATAACTTCACACCATAATTTTCATTTTTAATTATCTACACTCAAATACTCAATCCTAAGTTATAATATGATTTGAATATAAAAAGAAATTCTAAATGGAAAATGTTGTGAACCAAAATACTATTTAAAAAATTCTTTTATTTTGATAAAATTGTTAGTAGTTGTTGACCTCCTCATCTTTGTAAATACAATAGAATTTTCAAATGACGATCAACATCAAATCTATCAATTAATTTAATTTTTATATTATATTATTTAAATTAATTAATCAGTAATACAAGAATCAAGTTGAAAATTTCAAATTTACCCTAAAACAAATATTAAAATTTAATTTAATATAACAAATAACGAGCAGCCTTGATAAATAAATCTAACATGTTAATTTAACAATCAATTATGTTTTGTGTTTAAGGGAAACAAAAAATCAAATTTAATTTTGTTTGAAATACTTTTTTTATTTTGAAATTCACCGATCGTTATATCAGAAAAAATACTTGTAACTAAATTATAATTTTATGAATGATAATAACATGAATAGAAGTGATAGATGATCAACAATGATGACTACAATTTTTAAATAGGTAAATAACATATTTTAATTTGTGAAACAGTTGACTAATATTGTATTTCTTGTATTTTTGAACTTTAATATTATATTTTGGCCCCAATTTTAAATAGGGGGAACTTAAAACGCGTTGTGTATACGTACGTGTATAGGCTTTATAATTACGTACATATCAAATGAATGTCCACCGATGAACATGACTACAATGAACATAATATAATATATACGTAAATATATTTACATATATAGAAGAAAATTCAAATGTGAACTCATTTTTGGTTGTGAACGTGAGGACGAATCTCAGCCACTTATCCGGTCAATAAATGCGGCTTGACCTGGTTCCCCTCCTTTAATAATCTCCACACTCCCATGAATCGCGTCAATCCTCCGTGATTGCGTCCATCATAACCGAAGATGTGTGGCTGAGATTCGTCCTCACGTTCACAACCAAAAATGAGTTCACATTTAAACCTAACCCTACATATATATATATATATATATATGCGTAAAGGTCATCACCAAATTGATTTTGTCCAAATTTATTAGAACAACTTACTATAATGATTTTGTATAAATTGTATAAATGATAAATGTTTACTTATTATTACCTGAACCATATACCCACATAAGATATATATTTTGTTTGTAAAAGGCTTTACATGCCATGTATATTTATAATACCATGTAGGATTTTTGTTAATGTAATATTTTATCAGTTATGATAAAAAAATTGTTACATTTACCAAATATTATCGTTGTTTGTTAAACGAAGAATTTATAACATCTCCAACATCTTTAAAATAAAAAAAAATGAGAAAAATGAAGATTTTAGACTCAAATTGTGCTCTAAAAGCATCTCTAATGTTTCTCTAAAATAAAAAAAGTATGAAATACAGTGTTTTTTTGTCCCCATATTTAAAGATTATCCTAAAAATAATTATCAAGTGATAGAAATTAATATTTTATTTCTACTATATTTTCCTAACAATAATATAAAAATTAGTTTAATTTTTTTTTAAATATATTAAATATTTTAATAATATATTTAATGTTGGATTATTAAGAAAAAGAGTTTTAAAGATTTTGACATTTATATCTTCATTTAAAAAATAAAAATAAAGATGCTTTGAACCGGTGAAATCGAACAGAAGGAAGTTATATTTTTCTTTTTATAATTTCGATTAAAATGAATTGCTATTTTATGTCATTTTAAATGATGGTCATCTAGAAAAAAAAACTTATAATAATTGTTCAAAAAAAAAATAAACTTATAATAATTTAAAAGTAGAAATGTCCATGTATTCCCCTTTTCCCTCCATATATTCATCACCATCGTATCTCTGTATCGGTTTCATTGGGTGATAATAAGATGTGTTTGGTAAGCTAAATTCTAGCTGCCTATCCTTCTAATCACTTTCCCTTTTCTTTTCCTTAGCTTCTGGGTTCTTTTAAATCTCCTTCAATTAGGGTTTTTGGAGCCTCATAGTTCTTGATTTCCCCCAAATATTCAGCGCAGATTGCACAAGGTATTATTCGTTCTCTTCATATTTTTCTTATGAATTATAGAATATGCATGTTCATAAGTCGGAAAATTACTGTTTTCAGTGAAAATTGGTTGTGATCTACACAAAAACTGGTTTTTTTTGTCAATTATTGATCAAAGCTGATGAATAGAAGAACCCAATTTGGGATTTTCTTCAATCGATACTTGATTTTGTATACCAAGAAAAAACCCTCCAATTCGAAATTAGACCAGTCTTTCTATTTCTTATATACAACGGATAAAGCTCGTTTAATTTGAGAAAGATGGATTATAACCCTTCAAGCTTTTATCATCCTCAAACCCTTATTATCGTGCTCAATATTGATGTAATTAATATTGATTAAGGAGTTCATTTGATTTGTTTTCAACATTAACAACGAAAGAGGGGCAATAATAAGCAACGGAATCATAAAAATAATAAACTAAAACACTTTATCGAATCTTGATTCATTTTGTATGTATATAGTGTGACAAAGAAGAATTCGGTGGTGTTTGTTTACCTGTTGACAGTTCCATTAAAAGAACAACCTCTGAATCGCCAAGAGGTGAACCTTGTTTGACAAAAAAACAAGTCTGCCTCTTAATGGTTCCAAAACCCTGTGAATCATTTTGTAGTCTGAACCTCCCTTAACCATCAAGAGCCCTAATTACATAACAATTACCAAACAATTATATTTCATTTTGCACTATATCATAAGAGTCTCTTAATCATTCTGACCACTTAATTATTCTGCACCAAATCATTCAGCAACCGCCAAACAGCCCTGAATCCTAATTTGTATATGATCATGGCTACAAGATCTTGCTGAACCATGAAGGCTATGAAGTGTTTTTCCTTCTCCCATGGCGACAAAAATGGCGAACCGAAGAATACAAAGTCAACTTCGCTCCTTTCCCCAATCTCCATGTGGAATGGTCGAGAGGGGAGGAGATCAGGCTCCGAGTTTATGTCAATGGATATCTCTGATATTAGCACCGAATCATCCACAAGGATTTCGTTCACAAGTTTGACTCAAAACCCGAGTGGTAAAAGTAACAATAATCTCCGTGAATTTGCCTTCACTGACCTGAAAGCAGCCACGAGAAACTTTAGCCGGGCCCTCATGATCGGTGAAGGCGGTTTTGGAGGCGTTTATCGAGCTGTGATAAGAAATACAGATGATTCGAGTAAGAAGCTTGATGTTGCTATCAAACAACTTAGCAGAAGGGGATTGCAGGTTTAGTTTCTTGATCTTTTACTTGCACTTTCTTGAATATGAACACAAAAAATATAGTTTTGAGAAGTTGCAGCTTGCCAAAGTAGCAAAAGCTTGTCAATTTATGGTTGTTTTAATGGCATTCTTCTTGATTTATGTTAATTTTTTTGAAAGTATATGATTTTTATGTTTACTTTCTTGCCCAATGGTCATGATTGACTTTTTAGAGTCAAAGAATCTCGTTTTGAACTTCAAAATTTATGCAATTCTATATAAAGTTTGTTCGTAAGTTTGTAACCCCATTAAACTATACAATAAACTCTACGTGTTAATAAAACGATTGTTAGAGGCGGTTAACACTTTCATACTAATTACAGATTCTATAAGTACTAGGTTTGACATTGGTTAATAAGGAAACATGATATTGTGGTTCTATTTGGATTGAATTTTTCAGGGTCACAAAGAATGGGTCACGGAGGTGAACGTTTTGGGGTTCGTTGACCATCCGAATCTGGTCAAACTTGTGGGGTATTGTGCTCTAGATGATGAAAGAGGAATCCAACGTCTTCTTGTGTACGAATATATGCCAAATAGGAGCGTTCAAGATCATTTGTGTAACAGGTTTCAGAAGCCTCTTCCGTGGTCTACTAGACTCAAAATTGCGCAAGATGCTGCTCGTGGCTTGGCTTATCTTCACGAAGGCATGGAATTTCAGGTACTAGACTCAAAATAACTACATATAATTTATGTGCGTTAATTATGATTTCTGCCAACAAAAAGATGATTTATATGGTTGTTATTGATTTATGTTCATGTAGATAATCTTCAGAGATTTTAAATCTTCAAACATTCTCTTGGATGAGAATTGGAATGCGAAGCTATCGGATTTCGGGTTGGCTCGGCTTGGCCCGTCCGACGAGCTAAGCCATGTGTCGACAGCAGTAAGTTGAAACCCTCTTTAGTTATCCTCCTAAGGGTTTAAATGATTATGTGGGCTGTGTTGGGTTTGGGTTGGGTTGAGTTGGACAATAACCCATATAATGCGAATAAAAGAGTGAACGTAATTCGACCCGTTTTAAACCCAAAATTTAAAATTGAGTAAATTACGATTTTAGTCTCTGTGGTTTGTTAAAAAATTCTATTTTCATCCCCATGATTTCAAAATTTCAGTATTCATCATCTTTTTCGTCCTTATGATGTAAAATTTACTACTTTTTTCATTCCTATGGTTTACAATTAAAGTCTATATTTTAGTCCTTCATACTCAAAAGTAGTGTTTTGGACTCAAGGACGAAAATAGAAACGAATTGTAAACCATAGGTATGAAAACCGAAGATTAGAAACCACAAGGACTAAATCCGCAATTTTTAACAAACCACAAGGACGAAAAACGGAATTTACTCTCTAAAATTTTATTAATCTGAACAGGTAGTTGGAACCGTTGGATATGCGGCTCCGGAGTACGTCCAAACAGGACGGCTAACGTATAAAAGTGACGTATGGAGCTATGGGATCTTTTTATATGAACTAATCACCGGTCGACGGCCAATGGACCGTAACAAGCCAAAAAACGAGCAAAAGCTCTTGGAATGGGTTAGACCATATCTTTCTCGTGACCTCCGAAAATTCGAACATATTCTAGACCCTCGGCTCTCAGGGAATTACTCGCTCAAATCGGCCCAAAAACTAGCAGCCGTGGCTAACAAATGCTTGCTTAAACAACCAAGAATGCGGCCAAAAATGAGCGAAGTGTTGGAGATTGTGAACATGATTGTGGAAGATGCGAGTGTTGAGAGCCTCGAGGAATCATCACCGTGTTTCGAGAGTTTATCGACACCAAAAAATGGTGTTTGTGAGAAGTCCATAAGAGAAGGGTTGAAGAGAAGACTTGTAGATCCTATAGTTGGAGTTGGAGAGAATAAATGGTTGATTTGTTTGATGGGAAGTCCTAAAGTTATGAGCACACGTTAAATGAAAGTTTTAGTTGTTTTGGTATACTGCATAATTTGTGCGATAATGTTTTAATACATGTATTTATATAGTTGTATTTTTAAAATATACGTTATAAAATATCATTTAAAGAAATGTTAATCTAATTTTATATGATAATTTATGATGGCTATGGATGACTAACCACACGATTTACATATCATGAACATTAAGTTCATTTTGAAAGATTTCTAAATGATTCAAACTATATAAATGTGAAATGATAACAAAATAAAGTCACATATTAATCTTCAACCCATCATGACTCGTTCAACTTTGGTGTCGTAGAAGAAGCTATAAACAGTTTCTTGTTCCTTTTAGCTGATTAGAAAAGCTTGATATATGTTGGTTTTAGTTACAAGCATTTTGTTTAAATATTTACATTCTAATAACAAGATAATTATACAGTTAGATTGGATGGTCATCATTTCATTAATATTTAATTAGAAGGTTTGTGTTCCGTCCTTACTCCTTACAAAACAGGATCAAAATCATTTTAAACACGTTTAGGAAAATTCTTAAGGTAAATGGTTAATTCAAACCAAAAAAAACAATTTAGCAAATATTAATTTACTTACGTTCGCTTATAAACAAAATTAAATTAATTAAATTAAATAGTATAATTAGAACATTGGTGTATTCATGTGAAAAGAGTGGGTGAGAGTCCCACATAATCCAACGGCTGTAAAACAACTACCAGCTTGCATCATCCAACGGCTGCAAAAGAGTGAGTGGGAATCCCACATCGGCCGAGTAAGGCTACAAAGGCCATAGGAACACGTATAAAAGGCAAGGCGCTGGAAGGAAGAACTCATACCTTTCTCGGCCTTTTGGCTAAGATCAAGTGTAGTATCTGTTCTTATCAGTTTAATATCTGATACGTGGACCATCGGTCCACTCGATATTAATCTTATTTTTTATGGGGAAAGATCCATCACAATAGCTTGCTATTGGGTTCTTTATGCGTCGCCTTGGTGTTGCACTACTGCCTTGGCGTGGCGCACCCCTCCAATCTAGTATTAATGATTTTGTTGGAGTGTGTTGTTTTTTTTCTTATGGCAAATCTTAGATGAAGGGACCAAATGGCCTGGGTCGATCTGAAGTGTGTTATATCTTTACTTGGGCCAACTGCAATAAGTTGGTGTTTGAATAGTAGGATGGTGTAATTGGGAATTGGCTTTTAAATCCTCGTTCAAGCTAGAGTGCGACCAATGGAAGTCCAAGATCGTCAAGGAGCTGATCGTATAAAGGGTAGGTTGGATAAGTTGTGGTCAGGTTCAAGCGGGAGACTCCATAGCACAGTGGCGGGCCAACTCGGATCATTAAATAGAGGTGGTGCGGCATCATGTGCTGCTGTCCATTTTATCCACGAAGGTGTGCATGACCAACCACTCTCGGGGCAGTGCAGGTCTGGAAAAAGGAGTGTACACAGAAACACAGATTGGGTCTACGGTTCGTCAAACTGTTATGTGACTTGTACGGTGGTTTGAACACCGTTTATATTTCTTTTTTTGATGGGTTATAGAACTTTTAGGCCTCGTTTGTTTTTTCATTTTAAGCACTTAATCACCACTTATGTCTGATTCATTTACACGTTTTATAACTATTTCAGAACTGAAATCAGACTTAAGACTTCAACACCTCTTAAAAAACAAACGCCACCTTAGTGTGTTGCCTTTCAAAAAAAAGTATAAAAATGTAAAAGTATATGAAAGGCTATTTTTACAAAACGTTTTAGCCATTGGTAAAGAGCAAAATAATTTCTATCCAACGTTAACATTTTAGAGAGTCCGTTTACTAAACACTTACCTTGGTAAACGTTTACGACTTACCAGTTCAATTGTCTTATTAGGTGAACATAACAAAAATCGAGAATCTTATAAGGTAAGGGTTACCCGGTAAGTGAGAGTGATGACCTTAACCGGTAAATGTTTACTGATTATAAACGTTTGTCATCAATCCATTTTGACAGTCAAAAATGTTACCCCATAATGTAACGATAGCCGTGACTTTTGTGGTAAATGATCCCTTACATAAAACTTTGAATGTCAATAAAATATAAAAAAACTCGTTTAACCAATAAGTTTAATTTCTTTTTGTATACACTACATTGGTAAAAGATAATTTGAACAACAGATTGGTAATAAATACAAATGTCACAAAGCAAGTTTGCGTTTGATAATTTTCAATTAGAAAACAAATCATATATGTCTAATCTCTCCAGATTTTATTTCTTTTTATCCAACCAAACTATCATTAACACATAATTATAACTTTATCCTGTAAAAAGATAAATAAATATACGAGGGGTTAATAGATTGATCTTAACGAATGGAAAGAAGAGTGGGTGGGAGTCCCACATCGGCCAAATAAATAATAAAAAGATAAGAGGAATGCACATAAAAGTCAAGGCGGTAGAAGGAGTAAGGCATACCTTTCTCGGCCTTTTGGCTAAGATCAAGTGTAGTATCTGTTCTTATCAGTTTAATATCTGATATGTGAGCCATCGGCTCACTCGATATTAATCTTATTTTTTATGGGGAAAGATCCGTCACAATAGCTTGCTATTGGGATCTTTAAGCGTCGCCTTGGTGTTGCACTATTACCTTGGCCTGGCGCACCCCTCCAAATTTAGTTAATTTTTTTTTGCTTAACTCATTAAAGTTTCATATAGTTCTACTTAGCTCGTTAGTTCTTTTTATACCACAAGAAGTGAGAACTCTTTAATTACCATTAATAAACATAATACAACCGGTTTATTGATGGCATAGCTGAATTTGGCAAAACCATAAAGCCAATCTACCAAAAAACAACAGGCTCCATATCAGAAAACTATACATTGGCAAAACTGCTCCTAGGAGTGAGTATTAAGCATATTCAGATCACCCCTCTTTATGGTTAAAATCATAACTTTCTACTCTCAAGTATAGGGTTTATAAGTTTTGGTGTAGCACCTCCAATAGCTAGATTGTATTTTTTTTTTAAATTTAAAAAAAATCTCTAAATAAAAAAAGTGATTATTTACTTTAATATTTTTCACCAATAAAAAGCATGAATAATAAATGTTTTAGAATAATAATAGTCATATCAATTAATATCAAGAAAATAAGAGGGGCAATCATAAGTACGATAGGTTTACTATCGATTAAAGCACACACTTATGAGCTCATGGTTTTTTTGAAGTCGTTAAATAAACCATGTTTTCTTCTGGATTCTATTTGTAAAATATCTACCAAGTTTATTTGATTTGAAATTTTAAACACATCTAAAGAAAATTATTAACATGAATAGTCAAGTTTGAAAAAAAACAAACAAAAAGACAAGTTAATAGTTATAATGTGTGTTTTCCAACAATTAGGAAATGATTTATGTTTTGATAATTATAGTAAATTTAAACAAAAATAAAATACTTGAATGATAAACACTATTAATATATAACTAACAACTAACAAGTATGTGGAGAACAATGGAAAAGATGCCGAACTTACATGTTCACACGAATTTGGAATTGAACATAGAACAAACGAAATGTAATTTGTTGACTTATATGAAACATTGAAAATGTAAAAAAAAAACATGTTATCAAATCAATTAATAGAAATGTGTCAGAGAAATCGCTAGGGCAAATTTGCTCCCCTAACTATTGATTATGTTTTGTTAGATAACTTGGATTTTAAATATATAAATAATGTGAAATTGAAGATTTCCATCATTCTCGTGATATCTTAGGAAATAAAATTCATTTATTTTTGTTTAACTTCACATGAAAAAAAACTATTATTCCATATTGAATTTTAAAAAAAGAATCAAACACTAATATTATAAATCTCGACTTATTAAATTAATTTTTTTTTATTTCATGTTTGTGATTGACTCAAACTAAGTAGCTCGTTATAAGAGAAATTTTGTGTTAGTTTAGATTTGGCGGTAAAAAAAATACGTTGGATCAATCAAATAAAACAAATGTAAAGGAGATTGGAGAACATCAAAGTCCAACTGCTCTAAAACATGAAACAAATGTAAAAGAGAGTGGATGAGAGTCCCACATGACCAAATGAAAAATGCAAAGGCCATATGAACGCATATAAAAAGAAAGGCGATGGAAGGTAGAAGGCATACCTTTCTCGGCCTTTTGGCTAAGATCAAGTGTAGTATCTGTTCTTATCAGTTTAATATCTGATATGTGGACCATCGGTCCATTTGATATTAATCTTATTTTTTATGGGGAAAGGTCCATCACAATAGCTTGCTATTGGGGTCTTTAAGTGTCGTCTTGGTGTTGCACTACTGCCTGGCTTGGCGCACCCCTCCAATTCTAGTTTTAAAGTTTTTTAATCCAAATGATGATTAATAATTATACTTATAAGTTTGGTATGTCTAGTGTTCTCTTAATTGTATGATTCTTGCTGCTATCATTTACAATTGAAACTTGTATCTAATCCTGGGGAATTTATATAGAAACCAAGAAATTTATATCTTCAATCCATGGGGGTGATCTAAAATAGTTTATCGTTGATTATTCAATCTGAATAATCTATATTCAGATAGTTGTCGCACTCTCATTTTCACAACCAAATTTGAGTTAACTTTCCTCTATATATATATATATATGTCATCAATTCATCTGTAAAAACTGTTTCTTTATAACTGTAGATTAACATGTCATACATAAATAATTAAATATGCAGTTTTTTGAGCATGGGACGGAAAGTCAAAGAAGAGAGTTGGCTGGTCAACTTATCGGTCATGTGTTGCCTCTTAGTCTTCAAATGTACGGTTGCAGACTCGTTCAAAAGGTGATTAATTGAGCTCTGAACCTGAAACTGGTCTCTTGATTACTTATTTCTTGTTTATGTTTCCATTAAGAAGTTGTAGAAATGTATTCAGGCATTGGAAGTGGTTGATGTTGATCAGCAGACTCAACTGGTTGCTGAGCTTAATGGTTCAGTCATGAAATGTGTTCGTGATCAGAATGGTAATCACGTTGTTCAGAAATGTATTGAATGTGTCTGTCAAGATCAGATTCAGTTTATAGTTTCGTCTTTCTTTGGGCAAGTTGTTTCTCTTTCTTCACATCCTTATGGTTGTCGGGTCATACAGGTAAAAGAAAAACTTTCAATAATATTTACTTTGATGCTTATATTGGAAACTTTAGTGAAATATTAATTGTAATTTTGATATAAACAGAGGGTTTTGGAGCACTGTGATGGTCCAAATACACAAGTTGTAATGGATGAAATCATGAACTCAGTTTGTACTCTAGCACAAGATCAATACGGAAATTATGTTATTCAGGTATTTACCCTTATATTTTTGACCTGCATTCATTAATGAATATATATATATATATATATATATATGTATATATATCATTAAGATCTGCACGTATTGGTTGATCAGCATGTCCTGCAACATGGTAAACCACACGAACGATCAGCTGTTATCAGCAAGCTGACTGGACAAATAGTAAAGATGAGTCTGCAGAAGTTTGCTTCAAATGTTGTCGAGAAATGTTTGACTTATGGCAGCCCAGAAGAGCGCCAAATTCTCGTGAATGAAATGCTTGGTTCCACAGATGAAATTGAACCACTACAGGTGACCAACTTACTCTTTTCTTGGATCATGTAGGGGCTGTTTACCAACACAAATTGGGTAAATGCTAAATGGTTAAGCGTTGACTTGATAGTCAGAAGTCTTGGTAAACAACATCATCTCTTACTGGGCAAGAGGCTCTTATGCAGTAAGAGACAATCAGCAGTAAGGGTCTGTTTCGTTGGTTTTTCCATCAAGTCTGTATGGATAAAGCTGTCTTTGTGGATTAATATATCTATATAGATTATGATGGTTTTTGTTTGGAGGGTTTTTGTTTGGAGGGTTTTTTCATAAATAAAAGGGACATGTTTTTTAATTGGAGGTGGCTGGTCTGGTAAAAACCTGCCTTTCTGCATAAGCTCCCCCTTAGAAGGTCACTGAATATGCCAATTTTTATATAACTAAGCCACTACCAAATGGTCATGTATACCTGACCAAATAAGCTGCGAGTCCCCTTAAGCCAAATAAGCTGCCAGTCCCATTAAGCTTATTAAGCTGCTGCGTAACTAACTATGATTGTTGTAATGCGAAAATACGGGCGATGATGAAAGACCCTTTTGGAAATTATGTCGTACAGAAGGTTCTAGAAACCTGCAATGACCAGAGCCGCAGACTTATACTGTCACGTATAAAGGTCCATTTGGCTGCTCTGAAGCGCTACACATTTGGGAAACACATTGTCTCTCGTGTCGAAAAGCTCATCACTTCAGGAGGTAAGAAACATGTTCTAAAAACAAACTAGTTCAAGATTTCTTGATTTCTATATATGAGGATATATATATATATATATATATATACATTCTTGGTTACTTTTTTTATTTGCAGAAAGGCACATTGCATCATCGACGACTTCTAGTTCTTGAGACATCCTGTTTTCGATCAGAAACTAATAAGGAGACACTAATCAATTGAAGAATAAATAAAGTTTCACTAAGATCTCATCTCTTATGTGATGGAAAATGGTGGTAAAAGAGGATAGGACCATAGAGAAGGTTGATTGATTTGTAGATGGGGTGTTGATTTTTTGATAGTATACATATGGTTTTTTACATATCTTGACTTGTAAAGATTTGAGAGAGAAGTGTAAATGATCGATGATGATGGCAGTTGGTAGAGAAGAATTAACATGGTATGAGGCTATGTATAGGACCTGGTCTATATGTACATATGCTCAATTTTGGTTCTGAAAAGATACATATATTTTTTTGGCTCTAATATCATGATAGAATATGTGAAACCTCATTAGATTATTCTTCAAAAGAGTTCTTGAAAAGAGAAAGGAGGTTCCAACATATATCGAGGAAAAATTATTTAAGTGTAGCCGACTAAATGTGATGGCAGGCAAGCCAATAATCAACACACAATTTTGATCAACAAACGATATGCGACATGTTATGATAATAATTTTAAGCAATTAATAAAACAAAAACTGGTTTATTCTGAATGTAGCACTTAATGATTTACTAAGATGACTTGTGGTCCCTAGTTGAGCTCCCCTGGTGCCAAATTGGTCGTATGTGATTTGCATATGTAGTCCGATTCCTTTATATAATAATTATTGACCATATTGTACACATAAAATCTTATTTAAATTATACAAGAAACATTCTCCAATAAAACTATTTCATCACTTTATTTTTATTATATATTTTTATTCCAACATATCTTCATCTCAGTAACCATTTTATCATACAACAACTTTTTCACTGTTTCAAATTTAATTATTTTAATTTTTGGTATTACAAACCTGAAATTAAAATTAAGTCAAGTTCTTATTAAGTAAGATATGAGCTTTACGAGTTTAATGAGCCCAACTTCATTTTGGGCTTAAATACCTTTGGGCCAAAATTAGGTTTTAGCCCATATTCCAAGCTGCCGTAACGTAACGGCATCAAACCCCAGGTAACGGCTCCGTTTAAGAATCCTCGTTCTTGATTACTTAAAAAAGGGTCCCACGTAACCGATTTTCAGGAAAGCCGCCGACTTAGACGGACGGAGACGGAGACGGAGACGGTTGTTCTGCCGCATTTTTTTTAGTTTCACAATTAGATTGAAAAGCGTTTGATGGTGGCGCGTTCACACCACTCTCCGGATTTCCTCCTTATGCGTTTCGCCGATATAGTTTTGAAGGTATTTTCTTTGATTTTCAATTAATCGTGAGGTAATCAATTTCTTAATTTGTATAGATATAGATACACGCGGTAATTGCGTTTAAAAGTCGAAAGTATAAGGTTGAAGATTAGGTATACTTGCTCCGCTTGAATTAAATTGAGTGATTTGGATTGAACCTTGAGTTTTGATTTTGGGGATAGGGTTTGATGGTTTTCTTAAAAATATCTGGAAAAAAGATCGATTTTAAAGTTTATCTCTAAAACATTACGTGATGGTTTTTTCTTTTCGTGATTCAATTTGTGTGATTGGTTAGAGCAGGTATGTTAGAGGCCAGTAATCCTTCTGTAAATTAGGTGTTATACAAGTTAGGACCAAATATTATATATATATATATATCCATTTAGCTCTATTGACTGTTTACCCTTTGGTTTGGTTTAGTTGAAGAAGCAGTAGTAAACGGTTTGTTTAGCCATTTATAGGAATCTTTACATGAAGATGACTTTTCATGAACAAGATCCTGATGTTGTTAGATGGGGGCTTCATCATCTTATGGACATTTGTTCCGTATCTAATGCTGGATCTCCTGGTGCTTTTACTCGTTATGATAAAGATTTCTCTCGTGTTGAGTATGTAAGCGAAGGTTATTGTGTTTCAAATAATGCGAATATTGAGAATGATGAGATGATTGCACGTGCTTTTCAAGAAGAACTATCACGACTAACGTTAGAAGAAAATCATGGATCACCTGAAGAGGATCATCAAAAAGAATCTGTACTTGCTCAAGATTGGCTTGCCCCTTCAAAAAGACATGGTAATTATAGTAGTGGGTGAAATCATAAGTCCAAAGACTTTCTTTCTTTTTTGGAAATATATTCTGATAAATGAATCTGTTATAAACTGCAGAGATTGAGAGCATTTATGAACAAGATTTGGAAAATGAAAACAGGACATGCAACTTATTTGAAGAAAGATCAGGTGATTATGACAATCAATCATGTTCATGTTCTTCCCCTGAGATGGCAGATGAATCTACTCTTGATGGTGAAGTTGGAAAGAGGATAAATCAAATGGTTCCCATCCGTGTAAGTTTTGTCTTTGCTTCTGACTCTGTGTAACACCCTCAAATCTGGAAAAGAGCGACTAAATCATTTTAAGCTCTAAACCATTTTTTCATTATGTAGGTAATAACTTTTAGGCCACATAAATCAATTATATACTCTTTTTGTGTCATATAGTTAATGTAACAATACAAACACACACACACAGACATACTCTACGTAACCTGATTATGTACAAAGTTAGATATGTCGTTTCAATGTCTTAATTTCGATTATATTGCAGCATGTTCCTAAGGTAAATGGAGAAGTGCCCTCTGCTGATGAAGCAACATCAGATCATCAGAGGCTAATGGACAGGTCCATTTTTCTTCTACTCTTTACAGTTTCTAGTTGTTTATAGATGATTTTGATGACTTCAATATTCGGTTGTTATCCTTCATGCTATGTGCTTTCCAATGATAAGAGTTTGATCTTTCCAGATTGCAGCTTTATGATCTTGTTGAGCTAAAAGTTTCAGGAGATGGTAACTGCCAGGTTTGTACCTCACAAAATTTTTACTACCAATATTACGTAAAAATAAACCTTAAACCCTAAACCCTAATTGTTATGTCTAATAGAAATTCATGGTATTTGAGAGAATGTTATTTTTTTTCTTCTGGTGTATCTAGAAACAAGATTTTGATAAAACACCTTATTATTCTTTCCCATTTTTTGTTTAGTTTCGCTCCTTGTCAGATCAAATTTACCGCTCGAGTGATCACCACAAGCTTGTGAGAGAACAAGTTGTTCATCAGGTAGGTTGAATATATGAAATTATCATATTGGTGGGCACTGTTAACTCTTGCAGTATCGTGATATTGATGGTTTTTTGGTTGTTTTTTTATTCATCAGCTCAAGTTTTATCCAGAACTGTATGCTGCTTATGTTCCCATGGCTTATGACGATTACTTAAAGAAAATCAGCACGTATGTTACAAATTCACTTCGACTTTTATAATGTGCTGTTTTCCTTTTTTATTTCTAATGTCTAAAGCAAAACCGTTACAGGGCTGGCGAATGGGGGGATCATGTTACGTTGCAGGCTGCTGCTGATGCGGTAAAGACAATCTTTATCTATATAATCTAGTCTCTGATATGGTCCCTTTGACACACGACTAACTTCCATCATTAATAATTGCAGTTTGGAGTCAAGATATTCGTCTTAACTTCATTTAAAGATACTTGTTACATTGAGATTCTACCATGTACTCAAAAGTCAAAGAGAAGTAAGTTTCTGGAATTCTTCTCAATTTAATTTCAGCAGCATTCAGAAGGAAATATTATCTGCTAGAATAAAACATGCATTTGCAGATTCATACTCGAATGTCATATGAGCTTTGCTACAACATTGTAATCACTATGATGATGATGATAGTTCTTTAGTTATTCATCTTGCATTCATTATGTTAAGTTTGGCAATTTTGCTAACTGGCATGTGAATTGTGTGCAGTCATCTTCTTGAGTTTTTGGGCTGAAGTGCACTACAATTCAATTTATCCTGAAGGAGGTAAGTTACAGATTTTTTGCCTAATGGGAAAAAAATTATATTACAAAATGGATTCGATAAATTGTTTTGTTAAACAGAGCTGCCGAGCATGGAGCAGAGAAAGAAGAAAAAGTGGTGGATGCTTGGGAGTTGAATGGCTGGCTGTAACAGGTGAACTGCTTGTACAGAGACTATATTAGGATGCTGTATAGATTTCAAATTATTGTTTCAGTTATGTATATTCCATTTTTAACTTACTGAGTTAGCGGTTAGTACTTGGTATAATAAATTTTGCAGAAAACATAGGAAATTCTGAAAATGTTGCATGTTAGTGCCAACCCCTTTTGAATCTATTTATAATAGACCTCAGTTTTGGCACTATTCAGCTCATCCCCATGGATGGATGCATGGATTGGAGGATACAAGTTTCTTGGTTTCTGTATAAAATCCCCAAGACTAGATTTAGATACAAGTTTCAATCGTAAATGATAGCTGCAAGAACCATACATTTTGGGGAACACTAGAAATCTCTAGAGACTTCTGAAGCCAATCTTCATACAGACGCCCGTTTAGTTGATTTTGCAGTAACAAGTAGCTGATGTAGAGCTCCATCTTCAAACCCGAAACAAGACAAAAAAAACACTGTCAATCCTTCATCGATTGATTATCTAGAATACAACCATGAAGCTGTTGTGATTCTCTAAAGCAATGACGAAAGTTGAGTTGCCATGCAGCAGCCAGTATGCGAGTGAAAGCAAATCCGATTTCACACGAGATAAGGTGTTAACTCTAGGGTCTAAAATGGTAATCGAACAAACACACCGAGCTGCAACACCACCACCTATGCTTCCTTCCTAAATGGCATTTTAGATCGTTTTTGTGCTTACTTTCATGTAATGCTATTTTTGTACCACACCAGTGACTGAAACATATGGCAATTATATAGACTTTAATGTATTTTTAGATTGAAATGCAAATATTTAAACGTAAGCCAATCCTGAGCAAGTACAGATTCTTTATGATGATCCATGATTATCCTCTAATGTATGTCGTGATAGTTGTTCTTGAAAAGCACGTGCAATCATCTCATCGTTCTCAATATTGGCATTATTTGAAACACAATAACCTTCGCTTACATACTCGATACTAGAGAAATCTTTGTCATAATAAGTAAAAGCAGCAGGAGATCCAGCATTAGATACGGAACAAATGTCCATAAGATGATGAAAACCCCATCTAATAACATCAGGATCTTGTTCATGAAAAGTCATCTTCATGTAAAGATTCCTATAAACGGCTAACCGAACTGTTTACGACTGCCTTTTCAACTAAACCAAAGGGTAAACAGTCAATAGAGAGCTAAGTGGATATATATATATATATATATATATATTTGGTCCTAACTTGTATAACACCTAATTTGCAGAAGGATTACTGGCCTCTAACATACCTGCTCTAACCAATCATATAAATTGTATCATGAAAAGAAAAAAACCATCACGTAATGTTTTAGAGATAAACTTTAAAATCGATCTTTTTTCCAGATATTTTTAAGAAAACCATCAAACCTGACGGTTCAATCCAAATCACTCGATTTAATTCAAGTGGAGCAAGTATACCTAACCTTCAACCTTATACTTTCGACTTTTAAACGCAATTACCGCCTGTATCTATACAAATTAAGAAATTAATTACCTTACAATTAATTGTAAATCAAAGAAAATGCCTTCAAAACTATAATCGGCGAAACACATAAGGAGGAAATCCGGAGAGTGATGTGAACGCGCTACCAGTAAACGGTTTTCAATCTGATTGTGAAACTAAAAAAATGCGACAGCACAACCGTCGTCCGTCTAAGTCGATGGCTGTTACGTGGGACCCTTTTTAAGTAACCAAGAACGAGAAGATTCTTAAACGGAGCCGTTACCGCCACCTGTTCCTGGGGTTTGATGCCGTTATGCCACTAATATGGGCTCAAAGCTAATTTTGGCCCAAAAGTATCTAGCCCAAAATGAAGTTGGGCTCATTAACCTCGTAAGAACTTGACTTTAATTTTAATTTCAGGTTTGTAATACTAAAAATTAAAATAATTAAATTTGAAACAGGGAAAAAGTTGTGGTATGACAAATGGATACTGAGATGAAGATATGTTGGAAAAAAACCATAATAAAAATAAAGTAATGAAATAGTTTTATTGAAAAATGTTTCTTGTAAAATTTAATTAAGACTTTATGTGTATAATAAGATGAATAATTATTATAGTAAGGAATCGGACTACATATGCAAATCACATACGACCAATTTGGCACCAGGGGAGCTCAACTAGGGACCACAAGTCATCTTAGTAAATCATTAAGTGCTACATTCAGAATAAATCATTTTTTACTTTATTAATTGCTTAAAATTATTATCATAACATGTGATATATCGTTTGTTGATCAAAATCACATATTGATTATGGGTTTGCCTGCCATCACATTTAGTCGGCTACACTTAAATAATTTTTCCTCGATATATGTTGGAACCTCCTTTCTCTTTTCAAGAACTCTTTTGAAGAATAATCTAATGAGGTTTCACATATTCTATCATGATATCAGAGCCAAAAAAATATATGAATCTTTTCAGAACCAAAATTGAGCATATGTACATATAGACCAGGTCCTATACATAGCCTCATACCATGTTAATTCTTCTCTACCAACTGCCATCATCATCGATCATTTACACTTCTCTCTCAATCTTTACAAGTCAAGATATGTAAAAAACCATATGTATACTATCAAAAAATCAACACCCCATCTACAAATCAATCAACCTTCCCTATGGTCCTATCCTCTTTTACCACCATTTTCCATCACATAAGAGATGAGATCTTAGTGAAACTTTATTTATTCTTCAATTGATTAGTGTCTCCTTATTAGTTTCTGATCGAAAACAGGATGTCTCAAGAACTAGAAGTCGTCGATGATGCAATGTTCCTTTCTGCAAATTAAAAAGTAACCAAGAATGTATATATATATATATCCTCATATATAGAAATCAAGAAATCTTGAACTAGTTTGTTTTTAGAACATGTTTCTTACCTCCTGAAGTGATGAGCTTTTCGACACGAGAGACAATGTGTTTCCCAAATGTGTAGCGCTTCAGAGCAGCCAAATGGACCTTTATACGTGACAGTATGAGTTCGCGGCTTTGGTCATCACAGGTTTCTAGAACCTTCTGCACCACATAATTTCCAAAAGGGTCTTTCATCATTGCCTGTGTTTTCGCATTACAACAATCATAGTTAGTTACGCAGCAGCTTAATAAGCTTAACGGGACTGGCAGCTTATTTGGCTTAATGGGACTCACAACTTATTTGGTCAGGTATACATGACCATTTGGTAGTGGCTTAGTTATATAAAAATTGGCTTATTCAGTAAGCTTCTAAGGGGGAGCTTATGCAGAAAGCCAAGTTTTTTTTTCCAATCCTACCACTTCCAATTAGAAAACATGTTCCTTCCATTTATAAAAAAACCCTCCAAGCAAAAACCATGATAATCCATATAGATATGCTAATCCACAAAGACAGCTTTATCCATACAGACTTGATAGAAAAACCAACCAAACAGACCCTTACTGCTGATTGTCTTTTACTGTATAAGAGCCTCTTACCCAGTAAGAGATGATGTTGTTTACCAAGACTTCTGACTATCAAGTCAAAGCTTAACCATTTAGCATTTACCCAATTTGTGTCGGTAAACGGCCCCTACATGATCCAAGAAAAGAGCAAGTTGGTCACCTGTAACGGTTCATTTTCATCTGTGGAACCAAGCATTTCATTCACGAGAATTTGGCGCTCTTCTGGGCTGCCATAAGTCAAACATTTCTCAACAACATTTGAAGCAAACTTCTGCAGACTCATCTTTACTATTTGTCCAGTCAGCTTGCTGATAACAGCTGATCGTTCATGTGGTTTACCATGTTGCAGAACATGCTGATCAACCAATAGATGCAGATCTTAATTATATATATATATTCATTAATGAATGCAGGTCAAAATAGAAGGGTAAATACCTGAATAACATAATTTCCATATTGGTCTTGTGCTAGAGTACAAACCGAGTTCATGATTTCATCCATTACAACTTGTGTATTTGGATCATCACAGTGCTCCAAAACCCTCTATTTATATCAAAATTACAATTAATATTTCACTAAATTTCCAATATAAGCATCAAAGTAATTAATATCGGTAACTTTTTTTTTACCTGTATGACCCGACAACCATAAGGATGTGAAGAAAGAGAAACAACTTGCCCAAAGAAAGACGAAACTATAAACTGAATCTGATCTTGACAGACACATTCAATACATTTCTGAACAACGTGATTACCATTCTGATCACGAACACATTTCATGACTGAACCATTAAGCTCAGCAACCAGTTGAGTCTGCTGATCAACATCAACCACTTCCAATGCCTGAACACATTTCCACAACTTCTTAATGGAACAGAAACAAGAAACAAGTAATTAAGACACCAGTTTCAGGTTCAGAGCTCAATCAATCACCTTTTGAACAACTCTGCAACCGTACATTTGAAGACTAAGAGGCAATACATGACCGATAAGTTGACCAGCCAACTCTCGTCTTTGACTTTCCGTCCCATGCTCAAAAAACTGCATATTTTAATTATTTATGTATGACATGCTAATCTACAGTTATAAAGAAACAGTTTTTACAGATGAATGGATGATATATGTATATATACACCTTTTGTATGACATAATTCCCAAAAACATCAGTCATCAAACTACGAGCATGAGGAATAATCTCAGGAAATATCATATTCTTTTCTTCAACCGTGGCCGTTTCAAGCTTCTGCTGAATAAACCGACTTCCATACTGATCCGTGCTACAACATACAAAAAAAAACAACAAACGCAATGATGGATCTATATGAAAAAACGAAAAAAAAACCCAAAGAAACACCTAAGCATACCTGAACTCAATAACATGATCAACAACATCAGAAAGCTCAAAAGATTTGCTTTTATTGTTCTTGAGTTCATCTAACAACGATGAAGCATATCTTCGATCTAAATTAATGTCAGCTTGTGGATTCCAAGATCCATGAACTCCGCCCACTGAGTTTCTGAAAGGTTGAGCAAAGTGGATGGCGGCCCGTTCTTGCTGTGATAACGTTCTAGAACCCGTGAGGGCAGAATTGTCCATTAAGTTTCCTTGATATGGCATGGGACGACTATATGTGGGATTCCCATATAGATGATTTAAGCTGCCGGATCTACTAAAAAGTGGCGAACCGTATTGCTGGTTTTGTTGAGCAAGAAGTGCCTCTAGATATACTTTTTGAAGAGCTTGCATATCTTCATGGCCATGTGAAACGACAAAATTGTTTTTTCCGCGAGGGAGATTGCCTGAGGTGGTTACACCGTGGTTTGTGTAGTCGGAAGAGTTCATCATGTATTGACCATGAACAGAAGAATCCATGGATGGTGAATGAAGGCAAGATGATGCCGGATAATTACATCTTCTCAGAAATTGCTGCCTCTTTCCAGCAGCATTTAAAGTTGAAGCTGAAAAATATGAATTAAAAGGCAATGTAGTAAACCAAACCAAATAAATCCAATATATCCCACTCGAAAGTAGGGTCTAGAGGGGTTGAATGTACATACGTAGATCTTACCTCAAACACGAGGATCTAGAGGTTGTTTCTATATATATATATATAGGGTCCGGTTCAAGGGAAAACCTCAAAAAAAGAAAAAACTGAAGAACACCCTGGAAGCCTTCCACCCGGACGGTATGCACGAATGCATATTGGTAATTTGTAACATGCACTCGTGCATAGAAGAAAACAACTTCAATCGCTTGTATACATTTGTGGATACCGTCCGGATAGAGGGCTTTCAGGGTGTTGTTTAGTTTTTTTTTTTTAGGTTTTCCCCTGAACCTCCCTCTATATATATATGTGTGTACATATATATAGACACGTCTTCAAATACAAACTCCCCCAAGGTTACAAACTCGTGAAAACCAATACAAAAATAATTTGTGAGAAAGCAGTTTGTCTATATATATACAGGGTCAAGGTTCAGGGAAAACCGTAAAAGATGAAAACTGAGGAACACCCTGATAACCGTTTATCTAGATGATATGCACATGTGCATACAAGCAATTTGTCTGGTATGCACGTCTGCATATGTGCATAAAAACCAAGAAACATCTTCAATTACTTGTATGCACACGTTCATACTGTCCAGATGCTGGTGACCAAGATGTTTCTCGGTTTTTCAAATTTTTAGGGGTTTTCCTGAACCTACCTCCCTCCCCCCCCCCCCCCCTCTCTCTCTCTCTATATATATATATATATATGTATATGTATAGAGGAAAGTTCAAATGTGAACTCATTTTTGGTTGTGAACGTGAAGACGAATCTCAGCCACTTATCAGGTCAATAAAGGCGGCTTTGACCTGGTTCACCTCCTTTAATAATCTCCACCCTCCCATGAATCGCGTCAATCCTCCGTGATCGCGTCCACCATAACCGAAGATGTGTGGCTGAGATTCGTCCTCACGTTCACAACCAAAAATGAGTTCACATTTGAACCTAACCCTATATGTATAATATATATATAATGTACCTGAAGCAAGATGATTATTTGTAGCAGGATATCTAGTAGGCATCTGACCAGATAAATCCATCCCAGGTAAACTATCAACCTGATTACGTAAGCTGGGACCATCTAGTTTTGCAAATTCATACATGTTTCGGTTAGAATTAAGATCAGCAGAAGAAGCAGCCCTCCTATGGAAGTTCACCGGTCCATCAATCCCAGACTTTCTAACATTCATATCACCAATATTTGCATTCTCCCTAGGAATATCAACATATTTATTATTACTCCCAAGATTATCTTTTCTCGAGTTATCACCAATCCGATGCTGATAACTCATCCTCTGATCATTCATAGCATCAAAATAACTAGATTGTGAATGATTATCTCCATCAGAAATGCGACTTTTTGAAAGATTCAAGCTAGATAAAGAAGATGCAACATCATTAAGCTCAGACATTCGAAGGTCGTTTAGTGTAGGACCTCCTATAACGGCTTGCTTATCAGTAGACCGAACCATGCTACTACCCACAGGTGGAATTCCGGGACTAGGGGCTCTCCTGACCAATTGTGGCTCACGTTTTCTACTATTTGAAAGTGACGAACCCACGGCAGGTGTAAAAGAATGTGGAACCGATGAATTCAGGTTCTGGAATCTAGATAAGTCTTCAGATGTTTCATTTTCGTTACATAAACTCGAAGAATGGGAATTAGAGATGCCCCTTATGTTCATAACATCACTAATCGCATTCTGGCTTGCAGGACGAGAAATTCGATTGGATGAAGACATTGGCTGGTCTAGTCCTTCCTGCAGAAGATAGAGGCACTCCAATTAAAGATCATCATAAAAAGATAGATTTAAAAAAAAATTAAGGTAGCGTTTGTTTTTTAAGAGGTGTTAGAAGTCTGAAGTTTGATTTCACTTTTTGATTTATAAGAGGCCATGCTGAAGTCTGAAATCTGAATCAGTTAGTATGTTTGTTTTTACATCTGAAGTCTGAAATCTGAATCAATCATTGATCTATAAATCCCTAACAATGCGGGTCTACATGAATAAGAGGAATTAAGTGATGAGGTTCACTACTAAACGAAAGACTTTTCCCTACGGACTTTTCCTTGGGAAGTCTGTCGCTAAAGGGTGATTCCTCACAAAACTGTCACAAAAGTTGGTGGGTAAATTGTTGATGGGTAATTCAAATCAGTTACAGATTACCCAGGGATTCTCTGGATGATCCGTTGGTATTTTCTTAAAAAAAATCGAATTTTACTGAACCATTAGTATTTTCCTGGTGATCCGTGGGTAATCACCTACAGAGATTTTTCTGGGTAATTTTTATGGGTAAAAGTCATTTGTTTTGTAGTGGTTACCACTTTTTTTCAGATGATTTTCAGACTTAAAAAGGGTTTGAAAAAAAAACAAAAAAAACAAACAGTCTAAATATAAAAACGTTTGAATCGTATAAGTAATAAGTGGTCATTAAGAGGTAAAAAATTGAAAAAAACAAACAGAGTAGTGATAGATTTCACCTGAAGAATATCTGCAAAACTTTTCCTTCTACTACCCATTCCAGGAGCTGTTAAGCCAATCAAACCATCACCTCTATCGATCCATTCATCAGAGTTTTTCCGTTGAAGAGTTTGTGTCTTTCCGGTTGCAGCTTTCCTCATTTCCATCAATTCAGATTCAGCATCTTTATGAATAGCTAAACCAGCAGGCTGCATAGAAAACAATGAAGAACTACTACCACAACCAATACCATCATCATTCTTCTTCCACCAATCCCTATTTCCTTCGCTATTCGACCCTCCTACCTGAAATCTTTGAGCAACCCGCCAATCTTCTTTCGACAACAATGGTGGAGGAAGTCTTGGATTAAAGTTTCCATGTGCATAATAATAAGCTAAATACATAGGATGAGATCGAAGCTCTTCATCTGTTAAAACTCCATTACTACTACTACTACTACCAATAGTACTATTTCTGTTATCAATCTGTATATGATCAGAGTTTCTAAACAGACTTCCAACAGCGCTTAATGAACCTTCAACAGTTGGTGGAGCACTACCACTCCTATTCATATTAAGATCTCTTTCTTGAACCCCAACCGCTGAACTACTATCCCTTTGGCGGAGTATTAATTCGAGCTCGTTTTCTAAACTATTATCTTGATTTCCTGTTAAAGATTTCATCATACCCTCTTCCATCTTTATTCACATGTGAATACACCACTACTCCCTATTATCCAAAAACCCTAATTTTCCCAAATGCTAAAGAAAATCAAGAATTTAGATCAAGATTTCCATGATTCACTATAGTACCATAAAGAAAATCAAGATTTCAGATCAAGATTTCCAGATTGAGTACCTAAAGTGAATCAAAAGAAAACACAAAGTTACACACACACACATATACAAATAAAAATAAAAAAACTAAATGTGATTCAAGCAATCAATCATGGAAAAAAAAAAAAAACCCAAATCTATTATACAAAAATACACTCAGAAACAATCAGAAATTGCGAATGAATTTATGAAGGGATTGAATCAAAAATAACTTACGGTTGTGATATTGTTAGAGTAAGAACGTTGAATCAGGGTCGATAAAATAAAACTCACGTGAACCATATGTAGGTTTGAAATTCACAAATCTAGGAAAGGAGTTTGGAAAGAATAAAAAAAGTAAAAGTAAGAATGATATGAAATGGGCGAAGGAGGTGGAGATTTTTCGAAATATAGTTAGAGATTAATATGTGTGTGTATGAAGGAATTGGAGGAAGGGATTATTACTGAATCTTGGATTCATACAAAAAGATCGGAAATTATTTCATTTTATAGGTTTACGTGCATGGCAACATGGTTCTACTCTGTTTTCTTATATCAACAACACGAGGGTTTCCTTTTTTTTCTTTTTTTAATAATTTCTTTTTCATATATATAAATACTTTATGGTATATGTATGATTTTGTATTTTTGATTTACGGTAAGAATCACAAGAATAATTAATGGGGATCATATATTTTGGCCAAATATAAGACCTATCATTAATTTTTAGGGTTTGTTTTCTTGAAAAACAAGAAAAGTAGAAAACCCTGTTTTTTTTTTTTTAAAGACTAGAGTAAATTACATTTTTAGTCCCTATGGTTTGTTAAAAATTGGGATTTTCGTCCTTGTGATTTAGATATCATGGTTTTCGTCCCTGTAATTTTTAAATCATTATTATTTTCGTCCTTATGAATTATAATTTATCGTTGTTTCAGTCCTTATTGTTTATAATTCTTTACTATTTTTGTCATTTGTACTTAAGAAGGTAGGAATTAGTTCAGGGACGAAAATACAAATAAATTACAAACCATTAGGACTAAAATCGTAATTTCTAAACTACATGGACGAAAATTGTAATTTTTAACAAACCATAGGGAAAAAATGTAATTTACTCAAAATAGTATTATGGTCGTAAATTTTGGACGGTAGTGTCATAAAGAAAAGGTTATTATATTTATTTTGTGACGATTAATAAAAGAAATTGTTAATATTTCTTTTTATAACTAAGATTATTGGGGTTAATTTTGTGCATCTCACTAATTCTATGTAGATTAACGGTATGTTGAACAACTGATGCGTTAGATCCAAGTTTGGTGTGACATTTAAGCCGAGACAGAACAAGACAGAATGAGACATAAATCTACTTTTTTGTTGAACAAAATTAAAGAGATGAGACAAGATAGTTAATTTAATAAACATGAGTTAAAATCCTACAACTTTGCATAATTCTTTCATCTGTCCACCACATTCTCACCGTCTAGCCTCTGGGCACGTCAAAACCGCATGAATTCACCGGGGTGGAGCACGATATGCCAAATCAGCATAGGTTAGGTGTTATTGATGGAACATGATAAGCCTATCTTTCTCCATATGGAGGTGCTACGGGCACATAGAGACGTGGTAGAGGAAGCCTGAAAAGGCGAAGGTCGAGTTGTAGGTCACTTGACTTGCATCGAGTTGGTGGCTGATTGGGCTTTTGATTTGACCAAAGCAGAGAAGCTCGTCTTCTTGTTATCCAAAAGCAAAGGTCGGTCAGCCCCAGCCCCAAAACATCAAATGAAATTGTTGGCATGTTCAGTCTCGTTTGCACACCAAATACACCCTGAAAGAACTAGAACCGGTGATGACTATAGAGCAAACTAATATCTTACCAGTTGAGCTTATCCTCAGGATCCATGTATTTGAAAAGATAAAAAAAAGTTACATGTTCAAACTCAAGTGAGTGGGTAAGATTTACGTAGACCAAACAAAATATATCATGCCCGCCAATAAAGTCTAGAGTAAGATAACCGTAAACAACGATAAAATAAAGAAAATATATAAACCGAAATCAGAATAAAAAGAAGTAAACGAATATCAAAAATTAATAATAAGGGAAAAAAAGGTAAACAATATTAATGTATAAAAGACATGAAATCGAGAATTGAATGGTTCAAAGGAGGAGTACAAACTAAAAAGGAACAACACCTCTTCATGCTAATAAGCATGCTAATAAGCACAAAGAGGGGAGACAAAATTCCATACTAAACATCCCAACATACACCAACAAATAATTAATAATAGTAACAAATAATAGCCCATGAGAAGCAAAAAGGGTGTATAATCTATTTCTATATTCATCACCAACAACAATCAACCTTAAATATAAGTACCACGATCAGAACAATTGTTTAGCGATTTCAGATAGCGCTGTATACGTTCCAATAACCGCAGACACAACCCCAACCGTAATGATCAAGGCACACAATGATCTCTGCCAATCAAAGAGCAACACAAGAGTTATGAAACAAACAAAAAGAGTGTGTATCACGGTTTTTGTAACCATAGGTTCCCAGACCAGTTGGCGGGCCCCACAACTAATCCCCCGGGGTGTTGTGGGGACTCAAGCTGGTCTGGAAATCCCTCAAGGCCGGTTGTATGACAATTTACAACATACATTCGTGGAAAACGTGTGTGTTGCAAAATAGCATGTGTTAGAAGTTATATGTTCATACCTGAAATCGAGTTGTCTTTTCCCCTAGGATGCTCAAAAAGCACGCGCAAGGAAGTATCAACGTCTGTAACATCAAAATATTTCATATTAATTTGTTTAATATTTCGGCTTTATTTGTTTGATTCTATAAAAGGGTAAATGAAAATGAATGAAATTAAGGACTTGAAAAGATAATATACCACTAGCATGGTGAGGAAAGATCCAATCAGTGACATAACAAGACCTGTAGAAAGAAGAAACAAAGATCTTTAGTGCATACAAGAAGCTAATAGGAACCTTAGATTAGAAGGTGTATATATATATATATATACATAAAGGGAGGTTCACGGGAAAACCTCAAAAAAAACTAAAGAACACCCTGAGAGCCCTCCATCTGGACGGTATGCACAAATACATACAAGTGATTGAAGTTGTTTTTTTCCTATGCATTAATGCATGTTATGCACTAGTGTATATGCACTAATGCATGTTACAAATTACACGTATGCATTTGTGCATACCTTCCAGATGGAGGACTCCCAGGTGTTCTTCAGTTTTTTTTTTTTTTTTGACGTTTTCCCCTGAACCTGACCCTATGTGTGTGTGGGTATATATATATATATATGTATGTATGTATATAGGGTCAGGTTCAGGGGAAAACCTCAAAAAAATAAAAAAAATAAAGAACACCCTGGGAGCCCTCCATCTGGATGGTATGCACAAATACATATTGGTAATTCGTAACATGCACTCGTGCATAGATTAAAAAACAGCTTCAATCGCTTGTATGCATTTGAGCATACCGTCCTGATGGTGGGCTCCTAGGGTGTTCTTCAGTTTTTTTTTTCCTGAGGTTTTCCCCTGAACCTGACTCTATGTATAATTGTATATATATGTACACATATTTGTGTGTATGCAAACTTACCGAAGAAAGGGATGGAAAGGGCTACAGCCAAAGTAGAGAACACCAACGACGTTCTAATGAGGATGGAGTAGATATGAGACTTCATACGATCGGATGGTATCAACTCCTCAAGACTCATGGCTACCGGAGATATGGTCAAAGCATACGTGATTCTAGTTATAGAAATACAACATTATAAACAAGCTTCGATCTTTTCAAAGATAGTTCCTAATACGAATTTATAATTGTAATTCAAGCAAAAGGATATTTGGTAAACGGATTGACTACCTGCAAATTAAAAACAACAAAAGGATACATTATTAACTGTATCTATTTACCATTAAACACAAAAAAAAAAAACAGCATTCATCATTGTAACTAAAATTAACATACCGTAGTCCACACAGCAATATTAGAAGCAACCAAATTCGTTGGCAGATTAAGAGTGAATTGTGATTCTGTTGATTCCCCAAACATCATGTATCCCATTACAGCCACTACAGCATACAGAACAGCACAACTTCCGAAACTGAACAGAAAACAGACTTTTTTTAATTATATACGAAAGTTATTAAAGATTGTTAACAGATAGATGTTTACTTTACCTGGCTAAAAGGACCATAGGAAATTGACTTCTTTTGGCCATTGATGTATAAATATTAGGAAAAACGGCATGTCCTGAATAACAATAGCCATAAAGCCCGATAGCCACAGGAAAACTGGAGAGATTTAATGTCTTTGTGGTTTCAATTTGAAAGCCAATGTCATCCACTAACCCAACCCAAAACAAGCAAATGGCCACCAGAACTGATGCAATAACTCCACCGGCTGGATAAAAAGCGATGGCAAAGTTATAACTTTTGGAACGTTTTGAAAGCCATTAACGTATTTGATTATATGCTTACCAGAGATGTAACTAAGAACACTCATATTGCGGAGCCAAACTGTAGGAAGCACAGCAAGAGTGATCATAATTGCAAATAGATAATGTGAATCGAGTACTAATCCTCCCAGATTTAAATGTGCATTTGGAAACAGAGAAGATAGGTTATCACTCTCCAAGATTATATATTCAACGCAACATGACTGCAACAGATAACGGGATGATCTTATTAAAATCAAAGTTAATCAAGTAAAAGTACAGTTCCTAAGAGAATTTTGCATAACAAATGTAAATTTAAACCAGATATACTTACATACAACTCCACATACAAAACTATCTGCAGCAAAGCCAAGAAAAGATAACAACTTGGTCAGCAACAGTCATAATTTAACTAACCATATTGAGATTGTACGAATAATTCATATGTGAATAATTGGTAAAAGAAAACATGGGTTCACATGTTTACATATGCATCTTCATATGTGAATAATTGGTAAAAAAACACATTATGCATCTTCAAAAAGATTTTTTTGGGATTACCAATGATTCACATATGAATCGTTTATTCCTACGTTCTCAACCTTTTGGTCTTTCTTATTTGAATCTTCCCCTACATATATGTATGTATGTATTTAAGAAAACTTACAGAAATGATAAAACGACCCGTGGTGCCAAAGGCAGCCTGGCCAATATCCGGGTAAGTCTCGAGACCAGGCTGACTATCCAAACAGTATCGAAGGAGAATACCAGTGTAGAAAGCAAGGACACCAAAGATAAACAAAAGAGACAATCCAACCCATCCTCCTTCTTTCACTGCATAAGGAGTTGAAAGAAGTCCTACTCCACAAAGAACATTTATGCCTACAAAAAAGAATCATCATGGGATCAATTTTAACTAACTGGTTTTGAAGACCAGAAGATATTAAAATCAAAACACCAGAATTTTGGTTGTGGAATATAATAATACCATTAAGCACCGCTTGGCCGTATGAGCTCTGCTTAGAAAGAGGAATTTCATGTGAAACCTTTGAAGATTTCTGATAGTGTGACAACTTCTTGACAGATGATCCTCGTGGAGGAAGAAGAGAATGAGAACTACGCCTTTCTTGTGGCTGCTGATTCTCTGTTGCTGATGGCAAGAAAGGTTTGCTTAAACTTGGAAGTATCTCAGGAGTGTGTCTTCTTGTCAGCGATGAAGAAAGAAACGAACTTCCTAATCGCGATAAAGTAGGAGTCCCTAGAAAGTTAAGGCTAGGCGATGGTACACTACTGTACAGATCAATCGATTGCCTGTAACATCATACGAAGAAAATCTTATATTTACTTTCTTTTCATTCAAATTGATTCAATTAGACATTTAAATTTCAAACCTTCAAAACTTTACAAACTAAATATGTATACATATATAATTATATATGGATCTTGTTTCAATCTATCACCATCAATCTTAGTTTATACCACATCTTATGAAGGGTGTTTGCTGTAAGAAAAACAAGATTCAGTAACCATAAGAAGTGGTAAATCTTTGAATAATTGAGGGAGAATTGAAGGGGTTGGGTGGGGGACTTGCCTGTAACTTTGGGGCCACGATGGGTTTAAGGAACTGGGTTTTCGCTGTTGTTGAGGGTTTTCGTCGGAATAATTTGAGAAATCCGAATCGTTTCCATCATCTTCACCTCTGATGGAATCCTTGTCTTCATCTTCATCATCACTCTCAATGAAAAAAGCATGGTCTGATATTGAGTTCTTCATTTTCTCTTAAATTTGCAGATCTCCAAAGCTTCAAAGGGGATAAAATTACGAGGCTACAAACATCAAACACATGGTGTCATGCATAATAACAGAGGAAAATCCGTTGAATATATTACACAGATTTATTAGGAAATCATAATAAATTCAAGCATTGATTCAGCAAAATCGGGATAAAACTTAAAGAGAAATTAATGATTTCACTGAGAATTCTACAGATTAAAATCAAATAAAATGAGACGATTTTAGGCTTAGAGCAGACCGACGTTAGAAATGATAACGAAAACCAATAATAAATCATCGATTACCACTAGAATTTCAAGGCTAATATCGTGATTAGTCCCAAAATTGGCGATTAACATATCTGCACAAAAAGATACATTTAGATACCGATATTAATGATTTTACCTTTTTTTGAACAATTGATTGATGCTGAGCTGGTGAGCAAATCCTTCCTGATTCGACAACTAATTCATAAAAAAAACAAATCCTCAAAAAGATTCACAGCTTTTATAGCAATAGAATCAAGTGAAAAGCGTGAATCTAGAGAGAGAAAACAAAAAGAGCCATTGTTGTTTACCAGATTAAGTAGAACAAACAGAGCTTAAAGTCAGAGAAAAAGAAATGAAGAAGAGATTTAGTCTGTTTTGTTCTGATAGTTGCTCTGCTCTGTTGATAGCTCTGTGGCTAACTAACATTTATAATGGCGATGCCATTGCTGATATCTCTCTGTAAGTAAGTTGTGGCTTCTCTCTCATCCGATTGTAGTTGACGGAGAAGACGACAAGATGCGTACTTTCATGTGATTGGCCTGTCTTTGGTATTCAGCATAGATTTTGACTCGTAAAACAAAGGCCACGTTCCGTTTCTATCTTATACTAATTAAAATAATATCATTTTTTACCAAAACAGTATATAACTTTCATACAAATATTTATTTTTAAGGAAATGTTACTTAAATTAATGGAAAAGGCTAATAATATTTTTAGATATTGTAGATTGCACCCCCAAATTCTTCCTCACATACATCTAAAGCCAAAAAGAACTTTTTACATTACAAATGTTACAATAGTATAAAAAGTTTTGTGTACACTCTTAGTAAAGGGGTGCTATTAACACTCCTCAAATTAATAAAATTTTATGTATAAAAAGTTATCAATTTCCCTTTTTTCTCTCAACGATGGTTGTTTCATCATGGGTATGGATGTTTAGGAGCAGTGACGGATGCAATATAGAAAAGGGGGAGGGGGTCCAAGGACTCCACTGAATTATTTTAAAAAAAATTATATAAGGTAAAAGATATCAAAAATATTAAATTTAGCCATATGTCCCCCAGTAAAATTTTCCAAGGGACCCCATCTTGTCGGCGATTGACAAAAATACTAAAAAAGTCTCTTGAAATCAATAAAAAAAAGGGGGAAAATCATTCGAAATCCACAAAAACACTAAGAAAATCCTTTAAAATCGACAAAAACACTAAGGTGGCGTTTGTTTTTTAAGAGGTGCTGAAGTATGAAATCTGAAAATAAAAGAAAAATAAACAATTTGAATGTGAGAATGTCTGACCGATTCAGACATAAGAGGTAACTAAGAGCTGAAAAAGAAAAAAACAAACAAGGCTTAAGAAAATCCTTCAAAATCGACAAAAACACTAAGAAAATCCCTTGAAAAATCAACTAAAAAACTTTAAAAAATTCCCGAAACACGTCGGGTGACTTTACGCGCCTTTAATCTACCTTAATGGGATCCCAGTGGACAATTTTTTTGGATCCGCCACTATTTAGGAGTTGAATGTTATGGACTTAGGTGGTATGACTCGATCCATTCCTCTATTGGATGTTGGACTTTGTCATCCAATTTAATTTAATTGACATTTAACAACCAATTTAATGAATGTTTGGATCGGATTGGTGCCATATATTATATATTACTATTGGTTATCCATTTGATCAGATTGAATTAATCCAATATTTTGATCTAATTTTCAACTAATTAAAAGATAATATTAATCAATTATTCATATATTTTTCTGACTTTAAAAAACAACAATATATACAAATATAAAAAACATTATTGTAAAATTTTAATGATTATATATGTATATATAATCCAATAAGCAATCGATCCAATATGGTTGTTTGCATTTTGTATTCGAGTTGATCCAATTACAATTGGATATCCAATTATGGTTAGTAATAACTAACTAGACCGGTCAGTTTTGATTGTATTGGACGACTTTCTAGTTTCTACACATCCTAATGTTCAGACCAGCTTGTACGTACCTTGATAATTTAATCACACTGGGCTCTAAAGAACAATTAAAAGAATTCTCAATGGCCTTTAATGACCTATGAGGAGAAGCCCAAAATTCGAGATGCTCTAATTCATCTACAATACTCAAGTAATCTTCAACCCTTCTTCAAACAAACATTGGAGATGCTCTAATTCATCTAAACCAAAACGGTTTCGAGTTATTCGTTTTCGGCTTAAACGGTTTGATTAACCGAATAAAGATAACTTATTTGGTTCATTTTTTGTTTAACATTTTACTTAAAAGCTAAAAAAGCCAAGAACCAAGATACCGATTTCAAAATCGATTTCAGAATATCTGGTTTAGGGCCCTTGCCTTCTTCTTGTTGTGGGCTAGGACCCCTACCAAGTATGAATGAATCCACCCCTCTTGCAGATACCGTAATCGTATATTTACCTCATTCAATGTTGATGTTTGTCATTGATTCTTTTGTTATCTTAGAGCATCTTCACCAGCTTTTTAAAAATATAAAAAATTAACCTTTTGATGTTTATAATACTTTAATGATTCCTCGATCTTAATATTTAAAATAGATAATCATGAAGAAAAACTCTCAATACAAAGAATTATCTAAAACTCTAAAGATATGAGAGAGAAATGTGTTTTTTATTTGATTCCACCAATGAGTGTTGAATTAATACATTTTATATTTAAAAAGGTGTATATGAATCATAAAATTATAGAATATTTTAATAACATAATTAATAATGAAATCTTTAAAAAAGAAATTCGTTGGATATGAATGTAATTTATTTTTAAGATTTTGAGTTTTGATTCTTTATTTTAAAAATTATAAAAAAAAATTCGTTGCAGATGCTTCATGCTTCAAACAAGCAAATGGTACCCATCAAAATTCCTATTGCAAATTCCTTGTTGGAAATAGAAATTTGACAAATTTAATGATATGAAAGAAGAACAGTCATCTTTTCGATAATATCTGAAAGACTCTATTTATCTTTATTAAAACATGTTTAAAATAAGAAAAATAAATATAAACAACATAAATAGATACTGCCATTCACGAATTTCATCGTGTCATGGCACATGTTTTAGAATGAAAGTCCATTCCTAAGTCCTAAAAAACCTATTTTTCAAAAAACAAAACTACCCAAAATTCCAAAAAAAAACCCTACCATACTATATACATGACCAACACCACTACCACCTAGACTGCTTCCCCCCCCCCCCAATGGCAGTCCACAATATTAATTATCATTAATTTATCGTATCATTATAAAGTGATAATAATTTTAACAAAAGGTATAAAATGTTACAAATGGGTTATTTACTAATGATCTTTTAATTCCACTTTCAAAACTGCATTATCCCAATCGAAGGTATAATTTTATTTTTTTGAACGGTTGAATTTTATTAAGACTAGTAAGATGCTAGAGAAGCAATTACATAGTAAAAATAGTCAAAAGAAGGTTTTACAACCATCCTACCCAATTAATATTTAATATCTTACTCCTATTGTGCGCCCAAAAATACGATTGCATAACAATATTATCCCACAACACCGTCTTTTTAGGTTTCTTTGGACCAAAAATTGTCTCATTCCGGAATTTCCAGAGCGACCACAAAGATGTATAGACTACCGCTTCTACGCAGTCTGGTTCCCCTTTCTTCAGCTTCAAAGCGTGCAACCAGGCCTTCCAATCTGAAACGTTATTGAATACAGGGACATCAAGGTTCCACTAGCGCCCTAAATTCCTCCAGATTTCACGAGCCAAGTGACACTCAAACAACAGATGATTCACATATTCGACTTTCTCCTCGCAGATCAGACTGGAATGAACCTCAATTCCCCTTTTAGCAATATTATCCCTGGTAGGAATTTTATTCAGACCTAATCTTCATAGTAAAATATTTACTTTAATAGGTACCAGATTGTTCCAATTTGTTCTTCTGTGGTCAATCTCCAATGTCTTAGAGTCAATATATTTTCGGACAGACGCCACCGAAATCTCACCCGCTCCATCCATTATCCAACGCCACCTGTCTTGTTGGTTGGATAAAATTGTATTTCCAAGTAATTCTTTCAACCTCTCCATCTGGTTCTTTTCTATCCCTCCTCTTGGTGGTCTGCATAGGACGGAGTCCCAATCTTCCAGGCACACACGATCGCTAACGTTAGCCTTTTTATACGGATCCAACAATTATATTCTTGGAAATTGTGATTTTAGGGTGCCATCTTCCAACCACGGCTCCTCCTAGAACAACGTTGATTTTCCGTCCCCTACCTTTTTCTTGCACAGATCATGAAGATTTATACCCTTATCAGTCAACTCCCTAACAACCTTTAGTATCCCAATCTAAGTTGTGTTGGCCTGTTTGTGAACAAGGCTTTCCTCAACCATCCCATTTTGCCCATACACTGCTTTGATTACTTTAACCCATAAAACATTTTTTCCTTCCCAAAACCGTCAAATCCATTTAAATAAGAGCGTTCTATTGAAAGCGAAAATGCTACCGATGCCAATTCCCCCGTCTTTGCGTTTGGCCATGCATTTTTTTCCACTTCACCCATGTTTTCTTAATCTCGCTATCACCTCCATTGAAAAAACGATTTCGAAGCGATTATATAATCTTCTCAATTGACCCCGAAATTTTGTAAATGGACATAAGATACGAGGGGAGACTTCCAAGAACGGATTTGATAAGGGTAACCCTGCCCTCTACTAACAACGTTCGAGCTTTCCAACAGGATAATTTAGACACAAACTTGTTGATGACCCATTTCCACCGTCAGTTTTAGACATACTTCCCCCAACTGGCAACCCGAGATAACTGAAAGGTCTTTTACCGCATCCACAACCTACCAGATTTGCTGCTCTACAGGGTTCTCCTTCTTCAGTTTCCACCCCCATACAACTTACTCTTAACTAGATTGATTTTTAACCCGGACAGAAAATAAAAGCATCTAAGAATACGGACGACGTTCCGAAGGTACAAAATTATATTTCTTTAAAGAGTTTTACTCAAATTCTTGAATTTAATTTTAATTCTTTTAGATTTTAATTATTTTGATATATTTTAATTCCATCGTATTGCATTATATAAATCAAAAGCTTCCTAAAAGTCTTTTTTTTTCCCTCCTATTAGGCAAACAAAGATATGATAACTTATACAATTTAATCTTTTCATGAATTACATAATAGTTAATTAAAAAACAAATACTATAAGTTATTATATAAAAAATCAATTGTTCTTAAAAGTTTAAAATTTAAATATATAACTTTTAAATGTGTTTTTAATATATAGTTTTAATACATAACCTACAAATGATATTATAAAAATTAAATAAATAAGACATGAATGTTAAACATAAAATTGGAAAGATACAGAAAGCAACAAACTAACCTTCCGTGAGAAAGACAAGAGAATATGAGAATATCACATTCTTGAAAATTGCTCGTATTTATCAAGATTTGCCTATCATTATCTATTCTCCGCGTCACGTGCCATCATTTCTACATTAATTATCATTTTCACGAAAATAATAATAATAATAATAATAAGAATAATAATAATAATAATATATTTCAGAGAAAAAAGATCGAAATTGAAAAATTGCCGTCTGTTTAGGAGGAAATCTAGTTTGAATTATAAAATCTTTAAATTATCATAAAAAGATTTCATACGTTTAAATAAATTGACAAAGCATAAGGAAAAGTATATTTCAATAATAATGATGTTATATTACAAACATATATATTTAATGTATGGACGGATCTGCTATAGAGCACACGGTGGCACGTTCCACCGTCTTATTTTCTCGTTAAAAGGTTAAAACTTTTACGTTTATGGAAGGTGCAACCGTATCGTTTTAGAATGTGTCACCTATGATACTCAAAAGTTGAAGAAAGTGCAACCGTAACTCATAATCAACCAAAAAAACTCTTAAAATAAGAAAAAACGGAATAAACTTTTGAAATCAACCAAAAAAACGAAAAGATTCCTAAATCGATAAAAAACTTAAAGATTCTTCGAAATCAAACAAAAAACTTTAAAATCCTTCGAAATCCTCGTGTCACCGGTTCAAATCTGGTTCCAACGTGGAATTAGGTTAAAAACACATTGAGTGATTATTGAACGTTAGTAAAAACATGAAGATACAACGATAAAAACCGTGTTTTTATAATTATTTTATATCTAAATTATATGATGCCACTGTATAATTTTTTTTTATTCCATCCCTGATTTAGTGAAATGTTGCAATAGCTATGAGCGATGGGGTTAATATACTAACAAAGTGTAATAAAATGTTATTTTTGTTTGTTCTAATTACCAAAGCATTTAATTTTCTATGTATTTAAAAAGAATTAAACCAACTGAATATTCAAAATTATTGTAATTTTAACAAAAGGTTTTAAAAAAATAAACAAACATATTTCATTTGGTTTCAAATATTACATGTACTTAACTTCTTTTGACATACACGTTAATAATCAGATTTTGCTAAATTGTGACTTGGCAAGTTCATGGTTTTTGTCTGCAAAATGGTGGATATTGCAACCCATCCCAACAAAACGTCGCACTTCATGCATGGAGTTTTTTGTAAAAATAGGGTTGTTTTAAAAAAGCTTTGTAAAAATAGGGTTGTAATTTCTTTTGTAAAAATAGGATAGTTTTTAATTTCTTTTGTAAAAATAGGGTACTAAATCTCATAAGTATTTTAAATTCAATCCCTTTTAATATGACAATAAATTATAGTTACACCCTTACCTTCTTTTTAGTTATTATATTATACCCTCATTATATATTTTGTATAAATTTAGTAATTTTAAATAGATAACTAAAACTAATTTATTATATTTTTATTATAAATATCTCATCAATACTTTTGATGACACCCCTTTATTTTTATTATATTTTTTGTTATATTTTATGTATAAGTTTAATTCTAATAAATAAATAGTTAATACCGATATTAAATATTATCTGCATTTACATAATTTTTACATTTATTGATGTATATAAAATCAAATCAACTAAAATATTTAAAATATTTAAAATCAAACCAATAGTGGGAGATTCAAGCAGATTACTCAAAACTTTATGTTGCCCAAGGTCGAAGACGTGTAAACCTAATTCGTAACGAGATGGACCTTCGTCATCCTGCTGAACCTCGTAGATGTGGACTATGTCACCAACCTGGTCATAATCGAAGAAATTGTCCAAATTCCCAACCGAGATTCAATTCCTTGTGAAAGTTGTAATACCATCATATAACAATTTTGGTTTGATGCTTCATTTTATCAACTTATTTTTTTTTATTTAAATGAAGAATTATGTGTTTTTGTTTTATTTATATCCAAATAAATTGTTGTTTATATGTTTTTAATTTAAAATAAAAGTAAAAATAAAATAACAATAATATTCAATATTGGTATCCATTTTAATGAATTAGTAAAATCTTTTAAATAAAGTAATTTGTCAAAACTAATAATAAAAAAAGATAATGATAAAGAATTATGAAAATGGAATTTCTAACCTTTTATAATGGTAAAAGATTTATTAAAAAGAATTAAAAATACAATATACATATAACGGGTATAGATATGTTTGCCTTTATTTATCCCAAAATCTTCTAAACATTCACGTAATCTTCTTTACGCAATTAAAAATTCAAACTTATAGTATTTTGTATTTTTTAAAATAAAGATCTTGAATAAAGATTTTAATTAAAAAATAATAACAAATAATGTAATTGAAAAGACAATGATGTGTAAAAACCATTTAATTATAAAGAAAAATAATAAAAATTTAGATATATAAAAAAAATACAACAAATATGCAATATAAAAATAAAGAAAAGAAAATGGTGTAATTGAAATTTGTTTAAAAAGTTAAGGGGTTGAAGTTATAAAAATGTTTAATCTTGAGAACAACCCTATTTTTACAAAAGAAATTAAAACAACCCTATTTTTACAAAAAAAATTTAAAACAACCCTATTTTTACAAAAAAAACTCTCATGCATGCAAAGATCAACATCATAAAGATCTCAAACACTGAGTACTATGTAAGTTAAACGCCATTAATAAATAAAATCACCAAGTAGCGTGGTACCATCATAATATATGTATATGTTAACATCAATCGGTTCAATACAGAGGTACTTTGAATTTGGATACACGTATTGGTCCATACATTGTCGTGGTTTTTGGTCGTCGACATACACAAATGCATACTATAGATTTAGCACTATAAACAAACATTAGCATATACCTTACTTTCGTTCAAAATCCTACATGCACGGTCAGTGCACCATCTCTCTTTGTATTCTGATCAAAAAATTAACACTGCCTCGACCATCCTACTCTTTGAAAGCTAGACGAACCTTAAATTGGTCAAGCATCTAAAACATCTATAGGTTTATCGACTTCCCTTTATGTTATATCAATTAGAGGTGCTCACGGGTTGGGTTGATCGCGTTGAAGGCATTTCAACAACCCAACTCAATGCTTTCGGTTTGAAAATTTTCAACCCAACCCAACCCATACGGGTTGGTCGGGTTGATACTTTTGTACAACAAAATATTTTCCCAACCTTGAATATTTTGTTTTCTATAGTCTACTCATAATTTCTTTTTCATCGTCATCCATTTGGTATAACTTATTCATACTTCTTAAATCTTAAATATATCACTTTCAATTAATTTTCTCAATTTATGTATATATATATATAGAGGTTGGTTCGTTTACAAACTGAATGAAGGGGACAAACTATACAAACTCCTTCAAATCAATATAAAAATACTTTTTTTGTCTTTCAAAAAAAAAATCATGAATTTTTTTCATCAAATGCTATGATTTATGATATTATTGCACATATGTTTGTTTCATCTTGTGAAAAAATTACATGTGAAACTTTTACATTATGAAACAAATACATTGAAACTTTTTCATGAAAAAATATATGAGAAACTTTTAACTTACGAAAACAAATATATGTGAAACTTTTAAATTATTAATCAAACATATGTGTAATAATATCTTAAATCATAACATTTGATTAAAAAAATCATGATTTTTTTTTTATATTGATTTGAAGCAGTTTGTACTGTTCATTCAGTTTGTAAATGAACCAACCTCTATCTCTATATATATATATGTTCACATTTAATGGACATGCATACAAAGAAATTATATAGAGATGAAGAATAGATTGAAAATATATGTAAATGAAAAGGGTACGTGATGATATAATTGTTTAATATATATTTAAAGACTCAACAATAATATTATATTCAAAAAAATAAAATTATATCGGGTTGATCGGGTTGGGTTGGGTTCAAATAAAAGTAACTCAATATCAACCAAATACCTACTGTTTGAAATCTTTACAACTCGATTAGACATCGGGTTGTTTCGAGTTGAATTATTTTGCATCGGATTAGGTTAGGATGATCAGATTGGTCAGGTTTTTGAACATCCCTAATATCAATACACTGATTATACATCTAAATTTTGAATCATAAAGAAATTGTTCGGTTATTCGAAGCTGAAATTCCAGCATGTTTAAAATATTTACATGTCTACCCCTTATTTAGTTTTACATTTCATTGGAAAGAAAATGATTCTTTAATTATGGTAATTTTTTACATGAATATATCACATGTAACTTGGAAGTATTACATGTTATTATAATGTGTGGACAAAAGGAACCCAACATGATCATATGACATTTTCTTTGTCGATCCCTTATCCCTTTTCCCAACATTTTGGCATGATCCTGAAATTAAGAGTTTATGTAAAATTACGAAATTAATAAAATAAATAAATTTTGCCGTGCATAATTTAAACTTAAAATTTCCAATCAATTTTAAAGCATCTTCAAAGCTAATTTGAAGAAGGGTTGACCGTTAAAGAAAATGGTTAAAATGGACTTGACTTTTCAAAGACTTTGAAGTTTTTCAAGTCTTTAAGGAAGGAGAGAAAAAGAAAAAGTAACTTATGGTAAAACCATATATTTTTTATTATATGTATTTTTCATTTAATCAAGTTTTTGTATTAAATTTTAGTACTAGAGATGCTCTTAACAAGTACTACTTGGTCGAGTCTTGACGTAAATGTCTTATCAAGTTGACAACAATAATTTTGAAAGAGACTAAAGAAAATGTAAATTATCCTAAATATTAAAATTCTTTTTGTACCTTTCAAGATTTGCTTTATCTTCATCGATTCTCAACTTCACATAACATCATTTTGACATTGTCTCCATTTTCATAATAATAATAAAATGCTTTGCATAAAATCTAAACATGTTAGATTTTAAAGTGCGTTTATCGATCAACAATAATATCCAAACACATATTCAATTTTTATACTTTTTATATTATCATAAAATAGTTTTATGCTTACATAAGTCCAACTGAAATGCAGGAATATTTACCGACAACATATCCCACGTCTTAAATATATTTAAAATGTCTTTTAAACATGGATTATGGGTAATGTGGTAACGATTTTGAGAGACATGGAGGTGGTACACTATTTTACTAACGTTATTGTTTATATTACTTCATTGTTCTTTCCTTTATTATGTCTGTTTGCACACGATATATATTTTTTAAATATTCTCCACCATATTAGTTTTATAATCTCAAAAAATTTCAAGAAAAGAGTTTCACAAAGTTTCAGCCTCTATCATGGAAAATATATTTTTATTATTTAAGATAGTATGCATACATGCTACCTCTAGAGACCTAATTTCGGATTGGATATATTGAGTACCTTTAGTTTGGTTTTGTTTATGAAGCCGATACACCAAAAATATGTAAAAATTCATATGTTCTAAAGATAATATTTACTGTTTGCTATTCGGTTTAACTAAATTGACTGAATATTCAAAAATGTTAAAGTTTTAACAAAAAAATAAAAGGTTTGAGTTCTTTTCAGAATTATATATTTCATTTTTTTAACAATCATCGTACAGTATATCGATATTAATAAAATTAATTGTATTTCTTACGTTTCTATAACTTTATCTTATCACATGACAACCTTAATGAATAATGATAATATATTATTTCACACGTTTTTATAACTCTATCTTGTAACCTCACAAATCTAATAATAGTTTCGTAAAAAAATATAAAATGAAATTGATGGGCATGTGTACCAACCAATGGATGTGTGACATATTTACTCGTTCAACGGTCGTGAACGTTTCGTGATACAGGAGTCTTTCGTATATATTAATATATGTATGAGAGAGAGAGAGAGAGAGCAATGATTTTATTAGAATTATTTTTAAATTTAGTTTCAAGTTCTTTTTAAAATATTGCCTTTCAAAAAAAAGTTCTTTTCAAAATTATATATTTCATTTTTTTTACAATCAACGTATAATAAGATTAATTGTATTTCTTACGTTTCTATAACTTTATCTTATCACATGACAAACCTAATGAATAATGATAAATACAATATTTTACACTTTTTTATAACTCTATTTTGTAACCTCACAAATTTAATATTAGTTTCGTAGAACAAAAATATAAAGTTTATATAACTTTTTAAATTAATTTATGAAATGTAATTGACGGATATTTGTACCTACCAATGGATGCATGACATATATACTCGTGGTCACGAACGTTCAATGATATGGGAGTCTTTCGTATATATCAATAAATATATGAATGATTTAGAGAGAGAGAATAATTTTATTGGAATTATTTTTAAATTTTATTTCAAGATTTGAGTAACGATGTTGATTCTCCACTTCACATGGCATCGTGTCTCTACATTCTGTTTTTTGTTAATTAAAAAATAAAACTATATAAAATCATAAATTAAATTATTTTTTAATTTTTTCTCTTGTTGACAAAAAAACATAATTTATTTATAAATTTTGTCTTTAGAGGTCGTAACCAATGGTTACTCACTAAGTACGTGCTAGTATGAATTAACATTTTTACTTAACTTACTATATAAGAGTTTAGTCTATTAAAATGACATTGGATGGAAGATTTTTATCTGATAAACGTTTATCGAGTAAAAGTCATCCCTCTCACTTACCGAGTAAGATACTCGGTCCTTGTATCACTCTTACTAGGTAATATTCTCAATCTTTGTTATGTTCATTTGATAAGATAAAGTGATCCAATAATCATTTACCGGGTAGGCGTTTAGTAAACTACTCCGTAGTTAATTGTATATTTTCTTCTGGAAAAGCTTGAACCCAAATCGAGTGACTTGAATTCTTTTGTTGTTCTTTCAATGTGTTTTTACAATTTGTTTGTCTAGTACCTGTTTTTTTTAACAGCGGCAATATTATTGACACTAGCAAGGTGCTAGAAAAGCTTACAAAACAGAAATAGCAAGAATGGATGTTTGAAGTCATCCCACCCATTAATTCTAAATCTACTACTCCTATTATGCAACCAATAGTACGAATGGGTTACAATACTATCCCATTGCACAGTCTTTCTAGGTTTATTAGAGTCGAACAAGGTCCCATTTTAGAAGGACCATAGCGCCGTATAGACAACTGCCTCCAGACAATCCATATCCCCTTTTCTTAATCTCGACGAAACTGCCCATTTCTTCCGATCACGGAAAGTGTTGAAACCAGAAAAAGTTAAGTTCCACCAAGTATCCCGCACCACTTGACATTCGAAGAATAGATGGTTCACCGATTCTAATTCATATCCCAGAGTAGACATAAAAAGGATTGCATATCGATACCTTTTTTTGTCAGGATTATTTCTTGTTTTGTCTAGTACCTAATTAGAGTGCGCATGGAATAAAAATGGTCAAGTCCAAACCTATAATTTATTATAATGAAACCGAAAAAAAGAACCTATCTATACCGTTTTACTCTTAAAATGAACCTAAAGCGACTATTGATGTGTAATATCATGAGAAGACACCACTTTTAGTCGATTTCAATATTTTATTTATTTCCAATTATTTAGTTTGACAATACGACAGGTCTTGGGGACCAATCGTACTAAATTTAGCTAACTAGATTCAATCAACTCAATTTCAATTTCAATTTTTGTTCTTAAAAACCTCTGTTACAATTTATTTCCATTAAACTCGACCATTACTGCATTGAATTCAATTTTAAATTTAAAGTTATTAGATAATAAAAACCAATTTAAAACTAATCAATAATTTCTTCCAAAAACTTTTTAATTATAGTTTAATTTTGAATTTTAAATAATAGATTGCAATTAAAAGTTGTACCGTACAACTCACCAGACTCCATTGATTAGCCTCTAGGCCCTCCCCGCCAGCTACACCCACAACTGTCCGGCCCACCATCTTGTAAATACATCCTATGATGTCCCTCCCTCCATCCCCACTTGGTTTTTAAAGTTCGATTTACATTCAAGTATTAAAAAATTAAAAGGTTTTTTATTTTATTTTGACCATATAATATTTTACAATTATATTATAATATTATCGACAAAAATAAGATTTATAAGTTTTTTATAAGACTAAAATTAAAGGCCCATGCTAACTTACACCATGTTTTTAAATTTGATTATAAATTATTGTGACAATGTTTTCATTTGGTCGTACGGGTTACACTACTAGAAAATTGACTATTTTCAAAGAAAATTAATTTTTAACAGAAAATATCGTTGAAAATTTTCTACGAATTTTAGAGGATTATTGACAGAACATAAATTTTCTACGAATTTTCAACGGATTTCCTTTGAAAATCTCTCACAAACATATATGCATTTTCAACCAAATTTTTTTCAACGGAATGTCTCGTCAAAAAGTTTTTGGTTGAAAATGCATTTTGTGAGAAATTTTCAACGGAAATTCGTTGAAAATTCGTAGAAAATTTATGTTTTGTCAATAATTCCTTTAAAATTCACAGAAAATTTTCAACGACGTTTTCCATTGAAAATACTCAATTTTCTAGTAGTGTTACATGTAAAAAGGTAAAAATATTCTAATAGACTACTTTATAATAAATAAAGTTATATAATTAAATAATTATGTACTAAATTGTAAAAACAAAATACAATAAGTTTATAAGATATTTTTTGATAATAATTATGACACTTGTTTTTTATAAGACATTTCTTTAAACAACATCATATAAAAAAACTTTAATATGACACTTTTATTTCAAAAATATTCTAAAAAACTTTTAACAGCCAAAAAACCTTTAATATGACACTATGTCAGTTTCACTACCCTATATGATAATCATAGATATTTATATTTTGCCATGATAATATTACCAATATTTATCGTCATTTTTCACTCGTTCATCCTAGTTTTTAAAAAACAATATCATTGACCAAGCTTTTTTAATGGCGTCCACCGTCATAAATTACCTATTTATCAAGAAACTCCATATTTTATTGTGTATAGGTGAATCATTACATCACAAAATGCATTATCAACCAATATTTTTTTTATAAATATCATTTATTATAAAATCAATGCACCATTTCAAAATATCGTTTATCCATCACACCTCATCTCCATTAGATGATATTGGATTATTCACTTTACGGTCTTAGGTTTCAAGCTTTTGAATTTTGACAACCAAAAATTTGACAACACCTCAATAATATGACGTATTTAAAATTATTATATATTATAATAATAAAAATCACATCTTAAATGAGTTATATATAGAAGAAAGAAAAAGAGTCCATTAGAAATCAAATTGGTACATAAAATAATAGTCCATGATCCACAACTTGCATCACTAATAAAAATATAACAGATGGTCCAAAAGACATGTTGGCGTTTCATCAAAATATATTAGTAAAAAAATCTTGTTTCAATAAATATTGATAATTTTGATACCCAAATTCATTGAAAATATCTACGACTTTTCAATGTTTTAAATAGACATATACAAATATGTAAGTTAAAAATAACAAAAAGACAAAAATTATCAGACTAATTCATTTAATTTCAGTTCAAGCGACTATTGTTCTGTTAGCCTATGTTTAAAAATCTTATCTGGATATTTTAATTTAATTTCCTTTTATTTGATGTAACACTCACTTTACCCCAGAATGAAATACATGTTACAGATTAATTATACGTTCGATAATTTATCGATAATTTATTGGTTGGAATGAGACACATTTTGTGTTTATACACATGGTTACATATAAGAATTCATCCCCTCGAGTGCAGTTTTCTAAGCCTTAATTTTTTTCCTCATATATTTTTTTTTTCATTCTATGGAACATTGTAATATTATGCATAATTTAATAAACATATATGATTATCTGTCAAATTAATGAAAATATGACGGATAATCATAGGAATGAAAATGACAGGGAATGAAAATGGAAATAAGAATGAAAATGACATGGAATGAAAATGAGAATGAATTTTCATTCCCCCCAATTTAGTCAGAAATGAAAATTTGGGTTCCTGGATGAATGATCTCATTATATTATAGAAAACCAAACAGTTTATTTTATTATCATTCACATTAATGACTGCCAAATACCTCCAACCAAACACCCCCACCTCAGCCAGTATTTAATAAAAATATATATATATATATATATATATATATATATATATTACTAGAAGAGTACTCGCGCAATGCAGCGAGATACATCTGGATTTTAAGTTTCATTTTAATTTTTGACTCTATCGATGTTCTAATAGTTTTAAGAAAACGATTTTAATGTTTCATTTAAAAGTTCTATTTTTTATGTAATTTATTTAATTCAATTTTTTTTATCATACTTTATTTTGGGTTTAATAACGAAATAATTTACTTTTGTGTTGATAATATAGCTTTTTATAAAGATAATAATTATCTTAATTATATTTTAAATTTTTTATATTTTAAATTAGATATTTATCCTGTATTTGATCATAATTATCTGCAGTTAGTTACACGAATTCAAAAATGAAGCTTTAATAAGTTGTACTTACACATAATCTACTTGTAATTTTGAAAATTAAGTAATTATCATTAAATAACAGTACCTAATGCTTAAAAAGTTGTTTTTAAGAGTTTTTGACCAAATGTTTTATAATATAGTATAGATAATCACAAATCAATATATTTTAAGTTACTTATTACATTACTTTATTTTCATCGAAAAAGAAAAAGATTAAGATTTCCATCACACGTTAATATTATATCATATGTATATACAGAGACTCGTATACACATACCCTGATACACATATTGATAAACATGAATATACAATTATATGTAATAGGAAAATCCCAAAATCTAATAATCTGATTTTCTCTAATAAAATATTTCACATTAATTTTAAATTTATAATTAAATTCATTTTTAAAGAAAAGTCGGAGAAGATATTTATTCGTCACCCCACACCCACCTCAGCCACGATAGTGACACAAGTGAAAGTGATCATCATACAAATTGCGGGTCCAGAGGAATATACGTTCTTATCCCCAACCCCATCAGGCACATTTTTACCCAATGAATCTCGTACACTTTTTAAATTTTTACCTTATAAAAATGTATATTTTTATTTGTTTAATAATTTACATTCATTATATGATTACAAATTTTGCATTAAAATAATTATCGTTTAACAAAAATAAAAACATTTTGTTGTACAAAAATAGAGTCGGTTTTTTATAAGATGTTAAAGACATTTTAATGTCAATTATATACTAGTTTTATAAAACTTGATTTTATAGGACTCAGACAACTGTGAGTCCTATGTAAATGTGTTACACTTAGATGTTACAATATGTTTGAACCTCCTAATAGGTTTTATAAAAAAAATTAAAATAAAAAGTCATATTAGTTTTTTATATGACATTTTTAACAACTCTCATAAAATATTTTTTTCCAAATAAAGTCATATAAAAAACTAATGGGCACATTAACGCAAAATTGTTTTAATTTTTTTTGTTATAACGTCCAGAATGTTTTATCAGCTTACTCTAACACATTTTTTTTATGAATTATAATTGTTTGCTGCTATAAATTTAAGTTTAATTAAATTGATTTTTTATGATAAGTATTTTGAAAAATATAGTTGGCAAGGTTTCTTAGGGGTTGGCTTTCAAGCCTTACACGAGTTGTTAGTTGTTACCTTTACAATTTGTATAAATTGGGACTAGAGGTGAATTTTATTGGATAAAGGTCCGTGTGGTTTCCTAAAAATTTGGATATGATTTCTCAAAGACAATATGAACATCGAAAGTCCGTAACTTATTATTTTCAAAACACTGGGGGTTCCTCAAGTTAACACTGTTAACTTGAGGTCCGTTACCCACCCCACGTGGCCTCAACTCGTGTGAGGAACAGTTTTGTAAAAAATTAATTTGATAAATGTTCATTTTCTTCATATGTATTTATATTCATCAAGGTAATTTATTATAAATTTTTATTTTCCTCATCAATAAAATCATGAATAAACATTGAATCAAAATAGTTAAATATAAACATACAACCTTAAATAAATGAGAAGGAACTATAACAAACAAACAGGCATCGTTGATGCCAAACTCAGTGTGAAGATTATAGGTGTGCAACATCAGAGAAGAAGGTGTGTATGCACCGTTGAAGGAAGTGAAGGTGATGTCAGATGACCAAAGATAGAGGTGTGTGCAGATGATTCACAAGGGAGCTCATTCTTAATTTGGTGGCGTTTCATTGTTGGATAACAGGGAGGCTTTTTATCACGGGTGCTGATTTACAGAAGTGTAGGAAGTCATGTCTGAGGTGGTAGGGAGGGAGAGAGATAGAGAGAATTTATTTTATTATATGTATAATTAAATATTAAGTTATTTAAATAAAGGAGGTAAAAGGACTAAATTGCCATCACATAAAAGGCACACGTCTCAACTTAACGAACCTTATTTAACAGCGTAAACTCAAGGGACTTCGGATATTATGAAAATGAAAAGTTAGGGACCACAGGTATAAAAAGTGCATTTACGGGATCATATCTAAATTTTGAGCAAAATAGGTTGATTGATGCAATTCACTCCTTTTTTTCAACTTTTTTTTTTCTTTCTGTATTTTCATTTGAGGAATGTATTTATAATGGTTGTGATTTAAAAAAAAACCTAATGCTAACAGTTTATGTTGTTATAAACTACTGCATTCTTTTTTTTGGAAAAAATATCTTAAGCATTTGTCTAGACTAATCTCTGACAGTTTTAATACTGCTAAAACATGCAGCCATGAGATAATTCTCCAGTGACCACAAGTTGTTTGTGCCTGAATTCGAACCTGGAGTAGATCGGTTATCTAACCTCATCCCCACAAGTCTTAACCAGTACGTCGTAAGCCTTGTGGTTAACTACTGCATTCTTGTAAAACATATTTTTTCTATAACTTTTTGTTTATATCTTATTATATGGTATAGAAGGAAATACAAAGGATAAGATGTTGGATGAATTGAAATCAGGAAGTTATGGGCAACCGAATTTTATTTAGTTTTTTAAAATTAGAACATAATATATAGATAAAATATTTGAGGTGGCTTCAATAATCACTTCATGTTGCTACATCACATTCACATGGAACTGATATACATTACATATAACAACTTTATATAGAATTATTGTGTTGGTGTATAATATATATTCTTCTAGTATACATATAATATCTAAATATATGTAGATAAATATACACAAATACGAGTAAATAACAACTTTGAAATTTCAACAAATCCTTAATATGTAATTCTGATTGATTAATATTTTAGAATAATTGTTTTCCATCATTTTAATCCATGCAACTAATACTGTTAAGTGACGTTTGTTTTTTAAGAGGTGTTAAAGTCTGAATACTGATTTCAGTTTTGAAATGATTATGAAATGTTTAAATGAATCAGTTATAAGTGGTGATCAAAAGTTTAAAATAAAAAACCAAACAAGGCCTTAGTGTTTTTATTTCGTTAAGTATTGTTGTCTGTAGGGAATATATATTTTTAAGGAATTATGGTAAGTTATTTATTTACATCTTTTAACATTGTTTATAACTTTGATGTTGTTTAAGAATCTTGAATCTAAATCCATTCATCTTTGCTCATCTAACCACCATTCGTCACTATTATCATAAAAAAATCGAAGAAAAAACCTTTAAATATCTGGTCATTCCACTACCTCCACTCATAACCCGCCAACCAAACATGACGTGGTTCATCATTATACAGATAGAGGGAGGTTCATGCAAGAACGGTAACAATTTACGAGAATGCAAGGACAATCCTCAGCGAATCATTTTTGTACACGAAAATTTCATATACAGAATCACATATAATTCATGTACAAAATCATATGTGATTTTGTACAAAATCATAAACGAAGCGGACGACTTTCAATACGACTTAAGTGGTACCAAAAGTCACCCGCTACAGTTAGTGCAAAATCACATGTGATCTTGTACATGAAAAAAACTCATCGCATTCTCGTAAATTGTTACCGTCCTCGTATGAACCCGACCGTATACAGATAATCTAACAAAATAATAACAATCACTTTAACAACCAAGGCATTTGGCAGCCGATTCAACGCCATTCCTCCATATTTATTATGTAATCCCCGTTGATTTTTTTTATTACGGGAGATAAATTTATTAGATTAGGGGTTTGATTTTTAGGACAGACGTTAAAAAGAAATGGTAATTAATTAAGATAAAAAATATCAAAAAAAACCTTTGTTTTGAACATATATGATGTACAATATTTTTACAAATTTTAATATGAAACATTATAAAAATAAATAGTTATTCTGAGTCAACCCATACAAAAACGGGTACATTAAAAATATCGAGAGATAATATTAGTAATTTATGCCATAATAATTTATTATTGTTAAAAGATTTACTATGGTAGATATCGAAAAAATGAATTAATAATTAAAAAAATTATTATTTTAACCATTTCAAAAAATTATATATTTAAAATAACCAAAATATCTCCAAATTTACCAAAATAACTAAAATTTCGTGTAAAACATTTTGTATGATACAAAATGCAATTGCATTTCGTACACAAACACACAAAATAAATGATTTCATAAGAAATCAAAATTACAACACACACACATGTAAAAAACATACGAAATGCATTCTAATAAACAACAACCCTTTGTAAATTTACAGTTTAAGTCCCTATTATTACTTAGTTTATTTACTTTAGGTCCTTTATCTTTTAACTTTTTGTTTTACACCCTTATCAACTTAACCTACATAATCGTATATCAATTAAAATACATTTAAAAAATACATTTTTATTTTAACAAGTTACACCATTATAATCGTCTCGTTAATACCTTCGAAATGAGTCTAATATTGAATGTTTTTTTATTTAATTATATTATTACATATTATATATACTACGAAAAAATATTTTTAATATTTATACTTTATACCCTTATGGTAAGTTGGGAGAGCGGTGTCTGTTAAATTTGTAGTATATGGAAATTAATGCAAATCGACATCATAATATAATTTAATGATGAAAGATACTAAGAAAAAGTCCTAAATGAGTACTATTGTATTTGGTTTTCGATGGAAATTTAAGAATTGGAAAATATAATATATTTATGAATTTAACAAGTTGGACATCGCCATCTTAATCATTGCATTTGCCATGCATCCAAACATCTTTGACAACAAAGAATGTCAGATTTGCATTAACTTTCATATAGTACAAAATTAACAGACATCGCTCTCCCAACTTACCATAAGGGTATAAAGTATAAATATTAAAAATACTTTTTCGTAGTATATATAATATATAATAATATAATTAAATCAAAAAATATTCAATATTGAGCTCATTTCGAAGGTATTAACGAGACGATTATAATGGTGTAACTTGTTAAAATAAAAACGTATTTTTAAATGTATTTTAATTGATATACGAGTAGATTAATGTGATAAATGTGTAAAATGAAAAGTTAAAAAGTAAAGAACCTAAAGTAAATAAACTAAGTAATAATAGGGGTTTAAACTGTAAATTTGTATGAAATGGTGTGTATATGTGTGTATGTGCATGGATTTCGTATGGTTACCAAACCGTATGTTTGTGTGTGTGTGTGATATGCCATACGAAATGGAGACATGTGTGTGTGCATGCATTTCGTATGGTATGTGTGTTTGGGGAATCATACAAAATGGTGTGTGTGTGTTTGCAAGGTCATACGAAATGGTATGGTATGTGTTTGTATGTGCATGTATTTCGTATCATATGAAATGGTATGTGTGTGTGTGATGCATGGATTTCGTATCATATGAAATGGAGACATGTGTGTGTATGCATTTCGTATGGTTACGAAATGGTATGTGTGTGTGTGATGCCATACGAAATCCAATGATGTGTGTGTGCATACATTTCGTATGGTTACGAAATGGTACGTGTGTGTGTAAGATGTCATATGAAATCCAATGATGTGTGTGTGCATGCATTTCGTATGGTTACGAAATGGTACGTGTGTGTTATAGAAAACGGATTTAGTATCATACTAAATGTTTTATTAAAAATTTTGGTTATTTTAATAAGTTGGGAGAGATTTTTGGATATTTTAGGTATATAATTTTCTGAAATGGTTAAAACAATAATTTTCCTTTAATAATTTAGTATATAACACACCAAAATTTGGGGGTTATTTTGTAAGTAACGAAAATGGAAGGAGTAGACCTGTCAGGAATAAAAAAACAAACTCTGATGGCTAAATAGCAAGTAGCCGAAGGATGGAGGACTTATTTTGTCAATCGACCAAAGATTTGAATCTCAAACCCTAGATCCCGATTTCAGCAATCGATACCACATTTGGCGCTCGTTTTGGATGATATTCAAATGGAAACAGTTCGCCAGTGATAGGGGAAGAAAACCCTTGAGGATTTGCGAGAAACGGTGGAGAAACGAGGGAGAAATCGAAGATGGAGCCAACTACGATTCATTTGGAAAGAAATCATTGATTCTGGGTATTTTCTTAACCAAATTTGATGATTCTTGTTTAGATAGACTCGAATGTTGACCTTCTTTCGAATGGAATGAGTTTTATCAGTCAATCGTGACTGGGTGTTGCGTATTTTGGGCGTAGACCAGTTGTGGCGGCCGATTGCGACAAATAGTTTATTTCGAAGAAAATCAAAGAGAAAAGGAAGGGGAAGGAAGAGGGGTGGGCCGGTGGGGGTTTCATGGGTCGCTTCGAGGTCAAGTATTGGGTCTGGGTCGACCCGTATCTCAAGCAAAGGTGGGTGGGACCCCATCTGACCCACACGAGTGACTATATTGGGTTGGGTTGCCATGCGTTTAATTTTATAAGGTTGCGTTTGGTAATCTCAAAGTAGAGTGGATGAGGCAGGACATATCAAATATAAATAGTTGAGTAAATTACATTTTTGGTCCCTGTGGTTTTCATCTACTTTTAAATTTGGTCCCTATTTCAAACTAATTACAAATTTACTCATTGTGGTTTACATTCTATTTCAATTTTGGTTCCTCTAAACAATTTTAATTAAAATAATTAAGTATATTAAGGGTAATTTAGACATTTCACCTTTTCTTTTTCTTTTTCATTTTTTGTTTTATTAGATTAGAAAGTTAATTACAATTTTAGTCCCTATAGTTTGTTTTTTTTTCTATTTTGTATTTTCTATCTTTTTTCAATTTTTTCATTCTATACCATTATACTAATTAAGTAATGACAATTTTAATTACTAATACATTAAAATTCGTATTTATTTTATAAATTACATGATCATAAAATATTTATCAATGATTTTAAATAATTAAGTATTGAATATTTTTATATTTTATGCAATTTATTTGATATATTTGTAAATCCCTCTACTTTTATAGAGAAAACTTTTTTGTTGGCTGTAAAAAAGTTATCATTTTTTCTTATATAAAAATTAAAATTTATCTATGTTTATTTATTAAATTAAAATGTATCGTTTTTAGACATTCATTTAATCCAAAAAAAATTATCCCTACGTTTCGGATCAAACAAAACAATAAAAGTTTGTTTGGTCTAACATAATTTTTTTTAAATGTGTATCGAATAAAAAACTTTACAATATAGTTATTATTTAAAAAAAATCAAAAATATAAACTTAAATAACTCCCATTGGGTACTTAGCATTCGTCATTTAATTATTTTTATAATTTCTTCTTATATTTTATTTATAGAGAATGATATTCATTTCTAACCCAAACTACAAACCAAATACCCTAAAATTGCAAACATTACCTATTCCAAATCCTTACACAAAAAAAATCCAAATATGTCTAAAACATTATGTTAATCCAAACAAACCCTTATTGCTTTGTTTTATTTGAAATGCAGGTATAGAAAAATTTCGATTATATGAAATATCTAAAAGAGATACATTTTTATTCAATAAATAGACAAAGATAAATTTTGATTTTTTTCTTACATATATAAGAGAAAATGATAATTTTTTTAAACCCAACAAAAATGGTTTTTTATTAGTGTAGATGGATTTACAGATAATTTGAATAAAAAATTAAAAATATTCAATACTTAACTTTTATCGACAAACCTTTTATAATGGTGTAAATTATAAAATGAAATATATTTTTTTAATGTATCCTTAATATAACAAGGGTATAGAATGAAAAAAATTAAAAAAAGGTAGAAAACACAAAATAGAAAAAAAGACAAACTATAGGGACTAAAGGTGTAATTAACTTTCTAATTTAATAAAACAAAAAATGAAAAATAAAAAGAAAAGGTGAAATGTCTAAATTACCCTTAATATAATTAATTATTTTAATTAAAGTTGTTCAGAGGGACCAAAATTGAAATAGAATGTAAACCACAATGACTAAATTTGTAATTAGTTTAAAATAGGGACCAAACTTGAAAGTAGATGAAAACCATAGGGACCAAAAATGTAATTTACTCTAAATAGTTTTATTATAGTATCTCTAACAGCTTCTCTAATCTTTTTTTAAAATAGATAATATAAAATAAAATTTCTAAAATTATTATCTTTTAACTCTAACAACTTCTCTATTTTAAAAAAATCTATTTAAAAATTATATTATTAAAATATTCAATAAATTAATTTAATCCAAAAATCTCTAAAATTATAAGGGTTAATATTTTTCTCTCATCCTTTTAGAGATATAAGGAAATCTCTATATTCAGAGATTTTTCAAAAAATCTCTATTTTAGAAAATAATATAGAGATGGTGTTGGAGGAGTTTAAAGAAGAAAATTGGGTTTTTTTGTATCTTAGAGAGGCTGTTATATTTTCATTCAACAAAAAAAAAAGATTCGATAATACGAGACAAAAACTTAATTTTATTGAACCATTTTTAAGTTTTTTTATTCCATAAAAAAATAGAATAACATGTGACAAAAAATAAAATGAGTATATTATACCATAATCCTAACTTTTTTCACTATACCATTATAAATTATAAATTATTAATTAATTTTATTTTTAATTACAGAATTTTAATTATTAATTAATATTAATTTTAAATTATTATTAAAATTTAAATATAAATTATTGATTATTTGAAATTATTATTAATTCTATCTAAATTTTTATATTATTATTTAATATATTTACTCATCAAAAACAAATATAACATTTTAAAAAATGTCTTTGTAAATTACTTAAAAGTTAAATTTATATGTTTTTTTTGTTTTATAAATAATGAAATTTTGATATATATATATATATCAAAATGTTTAATTTAATATTAAAATTTTGAAGAGGAAGGTGTTCTAGATGGTGTTCAAAAAGGCGTGCTATGGTGTGCATCATGGCGTAAGACGCGTGTCCGTCGTTACGACACAGCTCATAACGTTTCTATAAAGTGTGGTCAATGCCATAGCGTCTTGAGGCAGGCATTTTTCGTATGGCAAGATTTTTTTCAAAAAAATAATATTATTTTTGTTTTTTTTTTACACTTTTAACTTTAATTTTACACATTTATAGATTTATTTAATTACATCATTCACAACTTCACGAATTTATAATCGTTATGGACTCACGATTAAAATGAAGTTGTAAAATTATTTTTCTAAGCTCTACTTTAACTAGTTAATCAAAAAACTATTTTTATAATAATAATCTATGTGATTTTTCTTCTTCTAATATGAATATACGTTTTTAATATTGTTATCCGATTAGATAGCATATAGGAAACATATATCTTTATATATAATTGTATATATGATATACAAATTTACCGCATTATATTACGCTTTGAAAAACGTCACGTCCTCACCGTGGCACGTAAAGCTTAAGGTTTGATTTCACCGTCACGCTATGCTTCACGCATTTTTGAACCTTGATTTTAGCCTTTTAGGTTAACAAAGTAGATTAACATATAAATATTATATCTGTTATTTTATTTTATAAATGAAGGGAATAGATCAAAAACCAAATATAAATATAATTCAATATATATTTTTTAATTTTGTATAACCATTATATAATTAAAAAACCAGTAAATAACATTTTAGGGGTAATCTAGTTATTTTAACTTTTTCAGTCATGTCCTGTTTTGGTTGTATCAATGTAGGGTAGACTATTAGTTTAATTTTGTCATGTCCTGTACTGATCCGCCCCATATAATCTACATATCAAATGTTACCTAATAGTGATCGGTTGTTGCAATTGGACTCCAATTATTTTGTATGGGTTATTATTAACGGCCTAACGGGTCATATTTTTCATTAAAATTAGTTTTGTTGGCCCAATTGAGAATAGTTATGTTATGTAAGCTTGGGATGGGATTAAACTAAATCCCCATTTTGATATAATATGTGTATCATTTATTTAAATGGTACATTGGGTGATTGGGATATTTAAATTATAAATAGTGACTATATTTAAATGTGAGAGAATGAAGTAAAATATAAAAATAAAAATACCCATTTTAAGTACAATGGTGAGCAAATAAATAATAGAGTAAATTACGTTTTCCGTCCTTTTGGTTTGTTGAAAATTTCGATTTTCGTCTCTGGTCTTTATTTATTACACTGACAGTCACTGTGGTTTGTAATTTGTTTCAATTTTCGTCCTATGGTTAATGTTTGTTAGTTGAGTCTATTAGAAACTAAATAAATCTAATTTTATCGGGTCACATTAATATCTCTCTTCTCTCTCCTCTTTATCTTAGTTCAACCCCAACCCTGACCCCATGCGTTGGGCACTACACCGATATCCACCTTCACAACAAATCACAAATATCCTAGAGTTGATGTATACGCCTCTTAAATCAAATATCTGTAACACCAAAATAGCTGTCACAATAGTACAAAAGTGGAGACGTCGTGAATCGATCACACCGCCACGGTTGATCTCATGACATCGATGCCACAATGACATGCTTATGGTATCCCCATAGGTGGTTCGTAGCTCGACTTACCCAGAGTTAATTTGTCACAACAAATGCAACATCATATAGTCTCAACAATTAAGAACAAAGACGTAACGAAATCGAATGAATAATCAAACTTAAGCAAGGTTAAAAATGTTGATCAAACAAATAATTGTAACCATTAAGAAGCTCAAATCGAACGATACATGATCGATCACGAGTACCAACATATGCACATTAAGGGTAAAAATCATACTAAAAATGCTACCAACAATTAAACGTAGTCTTTTGTGAGAAAACACATTTTTGAGCTAACAAATACCTTAAATTATCTGATTAAGACAAGTCGTCCTAACCATATTTATAACACAGAACAATTACGAGTGAGTGAAAAATGCAGTATACAAATAATTTGGAATAACCGTGGTTTAAAAGAAAGCTTAAGGGTTCGTAAAATATGTAAATAAATCAATTAAACGAGGAGGGTTAGGAATCCGTACCTTAACTTTACCAACGCCATCACTCACCTTGCCCAGCTCTTTATTCCCGACCTAAAATAATACCCAAAAATTACTATTAAACCTTACCGATACTTTGATCACTTAAAGCAACCAACTAAATTTATCAACTATCAACCAACAATTACAACCAACTAACACTTATAATCCTAGATACTAAAATGGTATGGAACTATCAACTTGGCTTCCAAATGGAAAGTTCATTCCCACGACAACCAATAGCAGAAATTGGAAAAAAATGGCTTTCAAACAGCCAAAAATCAGCAGCAATCTCGATTGAAAATTAGTTGTTTTAATCCGTTTATTCAGCAATTAAAATGACGACAGTATACTAACGCTAAACAATATTTTGGGACAATTTCCGAGAGGAAAACAAATAGAATTTGGGTCTCCATTGACAATTTTAACGACCAGGTACAACTGCCATCATTTTAGACCAAATCAATGACTTTCGAGCCACCAAAACGGCTTAGTTTAAACCCCAAACAACTACTAGCCGCATAAATTTCGAGACTGACACAAAATATTACCTTAAAACGACGAGAATTGATTGCCTTTGCCACCGTTTCCCCTTCTACGTTATCAAACGACTCTTCCCAAGTTCTTGCACGATTTCTCTAACGATTTAACAGAAGTAAGGGTTTAAGACTAGGTTTAATCAACCGGAACAAAAGGAACCGATGAAAACTGCTAGGGGTGTTCACGTTTCGGTTAAGTTCGGTTAGTAGGGAAAACGTGAACCAAATCGCATGAGGCAGATACCCCGCTACCCGAACCAAAACCGAACCGCGGGTTACCCAAAACCGAACCGATCCGAACCGAAATAAGGCGGTTACCCGCAGTTCAGTTCACGGTTACCCGGATTTATATAAAAAATATCATTTACACTATAAAAAGGGTAACATTTAAAACAATTACACATTAAATAAATAAAACTAAAAACGCTACAAATTAAATTAAATTTAATTGTTTAAAATCCATTTTTCCATTGTGTGTTTGGTTGGAGGTATTAAACAGTAATTAATGAGAATGATAATAAAAGAATGTATCTGTTTGTGTTTTATTGTATAGGTAGGTTGGGTAGTTGTTGTGTGTTTTATCACCTTTCGCGTGTGTATATTGTGGGCCTGGGGTTGTCTCGGTCCTTCGTATATCTCCGGCTGTAAAATCTGTAATTATTCTCGTTTTTAATATATCGGTGGGTTTCCGGGGGTGATGGCAATGCCGAAGCTCCCGATTCCCATTATGTTGCTTTTCAAAAAAAAACTGTTTGGTTATGTATAATATAATGGGTTCATTCCCCACAAGCCCAAATTTTCATTCCTGATTAAATTGGAGGGAATGAAAATTCATTCTCATTTTCATTCCCTATCATTTTCAATCTCATTCCCATTTTTATTTCTTTGTCAGAACCAAACACCCTCTTATTTTTACACCACACACAACACCAATTGACATTAGCCATTTTCTTAAAAAACCTGATTTTTTTTAAATTAGTAATAGCATTATATAAAAAATCGTAGTTATCTATATATATAAAATACGACGGGTATTATAAGCCTAGTGTCCACCTAATCTTCAAAGCAGTTATAACTGGCACACTAGGACTTTTGACTTAAACCGTAACCTACTTATATGATAACATGTGAGAATATATAGAACCTCATTATATTAATATCCATAAGAGTATCTAAGGTGAAAAGGAGCTTCTATATATTGATGAAAAATGATCTTAATGTAGACAATGTGAGATTATAAAATAGAAATGAATATGCATTAACACGTGTCTCACATAGGCGGAACTACTTAGAGCATCCACAATGGTTAGTCTTTCAATGACTTTTTCTACCTATTCATCTCATCCAAAAAGTCATTTATAAATTTACTTCAACGCTAAAAAGTCTTTAAATAGGTTATAAGAAAAAGAAATTGAGAGATACAAATCACCAAAAAAAAAACGTTTTTCAAAAAGTTGATGCATGAAAAGTTTTACAAAAAAGTTTTACCAAAAAAAACCTTTACCAAAAAGCCATGTTATTTAATGCCAAAAAGCCATGTTATCCAATACCAAAAAGCCGTGTTGAAAAACTTTTAATATTCCAATAAGTCATTAATGACTTTACCATTGAAGATACTCTAAAAAACATGCGATGACACGGGCCTCATGATTCTCTTGTAGTGGGACCATAATGCTTCATAATGTGCCTTTAGATCATCTCCAAAATGTGGAAAATGGAGAAAATTGGGATTTTAAGTCAAAAATTTGCTCCAACGGATTCCCCAAAACTATCTCCAAAATGGAGAAAGTAGGGGAGAGAGTGAGTTGTTCTTCAAATATGAAGATCACTCCAAAAATGACTACAATGTGAAGCAACCAATAAAAATTCTTGAAAATAAATATTTAGAGAAAAAAACAATATTTTAATAGATAATTATAATATTTTAATATTATAATCAATGATATTTTTGTCGGAGATGGATGTAAATATTTTTGAAGATTTTAAATTTTGATTCTCCATTTTGAAGAAATTTGAGGGATTCTTTTGAAGATACTCTTATATTTCTTAAACTACATTTATCATGTTAAAATTAATTTGTTTATAGAACATAATTGAAGTCTACATCTATCATGTCTTTTGTGATGAAAATAAATTTGGACAAACAAAAATATAAAAAAAATGGAACACTTTGTTTAAAATAATAATAATAATTTTATTTTATAAACAAATAATGTCATCGTTTAAGAAAGATCTAATTCCACCTCTAATATATCCTGAAAATAAATTGATTGTACCCATCTATATCTGTCTTGTATGGTTACAATTATTTAATGCACGGCTTCCAGTCCTGACTCCTGACACATATCTCTATCTTGCATGATCATAAACATCCACGAAGGGCTTAAACGACGACGTACAAGGCAGAGTTGCTATCTTGATGGTCCAGTCCAACCCAGTGACAGAATTTGGGCCATTTCAAAAGCCCACATATTTGGAAGTCTGCTACACTGATGCTTAATTATTAAAGACTTTGAGTAAATTAAATGATTGGTCTATGTGGTTTACATAATATAACACTCTGAGTTCCTAAATTAAAATAAGAGTAAATTATAATTTTGGTCCCTCAGGTTTGTAATTTGTTATGGAATTGGTCCTTTATCTTCAAAAATTACAATTTTGGTCCCTGAGGTATGCATTTTGTTATGGATTTGGTCCCTTGAGCTGACGGCCATCCACTTTTTCCGTTAACTTTAACCCAAATGTTATCTTTTCCCATTTCTTCCATATTTTGCCATTTCTTGAATCATAGGGGAACAATCTGTAATTTCTCTAAATTAATTTATTTTACTACATTTTATGTATTTATATAAGTATTTTATACTTTATATATAAATTATATTATATTTATATTTTATAAAATCATATTATATGTATATTTTATAAAAAAAAATTAAATATACATATATATACAAAGCGGGTTGGATATCCAGATTAATCAAAAAAAAAACTATGTATTTTAAAATTATTATTTATTAAGATATTGTACTTTAAAATTTTTACCAAATATAACAATAGGTAGGTAATTATTACCTTTTAAAACGATTAAATCCCACTTTTATTTGTTTAATGACTTAAATGAGGTAAAATGATAAAATAAAACTTTTTCTAATTTTTAAATAATAATTTTCTCACATTCTCACCTCATTTAAAATATATTTTCTTAAATTTCACTCTTACTAAATTGTATCCAAATTAAATATTTTAAAATAACATTTTTTAACAAATTTAATATAATTGTTTTCAGGATAAATATTTTATTTGTAAGAAAATACAACACTTATTATTTAATTTTTCTAGTCCAAAAAATAAATATTTTATAATTTTTTTAAAAGTTAGCGAAATAAAATGTATTTTACAATTCTTTTTAATTTTATTGTACTAATAAATAATTTAGGAATAATCTAATTAATTTAATATATTTATTAGATAATATGTCAAATCATTTTTTTAAAACAATTGATATATTTTTTTTAATATAAATATTTTTTTTGTAAGAAGACGTAACAATTCTTATTTTCGTATTTGAAAAAAATTATATATTTTTAAATATTAGAAAAATAAATTGCGGGCTACAACTTTTCTTAACATTGTTATATTTATGAATAACTTAGGCTTATCTAATTAATCAAATATATTTATTAAATACTATGTAAAGTTAAAAATATTTTGTAACTACGATGTTGTAATAAAATATGACACATTGGCAATATGTTACACGTGAAGAACCTACATGAACAATAAATATGACATGAAAACCTGATATATAATGGGTAAATTTAAATCAAGAAGTTACACACATACTATAATAGATAGATTTATTAAAATACAATGCATTCTATCTTATTTAATTAATAAATTGATCTAAGAAATGAAAAATAAATGTGTCTGCTACTAAATTAAGCAATCAAACTAGAAATTGCTGAAATCACACATGTGAATAATGTGTTGTGAATATGTATGAGATGGGGGTGGTTGGGATTCCTTATTTAAAATGCTTGGTAAGTTAATTATTTCAATGTGATATCGATAATAAAATGTTTTCTAGTGTTTGAAGAAGAAAAAAATACTTATATCCGTCTGACATCGGTAATAAGAAGTTTTTGATAAGTCATTTATTTTTAACCTATTAACTTAATTATTGCAGTGTGATACCGATAATAAGGAGTTTTTACATTTATTAGCTAATCTAAACACCTTATTATTGCATTTTGGTACCATCATTAATCTAATCCAAACATTTTTTTAAATTTCGTTTTAACACCACATAAGTGGATAAACACTCTTACAAAAATAGTGTAAGTTGTTTTAAATAAGCAATCCCGATCACCCCATAGTATGAACAGGGGCGGCCCTATGAGTGTGCCGGTGGTGCCGTCGCACGGGGCCTCCGATTTTATATATATATATATATATATATATATATATATATATATATATATATATATATGACTTGGGATCACGTGAAACCAGCCCCTTTTCGTAAAATCCATGAGACTACATTTGACACTTGAAACTTCACTGTGAAGGTAATTTTTTTTATGAAACTGATATTAAGGTATTAAACTATTTGTGTTATATTTTATACTTGTACTTATTATGTTAATACCTTTTAATTTTGTTTTTACTTAACTTTTTATCATTATCAACAGATTAATAATCAGTGATTTCTGAGCATTGGTTTAATGATGTAAATGTCAGTTTTATTTTATTTGAATTATGTTTATAAACATTTTCTGATTCCACACTTAAAGATTTAGTGTTTGAATTTTGTGATACCTTTTTAATAAAAATATAACTAAGAAAATTATAGAGCCACATTTATACTTTCGCACGGAGCCTTCAAAAGGTAAGGGTCGGCCCTGAGTATAGTAGTAGATTATCTGCTTACAAAAAGTAGTACACTATAACATACACCGTATATTTACTTGAAAAACCCTAATTCACAATTTAAAAAGAAAAAACAAATATGCGTTTCAGGACCCTTGATCACTTTTAATGGCGTGAGTTAAACATGTGAAACGTAAGAAGGGATCAAACTCTTGATCACTTTTAAATTCTAACACACTCATGAATTACGTTTGATACAAGGATTGATCTGATGCATCCTATTCTAATGTACATCCAAGGTGAAACTATATTCTTAATTACTTTCTCACCATAATTTTTTTTCTCATCGGACCTCAATCCTATTGTGCATATTGCTCAATATATGTATAAGATATAATATATATCATTAACGAACGATTAAAAATTCCAATATTTGGACACGATTTGTACAGAAATTAAGAGTTAATAATTAACTTATTGAACTAATTAAATACACTAGGGGCATAAAGGTAATTTCAATCGTTGTTAGCCTCTATGGTTATTTCCATGGGGTTTCTCCCTGTTGAAGTCGTGAGATTTTTTTCTAGCACGTGTAATCAAATATTCACGTTTTTAATTTGGAGTCTCAACCATATAAATGATTTGTTTTAATGTAATTATTTTACTTATTATATTATAAAAATAAGTAAAATACAACCATTTATATTTTGAAATCATTTATCGTCATGTATTTTATTTTAATAATATAAGATATAACTAATTTGTACTGACATAACCAATTTGGTACGTATGTATGTATTGAGAAGTGAGGACAGAGAGCATTATTGTTGTGGCCCTAAAGATCGAGTACATGGGAAAAAAAGCTACTCAGAATTTGGTTTCTTTTGGCAAAGATCATGAAAATCTTTGAGTAGGGCACCAATTATAAATTACTACAACGATAAAAAAATAAAAATAAAAAGAACCGACCAACAATTGTGTCATATATGATTAAAGTCGATAAAAAAGGATAACCAAAAGCGATATATGAAGGATAGAAATCACATTCAGGCTCTCGTAACAAAGAACAACGGTATATTTTTATGTTTTTTCTGTATTGATCAGTAGTGATGATGATGATGATGATGATGCAACGGTTGATTTATATGCTTCCAAGTAAAATTAGTTCTCACTACAAGATTTCTATATCTCGTTAATTAACCTTCATGACTTGTATTTAGATATTTTTAAGGTACAACCTTGCAAATTAAAGACACACTATTAAAATGAAAGACTTTCACCTACGAACATTTCTCTGAGAAATCTGTTGCTAATGGTAATTCGTTACAAAATCGTCACAAAAGGTGGTGGTTAATTTGTTGGTGGGTAAATCAAATCAGTGACAGATTATCCAGGAACTTCATGGGTAATTCGTTGGTATTTTCTTGAAAACACCGGACTTTACCGGAACCATTAGTATTTCATTGGTGATCTGTGGTAATCACCTAAAAAAAATTCTTGGGTGATTTTTTAAGTGTGAAAGTCATTTTTTTGGTAGTGAGGTGTTTTTTAATTATTTATATTTTTAATTTTTTAAGTTTGAAGTTTGAAGTTAAAGTTCTATACTTTTTGTAAAATTTATATATCAATATATTATTTTTCTTCTTATTTGACGTATTAAAATCCGTCTAATATTAATAAGTGATAATTATATAAACATAGATGCAACTCAATTCTTGTGAGGCCTCTTAAACCATTTTGGACTTGATGGATGTCCCAATTTTCACAAGCAAAACATTGCCAAGATTTGTGAATGTTTGGTCTCAATTCAATGTTTCTTATTGTGGAAGTTTAATGTTTGATGAACGTGAAACTTTAGTGATTTGATATGTTATTTGAAAAGTTGTTAGATAGTGAAAATGGAAAATATAAAACTACAAAACAAATAACTTTTACCCATAAAAAATATTTAGGTAAATTTTCGTCGGTGATTATCCACGGATCACACAGAAAATATCAGTGGTTCGGTTAAATCCTATGTTTTTGAGAAAATACCAACGGTTCACCTACGAAATCCCTGATCAATATGTTAATAATTTGAATTACCCGTCAACAATTACCCACCAAAATTAATGACAGTTTTGTGAGAATCAACTTTTAATTAGTAACAAATTTCCCAACGAAATGTCCGTAAACGTCTTTGGTTTAATAGTGTGAATTGACAAATATATGCAAAGTTAGAACTTAGGGTTGTGTTTTTATTGTAGCATAACCTCTAGTAATTCTATATATGTTATAGAGTGATCAAGTAACAAGAACATGATAATAAATAGTGTATGTGAATATTCTAATTATATATATGTTATAGAGTGATCAAGTAACAAGAACATGATAATAAATAGTGTATGTGAATATTCTAATTGAACGGATAATAATGCAACTACGTGTTCGGAATTGCAAGCAACACCGTTCTGACATTTACTTCCAAAAGACTCAAGGTTACAGTGAAGGTACAAAACGTTATCATAATGCTACGTATGACATCCATGGCCATAGTGTCACGGGCCACGAAACTAGGTCTTTTCGCAAAAAAAACTTTAATATGAATTACTTGAAAAATAATTATAAAATCGATATAAAAACTATGAAATAAAGAAGAACTACCAATTACACATAAATTAATTAATTGATAAATGTTAAATCTTAAAAAAAATACAAACTAATTATAAACTCAACAAAATAAAATAATATATCACCCATTATTTAACTAATCTTGACGTTACGGTTTTTATAATTTCTTTTGCAAAATAACGTCATTATGTTTAGTCCATAGACACAATATTCTTTTGTGTATATATATACACACACAGAGAGGAAAGTTCAATTTGAACTCATTTTTGGTGGTGAATGTGAGGACGAATCTCAGCCATTTATCCAGTCAATAAAGACGGCTTTGATCTGGTTCCCCTCCTTTAATAATCTCCACCCTCCCATGAATCGCGTCAATCCTCCGTGATCGCGTCCACCATAACCGAAGATGTGTGGCTGAGATTCGTCCTTACGTTCACAACCAAAATTGAGTTCACATTTGAACCTAACCCTACACACATATAAAAGAAGATTGAAAATTCAAAATCTAAGAAGCTAGTTGGAGCATGAAACAAGCAGCTATCACCATCAATTTGTACCATATGGGAATCAATAATTTGGAACCAATAACACCACAACCACATGTTCTTTCCTTCAAATTCAATGGATTTAACTACCTGCAATTTTCATCATCGGAAGATTTATATATATATATATATCAATAAATATGTAATTCTCAATCATCTAAATCAATAAAAACTAGCAAACTTCATGAGTTGCATATATAAAATGTGGTTTAATTTCTTGATGATTATATACATATATATATAAATGAAGAATACTCCTTCAAATTCAATTCGGTTTCGCTTTAAAATACGTTCGAGTGGGGAAAAGTCGACGTCTCGACTTTCCTGTCAAGTTCAAAGGAAAAGTCGTACCGTTTCTCATCCCCACCACCACAAGAATCACATACCAACACTTCAAACCCATAATTTACAGCAAATAGTAGGCCCCAAATTACCACCCAAAGTTAATGAAATGGTCATCAGATTTTATTCTCGACATAACTCAATATTACAGTATTAAGAATATATATATATATATATATGTTTGGCCAGATGTATATATAAATTAAGCTAGCAAAAGAGGTCGATTAATTTTTGGTGTTACGAATGCATAATTAACCAAATTAATGAAACTAAGTATATCCCACACAGCAGTAGAGTTTTAATTTGTAGGTAAGAATGTATACCCAAATTGAGCATATAATTAACATTACAAGATGCCAAAATTGAACTGAACAAGGTCAAGATATATATATATACCAAAACTAATTTAACATTTATTATGACCAAATGATTGGTGAGTTTACTGTAAACCATATCCAAATCGCCCCTTGTTCAATTCATATTTGTTTTCATTTGTTTATGGAGTAGGATTTACATCGCTCCCGTACACAAGATCTGTATAGTAAAAAAATAAGGAGAATTAAGCTATTTATCACACATCAACTAATGGAGATCAATAGAATTACAACAAATAATCCCAAATACAATTCTTGCATAAAGACTCCATTGATGAACTTGAATTTGATGTCTTCACCGCTTTCTTTCTGCAGATCCTCTTTTTTTTGTTCTTTTTTTGGTAGTCGTGAGTTCTCGAGCTAGCTTACAGATACCAACTAATCCACCTGCAGGCGACCATAATAGCCGCCTGGAGTCATCGCATTGCAGGTGCACCACCATGGTCACAGAAGCTTTGGCAGTGACCGGATTAGAACCAACAGATATAAGATTTTTCACTACATCCCCATAAGACTTAACCACGCAAGTGGTTAATTCAATATATTTTTGCAGATCTTGTAATTCAATGGTATGGATTTTGTTTATCGAATGAGATATTTCGTCACTTGGGCTAAAATACATGCAGGTTAACAATATAATGGTCTGCATATATGCTACGAAATGTGTTGGCTTATCTTGTATAAAATTGTATAGCCTAAGATAGCATATTCTCCACATATATATAAACAGAAGGGAAAAAAAGATACATCGACATGAATTATCTCAAATTAAACACCAATGAATTACATTAAACCAGCAATAGAAAATTACCAATTAAATCAGCAAATACATATATATATATATATATATCAGAAGACAATACATCGACTTATTCGATCTAAAAAAACGTCGTTGATTAGGATCAGAATCATGAAAGTAGATCACAACAAAACGTGGGGTTTGTCGTTGATTAATTAATACGCAGTACACCGACGCTCATATATATATATATATATATATGGAAATCAAAATCAAAAAAGAAGAAGATTACCTTTCCTGTAAGAGATTGAAGATAAAAAACAATGGGCGATGGATGCGTTGAATTTTGATGGTGTCAATTGATTTCAGATGCAGCATCATCAAGATTCTCATATCCCCAGAGGAGGGCATGTGAATCTTGAAGATGCCGCACCAGTAAGCAATGACATTTGATGAGGTTAATTATTATTATTAGCAATTAAGAGAACCAAATGCTGACTTGGCATCTTATGATTGGATACAGAGAAACCCTAATTGTGGTGAAAAGAAAGAAAGGAAGAAAGAAAGAGTGTGGTTATGGAGAAAGGAAGGAATGAAGAAAGGGTTAGGGTTGGGGGAAGAAGATATATAGTGGAAAAAGTGTTCAGAGTGTGGGTCCCGTATGATGTGGAATCCAATTTTATGCAACTCAGATCGGACCTTCAAAACATTTTTTTATTTACATATATTAAACATATATGTATAGTAATTAGTTTTCAAAATTCATAAATAACATTATATGATTTTCAATCATTATAAATGATAATTTTGCTGAATCTATACCGTTACAATGATTGTCTATTTTTCAATAGTGTCATTGTAATCAATGGTGTTTATGAGTTGGGTTGATCGGGTTAAAAATATTTGATCAATTCAATGCAATGTTTTTGTTTTGAAAATTCTCAACCCAATTCAAACCATACTAAAGTGTAATTCAGGCTCAGCCTAGCCCAAACAGTACGGGTTAGTCGGGTTGATGTTTTGGTACATCAAAATATTATTCTAACCTTGAATATGTTGTTTTCTGTATTAATAATTTTTTCTTCATCATCAACCATTTGGTATATCTTATCCATATTTATTAAATCTTAAGTATATAGCATTAATTAATTTTTTCAATTTGTATAGGTATATAGACGGTACACTACTAGATAATTGAGTATTTTCAACGGAAATTTTCAACGAAAACTGTCGTTGAAAATTTTCTACGAATTTTAAAGAGATTATTGACAGAATATAAATTTTCTACGAATTTTCAACGAATTTACGTTGAAAATCTCTCACAAACATGCATTTTCATTTTCAACCAAAATTTTTTGACGACACATGTCGTTGAAATTTTTTTTGTTGAAAATGCATGTTTGGTAGTGGTAACAATTCGTAGAAAATTTGAGACGACATTTTTCGTTGAAAATACTCAATTTTCTAGTAGTAGTAACAATTGAAAATACGAGGACAATTCTCAGCCAATAATTTGTACATGAATTTTTTTTCATGTACAAAATCATATACGATCCGAACGACTTAAATGGCCCCAAAAGTCGTCCGCTACCCGTTAGTGCAAAATCACATATGATTTTGTACATGGAAAAAGTTTCTCGTATTCTCGTAAATAGTTAAGTTCTCGTATGAACCCGTCTCTCTCTCTATATATATGTATATACATATATACGTTCACGGGGGGCTTCCTTTGATAACCCATGAAATTATGATAATCTTGAAAACTTGTGCACCATGTGTTATTTCATATGATTTTTTTTTCTATCTAAACATACTATTTTAATATATCGATTAACATATATTTGTTTCAGAATGTGTTTGTTTTACATGTGCGCGTTTCATAATATGAAACCTTTTGAAGTGTTTGTGAAACAAAAAATAAACATAAAATGTTTCACATTTTGAAACGAACACATGTGAAACAAAGACATTGTAAAACAAATATTAATGTTAACCAATAAATTAAATATCATGCCTAGATTGAAATAATTATATAAAATAACATATGATGCACAATTTCTCAAAGTTATCACAATTTAATCGGCTCTCAAATGATTAAGCCCTCGTGAACATATTTATACAAAGACATTATATAGATATGAAGAATAGATTGAAAACATATGTATATGATCGAAAAAAAGGAAAGAATGTGGAGTTCTTCTGGTTGAGTTGGGTTCAAATAAACGTAACCGTTTGAAAATTTTACAACTCGATTAAACATCATGTGGTTTTGGGTTAAGTTATTTCTTGTCGGGTTAAGTTGGATTGATCGGGTTAGTCGAGTTGATCGAGTTTTTGAGCACGTCTTGAAATTGTATTAAAAATAATATTGTAAATTTAATTTCTAAAAAAATGAAAAGAAAAAATATTACAGAAGGATTGTTTGGCAACTATAAGCCAACTTATTTTTTTTATCTTTTATCAAAAATCCTGTGTGAATGATCACACCATAAGATATGTTATTGAAACGTTACTCGTATAATTGTTTTAATAAGCTCTCAAAGTAGGGATGAGCTCGGTACCAGTCCGATACCGGGTAGTACCGAAACCGGGAATGGAAAAAAACAATACCGAATACCGAATCGATAAGAGAAATTCGGTACCGGGATTTTCAGTACTAGAACCTTTTGGTACTATTTTTTGCGACGACTAACGTTTTTTACCGCTGATCATTAAAAACAATAACATAAACCAAAATCACTTAAGCAGAAGCCGGATTGGAGTAGCCAATTTTTCAAGAGCCGTGTTTTAGAGAAATTACGGAATCGATTTTGGAAATTTGCAAAAACTGAAATATGAATAATTGCAAGAAAAAAAAATCGGTATTTGGGAAAAGGAAAGGGTTGTTACCAATTCAAATTAAAAAATGACTTTTTAAATTCCCCAGTTCGGTTCGGGATTTACCGGGACTAGTACAGGTACCGAAAATACCGAATCCCGAAAATGGAAAAACCCAATACCGAATCCCGAACCGGTAGTGACATTCGGTACCATACCGGTTCGGTTCAGGATTTCGTTCCGTTCCGCTCATCCCTATCTCAAAGTGTTTTCGTCATTTTTTTTCGATATAATTTTAATTATATTTAAATGTTATTAATAATTATTTTGAGAACCTATTAATTAATTAAAATTTATATGATTGATAAATTTTGTTTTTATTCTTCTTATGTTTAAGGATTATTTAGAAAACCGATTAATATAATTTTTTTTCTTCTAAATTTCGTATTTGGTTACACAAGTCTACGTCTATAACTATATATATACAGTTAATAATCAAATTAAATTCGTAGTAATTAATTATATTATATTTTTACTACTTACTTTGTAGTAATTAAATATATTATATTTTTACTACTTAGTTTTTAGTAATTAATACATTATTATTATTTTACTACTTGGTTAATTTGTAAAAATTAAAATATCATATATTGTTAGTAAAAAATTTAGATTATATTATATAACGTTACGATCAACTAATGTTTTAATATGTCATTTTATATTTTTTTTAACTAATTATTCTTAAACATGATTAATTTAATAAGTTAGCTAATGAGACAATTTATATCAAACGTAGCTAAGTTGTTGTTTATAAATATGTAAAGGTCAAATAATTCATATTTGTTTTCATTGTAAACCAATCTCAAAATCAAAAACCAAGTACACATTCTATATATGAACTTTCTATTAAAATAAAGAGACGGATAAATCATCATAAACATATTTTATGTAGTGTAAGACACCCATTAGAGAATAAACAATGAAAAGTGTAGGAAGATTTAGACATCGTGGATATATTTTGATTAACTATTGTTAGTTTATACTGAATATGTAATGTATCTGGTCAAATGCAAATCCTAAAAGAAGCATGGCATAACATTATATAAAAAACTGCAACCACATTGTAGATATGCAGATAGCACATAACGGTAGGCATGTGAATGGGGTGGGGATGGGGCGAGGACCTCAATCCCGTTTATGTAAGCTATTTTAAATTAAATATGCGAGAGACCGACGCGTTAAATTTAACATATTTCCAATGAACCTAAAAAAAATTAATACAAAAAATGACAGCATCATATAATAATTAATAATCTAAAACTAAAATAAATTCAATTTAATTCAAAAAAATACTTAAAGTCACACGTACCAAAACATAACGAGTAATATAAAACCATATCAAATAATATCCAAAACATAAGCGTAATTGTATTTTAACTTGACATTGAAAATAATCCACACTAACATTCAAAATAAATAACATTTTTAAATTCTATACCTAGTTAGAAATATAAAATCATGAATTATCAATTTATTTGAAATAAATAATATATATATATATAATTTATAAATTAATATATATAACGGGTACGGGACGGAGCGGGGAGTGTGATACCCGTCCCCGTCCTCATCCCCGGTCTGAGACAAACGGGGATCCCCATCCCCGATTTAGCTGGGAATCCACATCCCCGACCGGGGTGGGTACACTGGGTTCCCCAACGGGTCGGGGCTGATTCCCATGCCTAAATAATGGTGATCTCAACAACTATAAATGAAAAGAATACCGTGAAAAGATCATTAGGTATTCACATAAAAAAGTCGTTGTTTATAGTGTTCTAGAATCATGAAGGAGTCAAACGCTTCTTCTATTCTTTTCCCTGGTGCAACTGGGTCGTTCTAGACTTGAACCACATACCGCGCTTTTGAAGTAAAGCATCGCACCTATGGTCCAAGCAATTGAGAGAGAATAAATAGTTTCTGGTGGAATTTTCTCTTCTACCGTAAATTGGCATAAATATAAAACTCAAGTCATTATTCTTTTCTATTTGTGAAGTGTTGGGCCGGAGACTCTTCAGATTGAGCCCAAATTTTTTATTAGTTAAAACTGAATAGTCATTGTTTTTTTTCATTCAAGAACAAGAAGTTTGTGACCTGTGGTGCAATTTACGCTCTAATATAATGTCTAAAAATCCGAGATTTTGTCCTGTTTAAGCAACACCTCATCCACCTTGATGTGTAAATTGAAATATTTTACGAGGTGTCACCGTGATATTCGACCATTTTGACATGAACATATACACCAAAAAAAAATTGTTGTGTTTTGCAATCTAAAGAGAAAATTGATTTTTTATTACCAGAAGACTGGCATCTTCTTGCTCAATGTTGAAGGAAGCAACCTTTCAAACATATGACGGTGAAAGGTATAGGGAGCTTTGGAAAACCGCCATTATGTTGTTGAAGTAAGAAGAAGAACGGTATCAGGCATCATCACCGCAAAACCACCGTCTTCATCTTTGTCACTGCATACAAAGAGCAACGTCGACAATACTTTTAGGTTGATTATCACCGATAAAACTCTGAAAAAAGACTATAATTAATTTGTGTTTAGAAATTCCATCCTAAGTTTAGGGTTTGCATCAAAACCCCAAACTTGTTGCAAAAGAAAAAATGCATTGGACACCAAACTTTTTAAAATTGACTAAATTAGACAATTCCACACTCCAATTTGCTTTATAGCCACTTTTTAATGTAATTCTTAAAATTACCGATTTTATCATAATATCCACTTATGTAAAAATAGTTATTTAATAACAGTTTATACATTTATAATTAACTACTTAATTTACTTTATATTTCTTAGTTTTTTTTTTTCATTTTCATTTTACATTTTTCTCATGTTAGCATACATAATTAGATCAGTTTTATTTTATTTTGAAATTTTGCTTCAATAAATAAGATTTTTCTTAAACTTTGTTACCTTGATTGTAAAAATAAAAGTACAAAAACTTTTATCACATTTTTAATAAAAAAATTCTTTTATTTAAATCCTTAATCATTTTGATAAAATCGAGTTTTTGAACTATAACAATATAAAGTATCCGACAAATACCACTTGGTCCGTACGATCTGACGTGGAGCTTGGAAGTGGCAAACAATTTCAGGTGAAGGTTGAATTACTCCCTCCATTAAAAAAAACATTTAATTTTTTGGTCACTTTTAAAATTTAGAGTAAACTACGATTTTCGTCCCTGTGGTTTACTATTTATAACGATTTTCGTCGTCATAGTTTAAAATATGCTTTTTTGGTCCCTATGGTTTTTATTTTGCTACCATTTTCGTCCTTACATCTAACAAAGTTAAAAGTGTTGTTAGAAAGTTTTCAAAATTTACATATTTAATCCTTATGTTACATAAATTTAAATATTTAATCCTAAATTTCATTTATTATATTAGCAAACTCTTAATTTGCCACATATATATTATATATATTATACTATTTTAGTTTTTCTTCCTTTATTATATTTTAATTATAAATATATATATATATATATCATTTCAATACTATTTTCTTTATATATATTTCAATACTTGTCTATTAGCGAATCAAAATCACAAGAACCGAAATCAATTTGATTAATAAAGACAAAAAAAAGTCAATAAAAATGATGGAAATCCAATCATCTAACAAAGAAATTTAATGGTTGTCAAAGATAGGGACCAAATTCTAATATTTTTTAAAACTACGATGGCCATGTAACAATTTCAAAATTTCAGGAACAAACAATATTATTTTCGACAAACTACAAGGACCAAATTTAGGCTGTCTTCTCGAAACTCATTTAACAAAGGAAATGAAAGGAAAGCGAGGGAAATCAAAGGAAAGTGAAAAAAAACTCGTATTTTCGGAATTTTTGTAGGAGAGAAAGGAAAGGAAATGAGGGAAACTAAAGCTTATTTTCCTTCCAAACATTTCCTCTCAAATGTGGGAGGAAAGAGAAGGAAACGAAAGAAAAAAAATTAAAATTATTTAATAAATAAATAAAATTACAAAACTACCCAGTCTTTCATCCTATATTATATTAATTTTAAGGACATATTAGTAAAAATGAAAGTTTTCCTTTCATTTCTCTCCTCTTTAAGAACATGAAAATTATTTTCATTCATTTAATTTTCTTCCTTTTACTTCATTTTCGAGAACATAAATAATTTTTTTATTTTTCTTTCCTTTCTTTTTCATCACTTTCTTTTCCTTTTCTTTCTCTTCAAATTCGAGAACACAACGTTATAATCGAGTAAAAGTAATATGAAGTTTAGATTTTGGATGGTCTCTAAAATAAATAAAACATTTTTATCACCTGTAAACATTATTTAAAATATAAATGTCGATTTTAAGATTATATTTTTTGTTTATTAAATGGTATTATTATATATCCAGTTATATATATGATTGTTTTATACTTTTTCTAATTTAAGTACACATCAAAATAAATGAATAATTTTAAAGAAACATAAGACAATAAACAATATTTGTTTTAAAAGTCAATAAAGGAAATTTATAGGTTTTGATCCCATTAAATTATTTTTTATTATATTTTAAAGCTGATCCAATCTACTCCTCTAATGGTGGCGAACAACCTTGTACCACTTTGATGCTACTTCTTTTTATGAATATTTAATGCTTGTAACTTTTCTAATTCGTTATAAAAAATTAAAGTTTTTAATCCTAATTTATTTTCTTAAAAATAATTTATCGTATGAAATTAGTATTCTTTGATTGTGATTTATAAGTTTTCTATATTGTGCTCTTATTAATACTTTAGACATTTGTTTGATAATTACATATTATTTAAATATATTATACTATAAATTAAATATATTTGCATTAAATGATAGTTACAATTTTACAACATTTTTACATACGATAAGAAATTAGGGTTTAAATAAACAATAAACGACTATCTTTAGAAGATGCAAAGCATTGGAGTTATTAATCGTGATATAAGTTTGTCCATGTGAAGACCATGTGAGTTGGACTACGGAAAACCAAACTACCTAGTAAAGACATATGAGGGCCGGTCAATAGGACAATTCAAAGGAAACCTAGAAACTACAAATTCAGCTAAATTTGTCAGATTCTAGGTCTTGATTATTGAATGTGAAATCAAAGTTGAAAGACTAAAAACTTGTAAAGAAGAGTGTAGTCCTACAACGAGTAGCCGAAAAATATTAAAAAATAGAAAAGGAAATGCCGAGAACATGGGCAATTTTGTCTTTTGATACGAAAATATCTTTAAAAAAAGTATTTTATAAGTTTTTTAAAAATATTTATGTGTTAATTAATTAACACACATCATACAGTATTTTAACTATTTTTGAACATTATTACTCTCACTCCTTAAAAACAAGTTACAACTAAAAAATACATGAAATGATGAAAATAATCAACTTTTTATTATTACATTTCAATCCTCAACCGTCAAAAGTTAGGCATGCAACAACATGTTCATGTGCATACCATAACTGATTCAATATCCATGTGTTTGCTTATGCTGTATTGACTAGTGACACTAAGGTGACATTTGTTTTTTAAGAGGTGCGGAAGTCTGAAGTCTGATTTCAGTTCTGAAATAGTTATGAAACGTCTAAACGAATCTAACATAAGTGGTGGTTAAGAGCTTAAAATGAAAAAACAAACAAGTCCTAAATGATCACTGGAATCTTGTAAAATGTCATGTTAAACCGAAGAATTGATATTAATGATCATCAATTATTTTTGTCAAGGCATGCTTGTATCTGGAGAATCTATTTAACAGAGCATACCACTAACATATATAATATACTGCTGTTGATTTAAGTAATAAAAAACGTAAAACATTTGTTTAATCCCAATTTCATATTGCAAATCTTATCTTGTGGAGTTGTTTCAAAATTTAAAATTAGGTTGTTTTTAAGGTTTGTAAATACTTTTTCCAAGGTAAAATTTGGTGTGTTTGTAATAATTGTGTTATAATGACTTGTAATCTATGCATTGTTGTTTGTACATTGCTCTAAGTATGTCTATTTTTGTTGTGGAAAGAAGCTTAATTAAAACCATGGGCGGATTAAGCATTTATTAATCATACTTAATCTCATGTGTACTTCCTAATGAAAGAATCATTTAATTATTTATAATTTTAAACGTCATCATATTTTTTTAATTATGTTTAGTACAATGCAACAACATTAAATTTATAGAACCTCTAAAATATTTAAATGCCTTAATAGAATATATTTTAGGACCAAATACAATCATATATAAAATTGTTATAATAAGTTTATAAAATAATTTGACACTTTAACAAGTTATTATGTAACCAGTTTAAAATAAATTGTCATATTAGTTGTCTTATATGACATTATTTGAAAACATATCATATAAAAAGATGATTCTATATGATATCTTTTAAAATGTCTTACAAACTAGTTAATACATTGTATTTGATGTCAAAAAACTTGTTAAAATGTCAAAAAAAACATCATATAAATTTATTAGAACACTTTTACATATACCATTTTATAGTTTTATTCTATAAACTTAAATTCTGTAAAATAATATAATTAGAACGCGTAAACAGTTTAAGCATTCTATAAACCGAATTTAGTTATAGTGATATGATAAATATAAAAATACTAGTCGTATCAAATAAAACAAACTTTGTTTCGTTTCTTTTTTTAGAAGTACTTTAAAAATATTCATTTTGAAATGTATGCAGACTCATTTGATGTATAGATAATGGTATGTTATTTAAAAGACAATTTTATTTATAGAAATGTTGAATTATGAAAAAAAAAATCCGGAATAGTGCTAATTTTTGAGTCATGAGTATTTTCTGATATTACTAAAAAAATAACGAATTTACTTGTCTGACTTGGAAAGATTTTTTGAATATTATAGTAAAGCAAATTTAAAAAATGTCTTCATACTAGTTAAGGTTTATAAGACTGAGGAAAGAAGTGTTTGATTGCTTGGAAGCAGTAAAGTTTACGGCGTTTTGGTTAATATGATCCTTTCGTAATGGGATCCTGTTCGGAGCTACCAAACCTAGAAAGATAGCGATATGGGGTAGTATTGTATCGCACTCGTATAACTGGATGCAATATAGAAGTAGCAGATGTAATATTAATTGGTTCGGATGGCTTCAAGATCTCTCCCTTGCTATCCATGTTTTGTAATTTCCGTCCTTGTTAGTGTTTTCAATAAAATGTCGATGTTAAAAAAAATTGACATGCATTTACTTAATTATTCTAGTGGAAGACAGTTGGACAATTCGTAAGTGAAACATTGTGTTTAAACCCGTGCATCTAGTGCACCATGATTTTTCTCGCCCATAATGGTTGTGGAGGTTCTCCAAATAGTAGCTTATACCCATCTGCATCTGCATCTAGTGCACTATTTTTTTTTGAACAACAGATGTTTTATTAAGACTAACAAGATACTAGAGAAATATTACAAAACATAAATAACCATTAGGGGGTTTTGTAACCACCCTACCCAATTAAGATTCAACTTCTTACTCCTAGTATGCACCAAAAAAAATGAATGTGTAACAATGTTGTCCCATAACATCGTCTTTACAGGTTTCTTAGCTCCAAAAGTTGTTCCATTGCAAAAGTTCTAAAGAGACCACAACGCAGTATAGACAACCGCTTCTAAACAATCTGCTACCTCTTTCTTCAACCTCGTCATCTCCAACCATAATTGACATGCATTTCGAGGCGATTCGACAACAATTTTTTACTCATGTACATAAATTATAAATATTAATATATAAAATAATTTAAGATTTCATTATTTATAATCATAAGTTAATAGTATTGTAAAGTGTATATTTAATAAAATGTGTTTCGTATATTTACACCATCATATTGCAACATTGTGTTCGTTATATATATAAACATATAGACTACAAAGATGGATATCATTAAATGACAACTTTACTTAAAATGATAAAAAGAAGATTCGTATAATGAACTGAAAAGTTTTTCTAAATATCAAAATATTTATATGTGAATAAAATTTGATTTTTTTATGGCAATGGATAAGAATCCATTGGTTAAAACTTAAAAGAGAGTACCTTGAAACATAGGTCCAGTAAAATGAGAGATTGTCGGTTTTTGTACATTAAAGTTACATAGTTTCCAAAGTATTAGTTGTTATAATTTAGATGCTTTTGGAATTCAGTATACCTTATTTATTTGTTACAGTTATAAATGTTAGGAACAATTTTTTCTTAAAATTTCATTCAGATATAGATGTAAATTAGTATGTAGAAAAAGCTATTAAAAATGTGCATTAAGTTTTGGCTTTTGACACGTTATTATCATTTTGTTGATCACCAAGTTTTGAAACATTTTTTTTCAGTAATAAAGTTAAAATTTCTTGAAAGGACGTTGTTCTTTTTCAATAAAGATTATCTCAATACACTTATGTAAAATATTACCAATTTTTTTTTAATTTTATAGATTATGCTTTAAAAATGTATTATTGCAAAAAATTGTTTTTAAATTTTAAGAAAATAAAAATAGAACAATTAGGTTTCATGATACAATTTGTATTTTCTTAATTATATTTCATATAGAAATAATTTATAGAAATTTGAGAACATATGCAACATCACTATGTTTATTAATGCAAGTTTATTTTGTTTTTCTTTTAAAAAGTAAACCAAATTATAAAAACAGAAGACAGAAATATGATGACATTTTTATATAAAATAAAAAAAGAACTTATTATCAACGTTAAAATATTAATTCATTTAACACTAACTCAGTACAATGTATGTAATATTATTAAGTGACATATTTTATTGGTTCATTATTTAATTTGAGATAAAACTATAATTAAAAATTTACAAACCATTGATTCTACTCATATTCGTATCTAAACAATTAATTTTAGCAAGTCAAAGTAACGAATATCATTAACCATGTAACATGCAATTATACTATGACATTGTCCATCAATTAAGGTACCAAGAATATGCTATGGATTGTTTTATTATTTTTATTTGTCAATTCTTTTAAATATCAATAACAGTTTAAGAGCATCTCCAACAGTTATTGTAAATTTTTTCTAAAATAGCATATTAAAAGTCAAAATCTCTATAATAATTTGCATCCAACTCCAACAACTACTCTATTTTAGCAACTTTATCATTAACAATATTAATAAAATATTCCATCATTTAATAAAATATTATTTATCTCTCCTACACACTTAACTTCAATTATTTTGATTGGTTGAATATAATTAAATATTGTTTCTCTCTCTTCTATATATTTTTAGAGATTCTCTAAATTTAGAGATTTTTCTTCTCTTTTTTCTCATTTTTCTATTTTAGCAATTAATATAGCATAGCTGTTGGAGCACTTGAATTGCTAAAGTTCCTTATTTTTCTATTTTACAATAGCTGTTGGAGATGCTCTAAGAGCTATCTCGTGATAAAAAGATTATGATGATTTAAAATATAAATAAATAATTTTCTCAGTAACTTTCTTCATAAAAATTATAGAGCATGCCACGTGTCCAAAAAGGTTTGGAGGAATAAAAAAAAATTAGAAATTATTTATTTATTTATTTATTGCATAAATATTCACACATTTTTGGTGCCGAGATGGGAACGTACAACTGTACAAGGGACCATCTTTGTAATTTGTAGAAGCATGTTGGGATGCACTTTTATATATCTTTTTAATAAAATAAAAAGTAAACTACAAATTTGGTCCTTGTGGTTTGTCGAAAATAACACTATTCGTCTCGTAGTTTTGAAATTACAAAATGACCATTATAGTTTGTACAAGTGTCTGTATTGATCACTTCATCTGACAATCATTAAAAATTCAGTTAAATGAGATGCATTTGTGAATTTGGTCATTGTGGTTTTTGATCGAGTAAAAGACAAAAATCAATAAAAAGACAAAAATGCTTTTCATTTAAAGGATTTTTTTAATGACTATTATAAAGAGGAACTACATTTTTTTAATGACTTCAAAACTTTATGAAAGAAAATTATTATTTTTGACCAATCACAAGTACCAAATTTATAGTTTAAAATAAACTAATAAAAGAGAAAATTGGTGCTCAAACCAAAGGGTTATTGACCAAGAGGCAAGAGGTATCGTTTATGATAAAGTATGATGGTCTTTTAGAAGATTAAGGTTTAAATCTCAAAAAAAATATATGAAATGTGTGTGTGAGTAATTGTAGAATATATAAACTATAAAAAATAAGCTCACCAAAACCAATAAATTCTACAATGAATTAAAACGCGTCGACTCGAACAAACCCATCAGTACGTTTTTGTCTATTTTCTTTAACTATATAAATAACTAATACATTAAAAGAATTTAAAAAAATATTGATAGTAAAGTAAAATTGTTTTTCTAATAAATCAATTAAGATGTAAGCAATTAAATATACTACAACAAAAATCGAGTTTATAAGTTATCAACAGTGTTTAAGTGTCTTAATAAAGTCTTTTCATTGAGCTTAAGTTCAATAACAAAACAATAATACGTCTTATATAAATTGTTACATGTGATGTCGTTTTTATTGACTAAAATCTTATCTGAAAAATAATAATAATAATAATATCAAATTTTATCGTTAAACATTTACAACACAGGTGATTAAGTTCACAAGTGCACGGGGTTTGGGTGGATCCTTTTTAAATCCACCCCTCATACTACCAGCAATGGTGTTCCCCACTCCTTCATGACCTTTCTTTTCTAGTGTTCTTTATTTTTCTTCCTTTTTTAATGGGCTAGAATTTTGAGGTTGTTATATTTGGATCATTTCTTATTTATGTATATGAAAATGTCATTTTTATTTTCAATGGATTTTTGGAGAGTAATTTAGGAGTGTTATATATTGTTATATGATATCAGAGTTTAAATCTATTACTCTAAATATTTTATATTTTAGGACAATATCTACTCGTTTAGCCCCTTCACTCATTTTGTCATCTCACTTGTCTTGTGCCTTATGCTACAATTTGTGTCCGGCTAACCTTCATTGGAGGGAGCATGTTAGAGTATGACTTTAACTATATCACCTCCATATAATATAATTTGGAATTCTCACTTCATCCTCAATGGCTCTTTTAAATATTAAGTAAATATGAGTTTTCTCATAATTTATTGATCCATACGTTTTTTATAGAGCTGACAAAAAATGTCCCAACCAGTCAACCTAACCCAAACTTAACCCAAAATTAGCAGATTGAGTTGAGATTTTCAGTCTATTTAAGTAAACGGGTCAACCCGTCTAACCCATTTATCTAAATGGGTTGGGTTGGGTTGAGTTGAGTTGAAATTTTCTACTTGATTACAACATGTTTTCAACTCATCTAAAATATTATATTATTTTATTTTATTTTAATTTTAGTTAAATATTATTATTTAATTATAATACATATTTTCAAACTGTATCTCCATTTCGTCAGTAAAAGTGAAACCCTACTAATCAGTTTATTACGCTCCAACACACACTCTAAATAAAATGGAAGTCGAGTTACTAAAAAACTAAAGGTTTTCAATGATATTTGAACAGTCCTTTTTGCATTTATGGTTTTGTTTTATTCAAAATAGAGAACGAGTTTTCATCAGAAGGGACTTGTAGAAGGAGTGATCAAGTATGGAGGTGAGGTTATATGTGATGAGGAAGAAAAGGGTATGGAGGTAGAGATGGCCAAATGGGCCCCGACCCGGCCCGGGACCGGGACCGATGAAGGACCGAGCCGGCCCATGACCGGTTATAGGACAGAAAACCGGGACCGGTTATACTTTTGGAGCGATTCATAGGCCCGGCCCAGCCCAGCCCGAGACCGGTTATGGGACCGGCCCGATTTTTACAAAAAAATGTATTTATATATATATATATATATAGATATTTATATGTATTTCTAACTTTCTAAGTGTATCTGATTGAAAACCAATTACAGTTTATAATAAAACGTACTTTTTAAATGTATTTGACTGAAAATCAATTATAAAACTATAATAAACGTATTTTTTTAAGTGTATTTGTTTGAAAACCTATTATAAAACTACAATAAAACGTGTTTTAAGGTGTATTTGAGTGATCCAATTACATATATGTAACGATTACATGTATAACATATTATAAAATTAATGTTTTTATAAAAAAATAAAAAAAAAGTTTTTTATTGAAGGCCCGGCACCGGGACCGGTTACAATAACACATTAAACAGGCCGGCTTGAAATCGTTGGGACCGAGACCGAGACCGGGACCAGTTACAAAAATTACTGTTGAGTCCCGATCCGAGCCCGATTTTTAGCCTCTATATGGAGGTGATCAGGTGGGTTTCCATTTCCCGAAATGTAGGAGAGTTTATTACTAAGCATATTAATATAATATATTTTTTAACATAGTATATAAATTAATAAGGGATATTTTTTTAAAACATATAAGATTATGATAATCTTAAGAACTTATACATTCCATATTATTTTATATGAGTTTTTATTTATTTATTTAAAAATAATATTTAAAATATAGATTAAATATATTTATTTTACAATTTATTTATTTCACATGTACTTATTTCACAACGTGAACATTTTTTTACGTGTTTATGAAACAAATAATAAACATAAAAAAATTCCACATTATGAACCAAATACAAATAAAACAAACACGTTGTGAAACAAATTAATACATATACATAATCATTACATTAAATACTATATTTAGACGGAAAAAAATCATGTGAAACAAATCTTAGAGACGAAGTTCTCATTAATATCATAAATTTTAGAGTTCTCGAATGATTAAACTCCTAAATAATATATCATACGCAAGTAATGTTAATTATTTTTAATAGAAAAGGAAAAAAATGTCTCTAATTTAAGGGATTTTTTTTTGTACGGAAGTTAGTTTTAGAGATCGGTTGCTTTAAGGAAAATGAAATTACAAGGACCTTATTTATGAATTTTAGGATTCAGATGAAATTTTAATTTACTCCTATTACAAAGCCTACTAATCGAATACAAATAATCACAAATCTATGAAAATCTCTCAAAAATTGACTCAAAAAAGTAAACTAGTAGTTTTTAGTTCTTTTGCCATCATGAAATAAGAGATTTTGGGTCAGCCCGTCATGATATATGGCCCATAAATATGCATTTCCATTTTCCACCTTCTTTTTCATTATTAACGTTTGTATAAACTATAAGTATAAATTAGAGAGGGTTAAAATTCGGTTTTAAACTGAGTCCAAATCGGTCCAGTCCTAGATTTTTATTTTGTAATTGGTCCCATTATAAGTCATAACTGGTCCCACCGGTCCCGGTACTTACCAAAAACTTCAAGCCCATTCTGCAAAGCTTTGGCTCAAACCCTTTTTTTCTTTTTTTTTTCAAAAATCATTTTTAAACATATAAAAACATATTTTTTAGTACTAGAAGGATACTCGCGCAATGTAACGAGATACATTTTGATTTTGAGTTTCATTTTAAAACAACAACAACAAAAAAACTTACCTCGCAAAACAACAAACAAAACAGATACCCATAAATCGATCAAAAGTCTTGTGTTGTGCCTTGTGCGTGTGCCAAACAGAATAATAACAGATTAAGGGAAGCTCGGAATTCGTTGAATATGAAACTTTGGATTATGGAGAGGTAGATGGATTATGGAGAGGTCGACCAATGTATTTATATTTATAAGGAAGAGAAAAGAATATCAGTATCAATTAAAATCAAAATAATTTAGGAATAGATATGTGTATAAAAGTATAGAAGATAATCGATAATTAAAATAAAAATAATTTAGGAACAGATATGTATATAAAAGTATAGAAAATAATCAATAATTCAATATCAATTACTTAATTAGAAGATTAAACATATTTGTTGGGATTTAGTTAAAAAAGGAATGATTTTGGCCCAAAAAATAAAAAAATTTAAGAGCTTTTAAGTAATTAACATTAAACAGCAGTACGTATGGCTTAAAATGTTGTTTTTAAGAGTTTTTTGTCAAATGTTTTATAATATAGTATAGATATAAATAGTGTAGATAATATATTATTGAAGTATATCTTAAAATTACTAATTAGGTCATTCAAATATACTTTTAATCTTTTTCACATAAAAAATGTTTCTATAATTACAATTTTAAAAAATTAGTATTGGAAAACTTTAAAAACTCGAAAATTTTGTAAAAATCTTGAGAAAAATTGATACATAATTTATCCGGCTTAACTTTTTTAAAGAAATCAGGCCTATGTATAGCCACAACCCCAAAAATAGAAAAACGAGTATTTTATCTCGTTACTATTTTTGGAAATTTATTTTTTAAAATCCAAATTCGATTATGTGTTTAATTAAGGAAACATTTGGTATCTTTGAACTATCAACAAAAAAAAGATACTTATAATTTTGTAAAAAAGTTATTAAAATGTATTTTTAAGTCTATTGTCTAAAACGTCAAATCAATTGTTATTGGAAAAGGAGACAGGACCCGGAAAAAATTTATTGAAAAAAAACCCCGTATATTACAGAATAAACCTGATACCATAAATTGTAATATTTTTGTCTTTCATGGTTAAAGTTGGAGACGTCATATTTAGATTCAAAATAGTTCCAATTTAACTCATTAGTTAAAGCATAATAGTTAATATAATTTATCAAGACTTAATTCCAGAATCACAAACGGATATAACCATGTGCACCAAAATATACATATTTATACCATTTACATTAGTAATCAAAAAACTTAACAAAAGTATATCATAATAGGTTATCTTTGTATTGTCGTCTCATGTTTATTGTTTAGTTAATATTATCTGTTCGATGAGCATTTAGATCATCCAAGGTTTTCTTTATTCTCGATAAGTATGTAGTTTAGGAACACCTTTGAGATGAGAGCTATGAAGATGACATAAACTGACTACAAAAATAAGAATCAACTAACTTCTCTACTCTTTATATTGTCTTATGTAACGAACTCCTTTTTTAATACTACAATTCAATTTCAAATTTGGCTCGTTTAACCAATTGATGATTACATTTAGAATCTAGGATTATGTGGCCTGAAAATTCCGATGTTGTCACATTATTGTTGAAATGTCTTATCAGTTGAAGGCTGACGTGTTATTTAATCAAATTAAAATTAAATATGAAAAAAATACACATAAAGTAATTATTTTATTTGTCTTTTTTCATTGGTCTTTTCTTACCTAACAATTTTTTCTCCTCCAAACAAGATACCTGTCATCTCAATTTAACCACAAACTTGGGGATTTTTTCTATTGTTTTTCAAGAGTATTTAGTTTTTAAAGAAAAATGCCGATAAACGACCATATATAAGTAATCATGTCATAGAGATACATAATGTTTAACAATAAAAATAATCATATAACTTAGTTGTTTAGATTAAATTCGTAATCTCAAGAACAATGGATCTGTACATGTCGTTAACAATTAAACATAGTAGTCAAATATTATATCGTGCTAATTTCTTTCCTAGAGAACCCAATAACAAATAAAGTTTCTTTTAACTGAATAGTATGACTGAAATTTTAACTCGACCTTGTAATTTGTTAACATATGTATTAATATGTATTTAATTGAATAGTGTTTTTGACTACGTTCTTTTTGTATTTGATTATTTTTGATATCGAAACGATAAAAGAAATAAAGAATAGGTAGAAATGGGAAAATAATTGATTCATTAAACCAATATAAGATGCCAATATTTTACTTTAATTGCTTGAATGGTTACTCGTGACACAGGCTTGGTATTAAAACATATTCAATACATGGCCCAAATAGAATACAACCATCTGCCCCTTCAATACTGACAAGGTTGATCTCCAATAGTTGAGGAAATCTGAAACAATAAATAAACAAGAGTAAATTACACTTTTGGTCCTTTATCTATGTTTACTTTTTGGTTTTGGTCCCTCCAAAGATAAAAATACATTCCTAGTCTCTCAAACGAGTTTTTGATAACACTCTTAGTCCCTCCGGCTAACGCCGTCCATATGACTGCCGTTAGGCGTCCCATGTGCCCCTCATGTGAGGGGCATTTTGGTCTTTTTATTTATGTTTTTTATTTCCTATAAAATAAATAAATTAATTAATATAATATAATATAATATTTAAAATTAATTAAACATTTACTCTTATGAATACACCACCACCACCACCGCCGCCGTCTTCCACCGTCCCGGAAATATCCACGGCGTCATCACCGTCAACCCTGCAAACGTCGAACATATTCTCAAAACCAACTTCGATAACTACCCTAAAGGAACCATATTCATTTCCCTCCTTAAAGACTTCCTCGACCGTGGGATCTTCAACTCCGATGGCGAAGCCTGGAGGGCACAGCGTAAAACCGCTAGTTACGAGTTCAACACCAGATCCCTTCGGAATTTCGTCATGGAAACAGCCGCCGATGAATTACAGACCCGATTCATACCCATTCTAGAAAGTTCTGCGGATTTGGATCAAATTATTGATCTTCAAGAGCTTTTGGAGAGATACTCTTTTGATAATATATGTAAGGTGGCGTTCAAAGTCGGCCCAGGTTGTCTCGCTGGCGATGGAAATTCCGGTAGTGAATTCATGGCAGCTTTTGAAGAAGCAACGACGCTAAGTTCTGGGAGATTTATGTATGCTTTTCCATGTCTTTATAAAATCAATAAACTGTTGAATTTTGGTTTAGAATCGAAGTTACAAAAATCGATTGAGACCGTTCATAAGTTCGCCGGCGACATCATAAAGTCTAGAATGGAAGAAATGGAAAAAAAATCCGATGAAGATTTGTTTTCTCGATTCATGGGTATATCGGAATATTCACCGGAGTTTCTACGGGACGTTGTAATAAGTTTCATGTTAGCAGGTCGTGATACGACGTCGTCAGCTCTTTCATTCTCCCTCATCCAGATCTCTACCTCTGCCATCGTTTTTTAACAAGAAAGTACACCAAGATTCCATGGCCATGGCGGCGGCGGATCACGGTGGTGTTGATGATTCCGCCACCCAACATCTCCGGCGATTGCTCCGGTTGGGGTGAGATTGGATTATGTAATGGTGATGGCGACGGTGGAGATGGTGGCGGTGTGGTTTTCCGGTGGAAAAAGGGGGAGATGGGAGGGGGGCTGTGAAGGAGGCGCTGTAAGGGAAAGGGAAAAAGGGGGAGAAGTGGGTAGGTGAATTAATTCTCTAACCTAATCAAAAAAATTAATTTAATATTAAAAATAATAGTTTTTATTTATTACAAATTTGGTCCCTCATGAATGATATTAAATGAAAAGACCAAAATGCCCCTCACATGAGGGGCACATGGTACCTCTAACGGTAGCAATTTGGACGACGTTAGCCGGATGGACCAAGAGTGTTATCAAAAACTCGTTTGAGGGACCATAAATATACTTTTACCTTTGGAATGACCAAAACCAAAAAACAATCGTAGATAAAGAACCAAAAGTGTAATTTACTCAATAAACAATATCCAAAATGTAAAAACCTTTTTACATAATGAAGTGTTTTTTTAGAGCTTCTCCAATAGCAAATTTGTTAAAATAAAAAACTAAATTTAAAAATATTTAAAAAATATTACATTTACTTCAAAAGCATCTATATTTCAAAAGTTACAAAATTTATTATATTATTAAAATAATTTATATTTTTAACAAAATATTATTTGTCTTATCTAAACTTTTAATTTCAAATATTTTTTATTGGTGAAACATAATAAAAAATAGTTTCTCTCTCATAGTGATTATTTATGGAGATGTCTTCAAATTTAAGGATTTTTGTACTCTCTTTTATACTTTCTCAATTTTAGAGAAAATTTGGAGATTTGCAATTTATTAGAGTAAATTACGGTCTTGGTCCCTATGGTTTGGTGATTTTTATGAAAATGGTCTCTAAACTTTATTTATTACATATTAGGACTCGACCTTTGTCATTTTATAACAGGTTGGTCCCTCCCTCAAACGGCCATCCAGTTCCTTCGTTAATCTTGAAGACATTTTCGTTCTTTTTCTTTTTGTCTTTACTTGAAGGACCAATTTCGTAAAAACCATACAAATCATAGTGACCTAATCCGTAATTAAGTCTAAAAAGTAAAATAGATATTGAATTTTTTTATACTTTCAATTTACTAAATTAATTAATTAGTATAATTTATATATTAACTATTATACTTTAGGTTTAATTTTAATATATAATATATTTTATTTGAAGACAAACGAAAGATAAAGTTTATACTATCCATGTATGTTGTAGGTTGGGTCTCAAAAACCTCTTATGGTTCTTTGAACCTCGAACCTGAAATTTTTAATTTTAACTTTTCACATTTCTTTTAATAATGCATTTAGATATTTTAGAGTAATCAATAAACTTAACTCTTTCATCAATAAACTTAATTCTTCTTTCCCGTAAGATTATATGTGCAATGTGTATTCTTAGTTCCTTAAAATGTTACATGTCTCCATGTAGTTATTATAAGGTCATTGTTGATTGCTCTGCTGTTAATTATACATACCAAAATGATATGACAAAAGTCGATGAAATTACAGTTTTTGCTTTTTCAATCTTCATTATTGATTCACATAATCAAACCTTTTCTTAAATTCCGTCTAATAATGTAAATTCAATTATCATTGTCTAAAGATTGAGGGTTCAGTCTCATATAGAACATGGGGATTTAACCATCTAGTTCCCCTTTTGGAATTTTACAAGTTTGGTTGAGTTCCAGTAAGAATAAGAATGGATCTCCACACTTGGTCAATCATAATTAAAGATTAATACTAATGCGGTTCATAGAGATGCACCACACAAATTCGCGTGATAAAAAGCAATTCATGAGGTGAGAGAGATTAAGGCTATGTTTGGCAAAAATAAGCTAGCTTATTTTCACTGTACATGCTTGACAAACCATAAGCTAACTTATTGAAACGCTACTTGAAGTAGCGTTTTGGGAACTTATTGTCATTTTTTCCAATTATAACCCTCATTAATACTAATTATTAATTATTTTTATTATTTTCAATATGTATTTTTTGGTCATTTTACATTCTTATACGCTAGTTTTGCCAAAGATGATTTTTTTCATCAGCTAACTTATCAGCTATCAGCTAACTTATCAGCTAGTTTGCCAAACATGGCGTAAAAGTGATCAAATGTCCAAATCCCTCCATACGCTTATCACTTTAACTCATATTCGCACATGATACTTCGTCTACAAGTTTAGTGGCCAATATGAGAAACTGCAAAGTTAGGGAATATAATGTAATAATAATAAACCTCAAAGGGGTAATAATTGGATATGGTACAAACAATGGAGGTTTCACGGCTCAATATCCAAACATTAAGGACTCCGATGAAATTATAATTCACTGGGACCCATTAACGTTTCGTCCACGTTACAATCTCTGATTCGTCTTAGTTCCACGTCAGCATAGCGCCGGGTCAAAATGATCCTAGCAGACAGCCGGCCCGGCTGCTCCATTTCCCCTGCCAAATTTCTCCTCTATAAAGTAAACTACTTATTAAATGCCCAACGGGTTTTTTTAGTTTGGATTCTTTATTTTATTGTATTTTATTACGTGATATCAATTTTTTTCTAAATAAAATAATATTTATATAAATAAATAATGTTATTGCTATTTTTCTAATTACATCTAATAGTAAGGTCACATCTATAACCAATTTGGGACATCGTATTTATACGTTGAATTAATTATTTTATTTGAAATAGTCAAATAAAGAGTTTAGTTAGAATTGAAAACATCTAAACTATGTATTTATAAGTTGAATTAATTATTTTATTTGAAATAGTCAAATAAAAAATTTAATTAGAATCGAAAACATCTTAACTATGAATCCTATATAACTAATCTAAATATAAAAAAAACAAAAGCAAAAAGAACCACATAATGTTAAAAATGAATTACGTTTAGAGATAAAACGCCAAAATAAACACACAAACATACGATTTGAAAACTCAAGATACATAGATAAGTTGATCGACCAATCAAACAATAATAAAATATAGTTTTTAAGGGACTACTTTCCAAACGCTTACTGGGCAACCGCTTACCGACAAGAGTTATCATCATCATTGTTTTTTAAGTAATTTTTTAGTCATTAAAATGAATTGTGGCAAGCATATTTTACCGGGTAAAAGTTTTTTCTCCCACTTACCAGATAAGAGTATCTCCAATGCAAGGTTCTTATAAGTAAAAAATGTATTAGATTATAAGAACCACCATTATGGGGAGGTTCCTATAAAAACCTAACAAGCCATAGGTACCCTAATAAGAACCTTGATTCTTACCATGATTTTGTTGAGAAATGTCATTTCATTTTTTTTTTGACTTATTTAACTGTTACAATATAATTTATTTATTCAATAAGACCCATAAAAGAAGGTTCTTATAAGAACATTCGTTATGGAATTTTTGGTGAGTTCTTATTTAATGAGATGTTTGCTATGCCTCTTATCGAATAAAATTCTAAATGATTATCAAGTTCACCATTAAGGTAAATTACGTCCAATAAACATATGAGAATTTGATAAAGTCCCTGCCTTTTTTTGGAAAAACAAGTGTTTATATTTGTTTGATAGATAAACTTGGTAATTGTAATGATTCTAAAAATAAAAGAATGTTGGACAAAGACGTTGATATTTTGATTATAATTACCAATAAAAGTTATATTTATAACTACAAATTGAAACCCTAACGATTACTATTTCTCTCTTCCACAAAACACTTCCAACCTCCAAGTCTATTATTATTCAAGAAACAACATTTTCTGCTTTCCCACAAAACAAAACAGTTCCTTTGACTTTCTCTCTCTTAAGCCATCAAACAAACCTACCTCAAAATCAAATCACCCAATAATAATAATATATGTTAAGGATTCAACCATTATTTTCTCTTCTCATATTCATATACACACGAAACTCGTTTCGACTCTAATGATTCTATTCAAGAATCCAATAAAAACCCCATTAGAATTCAAATCTATTTCTTCTTCTTCTTCTTCTTCAATTCTTTAATTAAGAGCTTCATATTCAATAATGGCCAGAAATCAAGAAGGGGGGGATTTGGTGACTCAGCTCGTTGACTTGGTCAAGGACATCTCAGAGTTACCTGACTGCAGAAACGCTGTAAGGAAGATGTATGGGAATTTGATGAGAAGAGTGAAGCTTTTGAGCCCTTTATTTGAGGAACTCAAAGATAATCAACAACAACTTGATGATGGTGATCGTGAAGGCCTACAGGCTTTGAGAAATGCTTTGAATTTGGCTTTGGAACTCCTCAAATCAGTCAATAATATTGGCAGTAAGATTTTTCAGGTAATTTTTTTAATTCTAATTCTATACTTGGGTTTTGTAATTGAGCATGATCAGAGATTATTGGGTGTTTTTCAAAATTTACTTAATATAATTATAGAAGGTCATTTTGATTGTTTCAAAGAAGCAAGAATGGTTTTATTATGTGTTAGTATTTGATGAAGTTGTAACTATGATTAATGGGGCAATACCACAAGACTATGCTTTAATTTATACATCTTTAATTCATTATTTCATTAAAAAAAGCTTACATTTGATGGTTTATATTTGGTTCATGATTCAAGATTCATGAAATGTGTAGAATGATTCTTGATTTGGTTCACAGATTGGGAACCGTCTTGTATGATATGAGTTTTGGTTCACAAATTTGAAGTAGAGATCATCAAATATGTAGAAAATATATTCAAAATCCATGGTTTTATTGTGCATTTTCGCTATTAACCTAATGGCATATAAACTAGTTTATTGTTCTGTGTCACAGGCACTGCAATTTGACAAAACTGCAGGCAAGTTTCAAGTAGTAACTACACAGATTGAAGAGGCATTGAGCCAAATTCATTATGATAGATTCGATTTACCTGAGGAAGTTCATGAACAGGTCTCTTTTGATTATTCACAAAGAATGAATAATATTCATTATGAATATATGATATTCCTCTGATTCTATATATGACTAATAACAAACGCTGGTGTTTTCAGATTGAACTTGTTCACGGGCAATTTAAAAGAATGGATTCACCTGATTTGCAGCTTCAGAGAGATTTGGCTATGGTGAGCAAGGGAAATGATCCTGATCCTGAAACAGTTAAAAGACTATCTGAAAAGTTATATCTTACAAAGGTTAATGATCTAAAGAGGGAATCAAGGGAGATTCATGATATGGTTATATTAAGTGATGGAGAGCCTGAAGAACGGTTTGAGATGATGTCGTTTCTTCTCAAGAAAATCAACGATTTTGTGATGTTGGGAAACCCCAAAGTTGATGTATCGGATGGTGGAGAAAAGAGTGTTATGAGGCATCGGCCTCCTGTTATTCCAGATGATTTTCGGTGCCCAATATCTCTTGAATTGATGAGAGATCCAGTGATCGTGTCAACTGGGCAGGTACGGTAACTCCAATTATAACGTATTCTAGTAATGTTGATACACCCTGTTTAAAACCGAGAGATCGTCTAGATATTGTAACTGGGTACCCGGCCAATTTTCATGGAACCGGAACCAGAACCACTAACACCAGTTCCTTATATATTTTTCTATAACTTTTTGTTACATTGCTTGCATTAAATGTACTTATAAACTACAAAACTAATATGATAAAAGTATACCAACTTAAAGTAATAAATACAAAAAAAATTGGCAAAATTAATCCGATAAAAACTAATTATTACATAAATAAACTAGAAAGTTTGAGTCTTGATAACAACAAAACGACTTTCATAATACTTCACGTCAAGTCGTGAACACCTACCAAATAACATAAAAGTCTACCCTAAAAGGAAATATAGTTTTATTAATATATATAAAATGTTTTTTATTTAAAATTAGCAGGTACCCGTCGGTTCCGGTTCTGGGTATCTAGCACACGGTCTATTTTTAGAGGGTACCCAACGGGTGACAGTTCCAAAAAAATGAGAACCAGAACTGGAACCAGTCTTGATCGGTTCCTATTTTTAGGAACCGGAACCAAGCACATGGTTCCGGAACCGGCAGTTCCATAGCGGTTCCGGTTTCAAAGGCGGGTACCCGGTTCCGATGCTCACCCCTTTCCAAGGGTAAAATGTCAGGTTTATCTAACACCCTAACCCACCTTCGGGTGGGATATCTTGCAGACATACGAGAGATCATTTATTCAAAAATGGCTCGATGCCGGACACAAAGTGTGTCCGAAAACTCAGCAGACGTTGCTACACACAGCGTTGACTCCAAACTACGTCTTAAAGAGTCTAATCGCTTTGTGGTGCGATAGCAACGGTGTCGAGCTACCAAAATCTAACAACAAACCGAGACGGACCAGCCCGGAGTGCGATCGGGCTGTAATCGGCTCGTTACTCCAAAAGCTCGTGATTGGGGATTCCAATGAGCAAAGATCAGCTGCTGGTGAGCTTCGATTGTTAGCAAAAAGAAATGCCGATAATAGAGTATGCATAGCCGAGGCCGGTGCTATTCCACTTTTGGTAGAATTACTATCGTCTCGAGATGGTAGGACTCAAGAACATGCAGTTACCGCCCTTTTAAACTTGTCGATAAATGAGGCAAATAAAGCCATTATTGTGAGCGTTGGAGCTATACCAGATATCGTAGATGTTTTAAAGAACGGAAATACAGGAGCTAGAGAAAATGCAGCCGCTACCCTTTTTAGCTTGTCGGTTGTGGACGAAAATAAAGTTGCTATCGGAGCCGCCGGTGCTATACAGCCGCTTATCGATTTGCTTCAAGATGGGACTCCTCGAGGGAAAAAAGACGCTGCTACTGCCATTTTTAACCTTTGTATCTATCAAGGAAACAAAGTTCGGGCAGTTCGGGCAGGGATTGTGAGACCGTTGATGAGACTGCTTGAAGATGTTAGCTGTGGGATGATGGATGAGGCTTTGGCTATTTTGGCTATACTTGCTACTCACCATGAAGGGAAGATGGCTATTGCTGAAGCTGACCCGATGCCGGTTTTGGTGGAGGTTATACGGACGGGTTCGGCTCGGAACCGAGAGAATGGTTCGGCGGTTTTGTGGTCTTTATGTGCAGGTGATGTTCGGTCTTTAAAGATTATGAAAGAACTTGGAGCGGAAGATGTGTTGAAGGAATTGTCCGAGAATGGAACCGATCGAGCCAAGAGAAAAGCTGGGAGTGTATTGGAACTTCTACAACGAGTAGAGTCGGTTGAAACCGTGATTGGTTCTTGATATTTTGGTAACAATTTAGCCGAGATGACCACATCGTTGTGTTTATGATGAACTTATAGTCTTATATACATTAAGACATCCGATAGAATGGTGATTTCTGCGAGTAAATGTTATAAAAAACCATAAGGTATGATTCATTTAGACCAGGCTTGTTTGTACTGTTTTTTTTTGCAACTCTTGCTGTTTTCTTTTATTTGTACAAACATTTTTTCATTTTTTTAAATAACATGTATTGTTATGTGTTCTTTGAATAATAATCCTTTAAACGTTATTTGAACAGAATTGTTGAAGAAACATGAAATTGTTTTATTAATTAAGAATCTGTTTTGTTAATCGAATCAGGTCCTAAAAATGCTTCTTTAGGTCCCCATGGCAGGACACAAATTCAAAATTAATGGACGTGGGTGGAAAATTTAAGAAACAATTTGCTAGTTCTACTGTATGGTGATGAATTTGCAAAGAATTGACGTAAATCTGAAGTCGAAAAATTGAAATCAAAACTAAATCAAGAAGAATGTTTCTAAGAATAAATGTGAAATTGGATTACCTGAAAAACGATGTCAAGAGGAAATCCAATCAAATACTTGCTTATTTATTCAATCTGAAAACAGAATTTAATGAATGGTGCAATTTAGATCAAATCTCGTAGAGAAAAGAAAGGATTATGTAGAATCTAAATTCGCGAGATTGAGGTTACTTTTTTCTAGGGTTTTAATGAGCTTGTGATCAAATTCATCGCAAATATGAATAAAGTAGAACACATGAAGTCAAGTTGCTGGAAGTAATTACGTACCTTTTTTGAAGCAAAATTGGGAGATCATGAAGTTAAGTTGCTGTAAGTTCGGAATTTGAACAGCCATCGTTGCCTTCCAACCATTTGAGTGATCAGGGAAAAAAAATCAACGAGGAAGATGAAGCATAGAAAAATCATAATTTTGAAAATAAACGCCATCCGTGGGACTCGAACCCACGACCACGTGGTTAAAAGCCACGCGCTCTACCAACTGAGCTAGAACGGCTGCTTGTCTACTGTGGACTTTATAAACATTTTGTAGGAATGACTAACAAGGAAAAATATGATTTTCTTTTAGGTCAAGTTTTAAATCCAGTTTTCTTTATTAGATTAACTTTTGCCAGGTACACAAGTTTTATTTATTTACTTTTTATTAAATCAATTAAATATTTGACGAGTAATTTAATACTTTTATTATTAAATTAAATATTATGATTTTTTTTATTGAAGAAAGAACTTGTCGTTTTGTATAGTATCCTATCCTAACCAAGAAGTAATAACATGATTCAACATATTTCTTAAATAAACTCCATCATACATGCAATTTACAATTACATTCCTTCCTTTATGGTTATAAATATGAGGCAACTAATTCCTATTTATTTAATAAACTACAATAGTTTATTTAAAAGTAATTAAGTTTTGGAAATTCCAAACGATTACGGAAAAGTGTTTGGTGCTTAACTAAAAGTGAGTGATTAATTTTTTTAATTTTCTTCAAGCAAGATGAGCTAATAAATCTTTAGAGTTAAAATTGTCATTCTATTGTCATAAATTTAGGGTTATATACCTCCAAGATTGTGTTCTGGTGAGAATAAGAGTTATGATGAGAAATGTAAGAAATGATCAACACCCTTGGATGCATATTGGGATGAGATGCACCAAGATGTGGTGCACGGAGATGCACATGATCAACTCCCTTCTAAGGCGTAATTCATGGATGGGTATGAGATTAATGGTTCAGATCTCTTTTGACACTTCTCACCTTAACTCTCATTCTCACACAATCCTAAGCCTATACATCCATACTTCTTTATAGATATTAACATTAGGCTGGGTTTCAGTTAGAAGCAGAGTTAAGATGAGAAGCGTAAGAAGTGATCCTCACCCCTGGATGCATATTAGGAAGGGATGCATCGAAATGCAACAGATTAATCCCCGTATCAAGCGCGATTCATGAGTGAGTTTGAGATTACAAATGCTTAAGGGTTTAGATCATTTCCTACACTTCTGACCTTCGCCTATAACATAAACTTATTTTTAAAATTTTAATATATAATTCAACCTAATTCGTAAGAAAGTGTAAAGATAACGTTAACCTTACCGGGTTGGTTTCAGTGAGAAGATAAGTTATGACAGAAAGCATACGAAGAGATATGAACCCTTAGACTATTCTTAATTTACGATCAACATTAATAAAATGCACCAGATCAATTCTTGTAAGAAACAAGATTATAGTTAAATGTAAGATTAAAAATGATTACAGATTCACATCTGTTCTAATGTTTCTCATCTTAACTAAATGCATTAAAGAGGTGTTTGGAATTGTTTATTTAACGAGGATGCATTTAGTTTTTTTTTTTTTTTTTTGCATTTAGTTTTTTTCCCCTTTAAAAGGTAAACAATATTTTGGACGTGGACTCACGCGCTTAACCCAATATTTCTCTACATCTCTTCCGACACTAGGCCGGTGAACAGAACACTTCCATAAACCCCCCCATTATCCCCGCCGTCGACCACCAACTTCCATGGCGGTAGCCGCCATAACAACAGCCTTATCCACCTTCCACATCTCCAAACCCTACTCTATTACCCGAAACCACCTTACCTGTCTCACCTACTCTCTCTCCTCTCGTTCCTCTCAATTCATCACCACCTCCGATTCGTCATTAACTGATAAGAAACTCCTTGTTCCATGGATAGACAACGCTTCTTCGGTACGCGTATTCCATGTTATGGCGGATGCGTCCGCCGTGAAGTCGCCGACGCAAAAGAACGTGAGATCGAACAAAGTATTGACGTCGGAGCCGAGGTATTCCAAAGCTGCCAGGAGGTTTTACAACGAGAATTTCAAGGAATCCTCGTCGCAGAGGCTCAGTAAAGTCCTCGCTGCTGCCGGAGGTGATATATTTTGTCAACATCTTATCAATCACGTCCATTATCCACAATTAGGATCGACTTTTTTCACGAAGATTAGATTAGATTAGATGTTAATTCGTAACTTATGATTTAAGATGCTGTGAAATTATATGCTAACATTTTTTTTGGTCTATAGAAAGATTATGCTCTGTGATTTAGACATGAGATTGTTACAAAGTTCTCATGAATTTTTGTGAACATTTTTGTTAGTGGCCTCTAGAAGAAGCTGTGAGGAGCTAATCTTCGATGGTCGTGTGACTGTTAATGGCGCTGTATGCAATACTCCCCAGGTCAGATTAATAGATGAAATTTTAGCTTATTCATATTCTTTATATGTGTTTGTTATTGCCATTGAGTGCTAGATTCAAAGAATAATTTATTATTATTTATATATATGTGATATTTGGTTTTTGATCATGTGTGCAGACTAAAGTTGATCCAAAGAAGGATATGATTTATGTAAATGGTAATCGCCTGCCTAAGAAGCTGCCTCCAAAGGTCTATCTTGCTCTCAACAAGCCAAAAGGGTTTGTTTTTGTGTTTAATACTTCCCATTTGAATATTCTTCTTTAGTTCAAGTATTGGTTTCCATGTCTCTTTGCAGTTCTCTGAATCAATACTTTGCAGGTACATTTGTTCATCAGGAGAGAACCAAAATAAATCGGTTATATCTCTGTTCGATGATTATATGAAGAGTTGGGTAAGTGCTATATAAACGTAATGTCGTACCTTTGAAATGCTTCTTTTGATAAAGAAAAGCTAGATGTTCATTCATACTGTTTTGCTCCTTAAATGTTATCTGAATCTACTGTCTTTATATGCAGGATAAAAGAAATCCAGGGCAACCAAAACCTCGGTTATTTACTGTGGGACGGCTAGATGTCGCCACAACTGGGCTGATTATTGTGACAAATGATGGTATTTGTACAATTAGACTTCTGTTGCATCATGTTGTGGGATTATTATGGTCTTATGAGACTGTTGGATGCATAGTTTTTTAATCGATCATTATGCTTTTCAGGGGAGTTTGCACAGAAAATATCTCATCCTTCATCTGGTTTATCCAAGGAGTAAGGTTTTCCTACTTTTTGTTAGTTGTAATTTGCTTCCAAAATGCAAACTGATGTTGCAATTCCTAGAATTGTTAGAGATTCAGTTTTCTCTAATTAAAAAAATGTGTACACACATATATGACTTGCCACAATAAAAGGTTCACCTTCTGCTATATAATAAATCATCAAACTCAATGTTGATATGATAAAGTTATGATTGTAAAGTTAGAAAGGACTTGTTTTGCTAGTAAACTTTAACATCATCTACAGAATGTTTGACAGTTATGCTATTGATAAGCTCGTTGTTGATGAAATGATTGTTGAATCCATCTTTCCAGTTGACAGTTGATTTTACTCGAATTTAGCTTTATCTGGCCAATGTGGCTATTATTTAAAATTAAGTTTGAATGGCGTTTGCCTTATTTTGTGGCTCAAGGTACATTGCAACAATAGAAGGATCAGTCCATAAACGACACTTGTTAACAATTAGTGAAGGAACAGTCATCGATGGTGTCCATTGTACCCCAGATGCTGTGGAACTACTACCGCAACAGCCTGATAAATCAAGAGCTCGCCTTCGCATTGTGGTAATTTTTTATATTTTGTATGGAAGAAAAAACAGTTGGAATGCCACATATATCATCTCCTTTTAAGCAGAAAATGTTATTGATACACTATATGGGTTAGTTTTACCAAATTCTGACAATTAATTGAATCAAATGGATGTAGGTTCATGAAGGGAGAAATCATGAAGTTCGAGAACTTGTGAAAAGTGCAGGACTTCAGGTATAAATCCTTTGAATCTGGCTGGAACATTGTAAATGAAGGTTATTTTGATTTAGTTGTTTCTTATGAATTTCAGATATATTCACTAAAGAGGGTACGTATTGGCGCCTTCAGGCTTCCACCAGGTCTTTTGTAAGTATTCAACATTTGGTTGTTTGATATTATTGTAAACAAGATGGATGTATTAACTTATTATTTTGTTGTGTGTATTATGAATAGGTTTGGAAAGCACATTGAATTAAAGGCAGCTCAGTTAAAGGCGTTGGGGTGGGACGACAAGTAAAGTAATTAGAACAAACAGATGAAGAAAACGAAATCAAGTGGTGGATTTGTTATTTTAGTTATGGTGGGTGGTATTAGGAAAGGTAGAGAAGATTTTAAAGCTGTAAATCAATTAATTCATACGAATGTTGTTTTTTACACTCCAATTGTACAATCAATTCCAAACCATGAATGGGCAATCAATTTTCAAACCAAAATGAACATTATTTTACAAGGAAATACATACTACTTACTTACTTACGATATCTTCAGCTTTATATGTCCACAAAAAGAATACAAAATTGATTGGAAAAGAAAGATTGAAAACAACACATATTTAGAATAACTCCGATGAGAAGGGGATGTCTGGATAAAGCCAGAAAGCTTAAATAGGTAAGATATCGGCCATTCTAGCTTTGGCATCATCTGGAACTTCCCGACCAGGCACTTGCACTTTCAGAAGATTGTAGTACCTACAACAAGGTCCCAATAAGTGTCCGCATTTTTATTTTAGTTTGTTTCAAAATAACTGTCCACTTTTATTTTAGTATGTTTCAGAATAACAATCCACTTTCCAAAGTAAGTACGTAGTCTCCAATTCTACCCTTTAACTATATAAGATGGAGAAATTCATTCTCCCTCTATAAGCAAGGGTAAAATTGTCATTCAGTTAATTAAAAAGTATAATAATAGTATGTCCTTTTTCATTGTAGACATTTATTTTGAGACGGGTTGGAGTAATTGGGAGTAGAAGTGCTGAAACGAGCTGAGAAAGGACATACTCAATGGGACTGAATAAGCGGTCATGCTCTGTAATGAAAGCAAGCAAGGCCTGCATACAAAAAAATATACATATGTAATCTTTAAAAAAAATAACAAGCTGGATATCGTTGAGAAATGCGCATTTCAAATAAGTTACCTCAACTGGCATGTTTAGCAGTTCGTAGTAAGTTCGAACATGATCTAGCTTTGTTTGCACAGATTCACTATCAATCGAGGGGATGGCAGACAGAGCCTATCAGATCAATAATCAATTAAATTGTTAGATGCATCACAAAGCTACACAACTGAAGGTTTTTAATCGAAAAGAATTTGAAGATAATCTTTTTGGACAATTTCACACTTGGTTTCCCTTAAAAACCAACAAAATTACTATCTGCTATACATCTGCTAGACCCCAAAAAGGTAAATCAGTTGATGCATTCCATCCCACAACTTGTAGACATTCTTTAAAACAAGAAAGGGTAAAGTAGGAATATCAAAATTATATCGATGCTAATATTCCAAACAGGACTTCATTTTTGGGGAAAGAAACGGTAAAGCAGACACTTTTGGAACGAATAACCAACTTTAAGCAAGTTATCAGAAGCTTAGACACAGAAATCACAAACCTGTTCTAGTGCAATCGTATTCCTACAAATCTGCTGAACCCCGAAAAGGTTGATACGCTTCATCTCCCCCAAAGCCTGAAAGATGGTTTAAAATATTTATATGTTACAACCAATAAAAGGAATATAGCAGTTATGATGATAATTTGTTGTAGGGAGGTCAAAATAGATTAACTGCAGGCTTGCTGTGTAGATGTGTTTGTGTGTGAGAGAGAGGGAATCAATAAGATCTGCAAACTATGATGGGCTGCCCATTTTTTACACATAATAAATTTATACATAAAGATTGTGGCATAATTTTTAGCAGCCCAAAATGAAGATGTACAAACCTTGATAGATGCATGTGATGCAACACCACAGATTCCACCAAATACATAGTTCCGTTTCAGTGGAGCTATGAAAGGAGCAATTACCTCATCTCTACGAGTTATCTATGGCATCAAAAGATCAATTAGAATATTGTGCAGGAGGTTTATGAAAGTGAGAGAAAGCTAATGTTAGTGGAATAAGATAGTAAAAAAGATCAAGTAGAAGCAAGAAGGAAAAAAAAGCATAAATTATGTTTTCTATCCCTGTGGTATGCTAAAAAGTGGGACTTTCGTCCCTGTGCTTTCGAAATTCTGGTTTTCGTACATGTGGTTTGCAATTCATTGCTGTTTTCATCCCTGAGGCTAACTCCATCAGTGTTTTTACCGTTAAGCACAAGGGACGAAAAAGCACTAAATTGTAAACCACAGGGATGAAAACCATAATTTCAAAAGCACAGGGACAAAAATAGCATTTTTTTAACAAACCACAGGGACGAAAAACGTAGTTTACTAAAAAAAGACAAGACATGATTATAGACTTATTATATCAATGGAAAGTAGAAACAACACTCACCTGTGTGATTAAAGATATAACGTAATCATCAGGTTCCTCAGCATCTTGGTCTTCTAAGTATTCCCTTGTTGCCATTACCTGTTAACATGATACGTTGTCAAAGATATATATAAATTTTGGTGGAGCAATTATAATAACATTACTTTCTTTACATGTGACAAACCTGCATATCAAAAACTGTTTCTAATTGCATCTCTACACGTAAAACCTTTAGGCAATCAATTGCCAGCTTTCTGTAATCCTCGGCAAATGATGCCAGATCCTTAGGAGGTAGACTGCTACTTCGTCTATGATGAAAAGGTGTCTGCTTAACATCATTTTCTACTTCATCAGATGCTTTTCCTGATGCTTTCCCAAACCTGTATGTATATATTGCAGTGAAAAGTGTCACAATTTGATTTTGCGAGATTTCATATTAATTTTGTTGCAAGTGTATTTCTTATATAAGAACTTGCCTTTCTATAGATTCAGCAATGTACTCCAATGAATCACTAAGGGATGCCAACAATATAAGTTTGTTGTTATCACGAATCAAGGACTCCTGCAAAATGAGATTATTGTAAGTAGAGCTCTACACTAACAACAGTTCAAAATTGGAACTTTACTGTCGAGCGTTAGTTATAAATTTTAATAGCCCTTGTTTTTTTTTTAATGACAGCCAAGAACCAAAAAATCATTAAGAACAACTGAAAATAGAATCTGAGAACATGTAAAAGAAGAAGAAAAACCGACCTGTTTGATTGGCCTTAGTTTCATCAGTAGTTCACTCATTTCCAGCTCAATCCCATCAGTTTCAGCATCGGAGACATTGTTATCTGCATTTGGCTGACCAAATGAAGTTGGCAAACACGCACTTGCTGGATGACGTCGCATCAGATTATCGATATCATGTCTTCCAATAAGCATATAACTTTGCTTCTCAAGAACTGCCTGATATATAACCAACCACAGATAACTTAGGAACTCTAAGAATACATATTTACTAAGTTGAGCAAAAATGGTGAGTAGATTCAACTATTCTAAAAAATAGAGAATATAGGGAAGGTATTTGTATATGGGTGTGTGTGTATATATATATATACAAGGTTAAACAAAAACCACTGAAAACACAAAATTATCTCATAGCTAGTACATTAAATGTATAAAATGAAAACATATAAACTTGAATGCAAGTCTTATCATGCTTTTACCTTTTCTTATAGCACCAACAGCTTTTCTATAACTTTTCTAAAATAGAGAATAAAAAGGCAAATTTTCTAAAAACAATTTCTTCCAACTCCAACAGCTTTTCTATTTTAGAGAATCCATCATTAATTATATTATTAAAATATTATTTCTCTATCCCTACACATTTAACTTCAATAATTTTGATTGGTTGGATATTGTTTCTCTCTCCTACACATACACATTTAGCTTCAATAATTTTGATTGGTTGTATATTGTTTCTCTCTCCTACTTTAGAGATTTTATAGATTTCTCTATATTTAGAGAAATCTCCCTAATTCTCTAAAATAGAAAACATTATAGCAATGCTGTTGGAGCATTTTAGAGAAAGAAAACTCATTTTTCTATTATAACAATGCTGTTGGAGATGCTCTAAACTACTTGAATGCAAAGAAAGTGATGAAAGAGAGTTGAGCGGGTAATGGAGAAAGCAATGCAAATGAAGAAGTAAAGAATTAGCCATGCCTCTGTGTATGATGCCCGGCATCTTTCGTAAGTTCTTTCAAGGAAGGTTTGCACATACTTCACAAGATCACCAGAAAATTTCGGCATTGCTTGAGCCCACCCAAGCACCTAGAATAACATTTGTGCAAGTTAAAAGACATTAGTATGACCAACATCGATGGTGATTATAATAATGAGAACAAGGAGATGGTGAACACATGACTCCACAAACAAATGTCATTTTCTGTCAGTCTGTTTTCCTTAAGCAAACATTAGTTTATAAACTAAAGGAACTTCACAAGAAAGATATAAAGATATAAGATAAAAGAACATGCCTCTTTAGCCAGAAAATCAATGGTCAAAAGTCCTTGCAAGACAGGCCGTCCCTTAGAAACTGATGGTGAGTAAGCAGCAGCAGGATTTGCTCGTGGGCGGAATGCAGCTGGACCTATATAAAAAAAATCCCAACTGGAAATTAGTTTTTTCTCCATGGAAGCAAAATAACAAAGCTAAAAGTAGACATGAGCTTAGCAAATTACATTCTTAGTATTGCATAATGTTCTTTTGCATAACTTCTAGTATCAAAACGATTAAACATGACTTCATATCAGAATAACTTCTAAAAAAAAGATACCATTTGAAACAATCTTACAATTAAATATCTGAAAATTGTTCTAATCTCAAACTCAAAAAGAAGAAATAAGCAATGAATAGTATGGTAAGTTAGTAACCAAGTACTTGGTGAACAAAATGTTAAACTATGAACCGTTTATTCATTCCAACTGGACAATTTATAGCAATTAATTAAAAGGTAAGGATTCATTAAACTTACTTGATATTGCTTGTTGCACGCCTTTTCTGTAATCCACAAACATAGTTGGCAGGAAGTGATCTTTCACAAAGTTCTCAATAAACGCCAGTAACCCATCATTCCTGCAACATAAGAGTACTGGTGCATAAAGATAGAGAAGTAAACATAAAAGTGAATAGTGCATGATATCTATATGTGGTAGTCAAATAAAGATGTGCAAGCAGTTTAGTAAAACCTAAATAGAAAAAAGGACAAGGTCAAGGTACACACGGAATCAGCACAAAGCTTACCCTAATTGAGAATACTTTTGAGGCAACATTAAAGCGATTTTATCTGTAAACTGCAAGTAGAAGGTCAATGAAGTAGAAAGTATGGTATCCTGCATGGTTATAACAAAAACTAGAACAGATCTAAGTGGCCCAAACCTGTAGAACAGGACGGTATACAGATGCTGCTAGATATATCCCCTGCTCTGGTAGAAGAGAAGCTGAACCATAACCTTCTTGGACATTTTGACCTTTTCTATTCCGTCCTTGTAACCCTAGATGGTACAAAAACAGAAAATAAGTGCAATGGCCATCGTAACCCCAAAAGAAATTCTTAAGCAAACGAAAGGTGAGATGCTTGCGAAGGTTGACATTTGCAAGGCATAATATGATCAACATTTTCAGCAACATAACAAAAGGAGATTTATGCTTTCCATTCCAAACTGATGAGAAAAAGACTTCACAAATATGAGCAATATAAAGAAAAATAGCTAACATAAAGGCAAAGAGTAGTCTTGCATACCCTGGCTAGGAACGGATAGTGTAGCATCAGTGAAGCGAAAGGCGAATGTAAGGCCATCCTCCCTGCAACCACAAGTATTAATATTCTCTGTGTATGGCAAAAGGCTATAAAGTTATATGATTAATGCATTAAAAAATACTTCATTTGTTTCCCCTTTAACGTTACTTAGGATTTTGGCCGTATCGTCATCAAGACCCCAACATCTCCAAATAGCAGATAATTAAAATATAAAAAATTAATAAATAAATAAACATAAGAGCTCAGATACTTTGTCCAAGAGGTAGAATGAGAGAAAAAAATGTGCATAAGGAGAAAAAAGCATAAAACAGAATTAAACTATAGTTTCTTGCCTCTTTTCTTTTGAAGGAGCCTTGTTTGCAAGTCTAGCTGTTTGAACAGCAGCGTCAGCAGATGCAGCTTCAGGAGTTGCTCGCAAAATCTCACATATGAGTTGTTGGCATTCACTCTGTGGTAGTTACCATACAGCTTAACATCAGGAACTAACTACTTATATTCATAAGATTGGGGGGAAAAAAGACTAGCACAACCGCCAAATAATTACCTGCAGAACCGTCATGGAAAACCCAATGGTATAGCCTCCAGTGTCCCGAGATGCTTCAGAATCAGGGTTCCCAGATATCTCAGCCACCATAGATTTTGGTGTGTTCATGGGTGCTTGTTGAGAAGATTTTGATTCAAGAAGCTCTCCAACAACTACATGGTTATCTGAAAAATATAACAGTCGCAAATCATGATTACATCGAAATTATAGCAAGTGCCCACAAATTTATACATGAAGTTACTTATAGTTACACTAACCAAATATCCGAACAATAGCATCGAGAATAGAATCAAGAAGTTCTTTTGCTGCAGTCTGTGCTGCACCCATGGGAGCCATTACAGGCGAGACAGGGCTGACTGCCAATAGTGTTCCAGCTAACAATGTCCCATTCTTTTGTTTTTGTTTTGGTAATTGGTAGCTCTGCAACTGTCCTTTTACATAGTGAAGACCTGTTGTAGCAGTTCGAGCAGCCTGGCCAACACCAGGCCTAGATGAATTTACATATTCGGCCTGAGCTTTAATTTTTGATGTGATGATCTCATGAATTGTCGGTCTCAATCTTTGGCTGTAAATAAAAGATACAAAAAATGTGAATATTGGTGTCTAGATTTTGAAACTATTAACATAAAAATTTGTACCAAAAAGACATATATGTTCGGTTAAAGTTTCTTCAGGCTTTTGAGTTATATATATAACGTATGCAAGACTGTTTAAGATGCGGTGCTTATTGACAGGGAGCACGAGATGACCATAAACTTTCTCATCCAAATGCATGAGAACTGTGTTTCCTTTTCAGGAAGAAATATTAGGAGAAGCAAAATACCATAAATAAATCTGCACAAATGAATTTACTTCACAAAAAAATACTGCAAGGAGGATGAATGTAAATTATATCAGCAAAACAGAGCTTCATAGACAGACAATATACCAGATTATAGCCCCAGCAGCTGCAACTTTGCCAAGCATGCAAAGGCACTCAACCATGGTCTGCAAATACTTCACATGAGGAGGAGATTCACTTTTTCTCATTGTTTCCTACAATTAATTAGAAACCCAATATTACACCTATTAAAAAAGAGAGAACCTTTTAGAATTTTACTGGTGAAGTTAGAAAGCGTGCACAGTTCATACAACAAATTCATCAGGAGTGGATTCTGAAAGCCATGTTGGAAGACGAGGAATATTCTTCATATCCTTTCCGTTATTATCAGCACCATCCTGAATGTCAAGTGTGCCATCTTCATCATGGCCGTCGTATGAGGAACTGAAATAAATTGAAAACAGAAACAAAAAGTGGCCACGTGTGTGAGTAAGCAAATCATATCAATAACCTTCAATTGTACTAAATTATTCTAAAATTATATGCTCTTTATGAAAAACTACAGACACTAGTATAAAAAATATATACTCATTTATAAGTTCTTTCCGCTAATAGAAAATATCATAAATAAAAGCATAAATCTTGCACTTCTTTGTCCTTCTCAAGAATTAAGCTATGGAATTACACCTACAACTGAAGTAAATTCCAGAAGTACTATTTTTCAGTGACTTGGCTTTTTTGGGAGGACAACTATTTCCCATCTTCAAGAACTAAGAGAAGACTAACTAAAACTAAAAAACATCGACGAAACAAAAATTACAATACATTTACAAAAAAGATTCAAAAGCTAGAGAAAGAAGGTCTTGCCATCATTTGAAAGCTTTTTAGCCATAAATGCATTGATAAGATTATTAATAACCAGATAAAGAGTAAAAAATAGCACAAAGACTAAAGAAAAAAAATCATAATTTGCTATAAGATGAACTCATTCATACATGCTAAAGTAGTTTATAGTTGAAATAGGATCCAAAAAAAATCAGCAAAGTATAAGAGAGGTTTCCATAAAATTGTCATTAAGAACTGAGATTTCATCTTACCCTCCATCAACAGAACTAGCAAATCCAGATGCACCAACATGACTGTCACCTTTCTGCAATCTGGTTCTCCGGGAGAGAGACTGTGAACCATTCATTGAAAAGGAAGCAACTGTGGTGGTCGGAATAACATCATCCTTCTCATCCATACTAGGGATAGCTGAGCTGCACTAAAAAAATTATCAGTTCTTCAAAATCCCTCTTTCTAACTGCATCTTTTTTAATATGGTTGCTGCCAAAATCCAAACACCAATTGATAACATGCAAGCCATAGCAAGCAAGAACAAGATATATTTGATGCCAAAGCCAATGGATGCTCCTTTAGCTGCAACAAGATATTGGTACTAACAGCATGTAACATATAATTCCAAAATCGTGTTTCCATGTATGCTCGTATTTACATCACTAAAGATATAAATAGGATTTGTTGGCTAAGAATTATTAGAAAATCTCTTACATAACAAGTTGTAAGTGAAGCTGAATCACGAGGGACTAGGAACGATATCTCAATAATTGAACTTAAATCATGCAGACAGATTCTTAGTGTAGGAGCTAGGACTTTAAAAACGGGCATGATGGTGGCTAAAAGGTAACTTCAATGTATTCTCTCTGCCTTTATCCCGAACAAGGACGGCAAAATGAAAATTATTTATATGATCTATGATCATGAAATGAATTCGGAACCCTCTACCATGTCAAGTAGGATGGTGAAGGAAGCCTGCAAATAAAATTGACCCCAAGGCTGTTTCTCCATTTTATTCTTTCCAAAATCTATAATATCTCAAAACGTTAGAGGTCTCCAATGAAAGATCCCACTGAATTGAACCGGGTTATCTAAAAATAGTAGTCAAATAGTCTTCTAGATGATAGAGCCATAGAGGGAGTTGGTTTCATTGTTAGTCACTCCCAATGAAGAACAACTTAACACCTTCGCAGATTTTCTTAGTCTCTACTAATACCAATGAATAAAGCTCCCAGGCCAACTTAGATCACATATCAATGTCCTCATTGTATATAATTCTCAGCTTACAATCCTTAGTTCTGAAATTAACTATTTGAAGAAGGAAAAAGGAAAAAACTTGAAGGAGTTGCAAACAAAGATGTGCTTATGTAAATGTAACTTTTTTCAGATTTCAGGATTGGTCAGGTTCAGCCTATACCTTTACTTGTTGAGTAACTTATACTCTTCTAGCCCAGCTATAATTATAAATATTTTACTTAACTATAAGTTTATTAATTAAATCTAGTGGTGTCTTCTACATTCTTTGTCATTTGGAATTACTTAGGCAGGTCTCAGCTAATGTTTTCTCTTTTTCCCGTTTGTGAACACAGGGGTATGTCTAACTTATAAACGAAGAATTTGAAAGAAAAAAACACTTGAATTGACAAGAGTTAAAAACATTAATGAAGCAAACAATCTTAAATGCGTCTAGAACCAGTCTCCAGATCAGATTTCTGCACCTTTCACAAAAATATTAAAGAATCTCCTGAACAGGGATTTCTGATACCGGTCTATAATAAACCGAACCAAACCAAATGAACCCATTATATCCCACAAAGCAGAAAAAGCAGAATTACCTATATTCACCAGTATTATAAAGATGAGCATGCAAAGCTTCCAACACTTTGTAAAAGAGAACTCCTCGCAATTTCGTCAGCTCAGATCGGACATCTTGAAGAGCACCAACCTGACCAAACCAACTAGGATGTAAATTTTCTAAGTTAAACTTAAACCTGTCTTGGAACTCAAAAGGGAACCAAGTATTAAGAAACTTAATTGCATGTCTTTTTAACATGAACCAAATTAGAACAATGGTGTGATTTCACTTCCATGTGTTCGTCCTCTGTTACATATTTGGAGATGAAAGATTGAAGTTATGATGTTTAAGTAACCAAAATGTCAAAAGGATGGCTTCTTTACCCTCCTATTATAGTTGTTCTCGTCTCAGAAACACTTTTCTTATACGCACTAGCATTATCGCTTTAACATCTGTAATCAAGGGCTTGTAAACCTCGATCGACGACAAGTTGGTAAACCTCCAATCCGGTTACATACGCTAGGAGGGGTGTTAAGTAACTTTGAGGTGTTTAGTAAGTGGAAATAATAAACTAGAATAAAGAAACTGGGTTAGAGGCACTTTTGCAATTGGTCATTGAGTAGCAGTATATGAGTTGTAACTGAGTCAGAGGGTTGGTATTCTGTTTTGTGAACATTGGGTGGGAGTCCTTGGGAGAGATCTCTGACCTCTCAAATGTTGAGGGTTTTCTATAGCATTCGATTAATTATTTAATTCCATAAGCTTTCGCCACTTTATACCACAAGTAAAATACCAAATTCATTGTGCTAGGTTTTCACCTTGAACTATGGTAAGGTGTCATACTAGCATATCTCTACAAAGTAGGGTGATCTAGAACCTTTTTGAATAAATTTAAATTTGACTTACTGTCTGAAGCCCCTCTCTTTCAAGCATTCTAGCTGATTGGACATGCACCTGAACTGCTGCGTAAAACTGATTTTCATCAATAAGCTTGTTAATACGACCTGGAACCTGAAACATATGAACAATTGCAATCCAAGATCTTTAGTCTCCTAAACATGCAGCAGAAAAATACCATTATATAAACAACTACAAAAAGTGAGCATTGCATCCTGATGGGGAACAGGAAGCAAGCATATAGGCTTCAAACATAGATTAATGCTATACCATGTTCTGTTCCATGAGTCATACTTTTATAAGCACATGATTAGAACGGGTTGTAGGAGAAACGACTAAACAAATAGGGGAAAGCTGAATAGCACTTCATTTTAATAGCTACAATAAAAATATCATCATCCCTACAAAACCAAGTTTCTTCCTATAAAAAGGTTATTAATGTAAGTGAGGGTATGTGTATTTCTCTCAGTTTGAAAGATCAGGAAACTCGCCACTTAAAATTTGACGGAGCCTATATGTATTTTCTTTGACAATGATGCAGTTTATGTAGAGATCAAGAACTTGAATATTAATTACAGATACTAGCTACGATTACAGTCAACAAACTAGATGGGTTTTATGACAGAAGCAAACAATTTTTTTCAACATTAACCTCAGCAATCGGAAAGAGAAGTTCAGTAAAATTTACAACAGAAGAGTTTTCTTCACACTGTTGATTGTGCGATGCAATAATGCTCAAGAGAGATGCCTTAGGTTATATTGGGTGTGACACTCAAAAGATCCTCGGTATCCCAGGTGTGAAGTTCAGAATCCCATGTTTTTTTTGCATTTTGCCCTAAATACATCCTCTTTAAAATCTTGTCCAGCATCACACAAGGTTAAATCTTTCTTGAAGCAAAAGAAATACTAGATGGAACAGTTAATGAAGTTAAAAAGGTGCACACAAACCTGAGCTATGTTCTCGATTTGATCTAACAAGGAGATTATGTGCCTCAATGTCATGGACCGATACCAAAGTTGATGCAACTGTTTGTTACGAGCACCAATAACTCTTTTTGCATTACCCAAATCAACTTTTAGAGTCCGGATGCTCTGAGTAGACTCACTAAATAACCTCAATATCTGTGAATAATTCTGAATTGCTCTGTTGAATCCACCATGATAAGTTTGAACAACTTCATCCACAACTTCCTCAACAATATCACTCTGCTCTTTCAATGCTTGGATTTCAGTCTCTCGGTCTTTGGAGGTCAATATATGAACAACATGAGGTAACGAATCAAATCGTGCTACAGTCCAGCTCTCGTCTACATTCTCAAGATCATCTCTCAAATACTGCAACGGAAAGAAAGCATATATTAATACACACTTAGCCTATTTAGTCCTCAGAAATATACATACAGTTTTAATGATCTGTAACAATCTTATAGCCGATAAGGATGGTATGTAGAGAGCAATTTATCCCCAATTTTGAACTGCTATCTCATCACTATTAACCCCCCCCCCCCCCCCCCCAAACGAAAAAATATAAAAATACTAGCATTCTCAGTCAAGAGGGACCGGTCGAGTATCATACTCAAATTCAATGGAATTCGTCACAGTTCTAAAAGACTAAAAAGCATGTTAAACTAGATGACAAATAAAAACAAGGGATAAATACATTAGTACAAGGTTAAATTAGAAGTAACCTCTTTATCTTTAGGAACAGGCAATCCATCAAAGAGTCCCATAGCTCAAAATAGCTAAAAAAAAACAAATCGAATTCGAAACAGGTCCCGGCCACAATTCAAAATTCTGCGAGTAAACAGAAAGAGATCAATTATTATTATATATTGCAATCCCCCCACTTGTGCGGAAAAGTCCGTTTACGAACGGCGTAGAAGATATAATAGCGATTGCTTACCGGAAAACAAGAGGAAGATGACGGTGATCGGAGGATCTGGAGGGAGGAGAGAGAGAGAGAAGCTTGGTGGAGCTCCAGCCAGCAAATGGAGAAAAAAAAGGGGAACTGACAAATCTTTCTTGTAACTATATGTATTCAACCATGGTTGAGTTTTTGAACTGCTGACCCTTCTTCACCCATCTTCGCCTGACCCCGTAAACCTTCTATCGAACCGCGTCTAATGCGACAGGGTCAGGGGTAAAAAAGTCTTTTCATTTTCCGTACATAAAAAAAAACAAGATTAAATTACAATTTTTGTGGATCAATGGGCCGTTTAATCAATTCCTTACCGGTAAAGTTTATTATCACTATTGCTTACCTTTTTAGATAAGATATTAGTCTATCAAACCGATATCATTTGTAACTATTTATCTGGTAGGGTTGCATTTCGGTAAGAATGATAGTTATGATGAGAAGTGTAAGAAGGGATCTCCGTCCTTAAATGTACATTAGAATGAGGTGCACTAAGATGCATCGAGTTAACTCTCTTTTAAGACGTAATTTATAGGTGGGTATGAGATTAAAAGTGATTAATGGCTCAGATCTTTTTTAACGTTTCTTACCTTAACTCTATTTCTCACACGATTCTATGTCTTACCTAGTAAACACTAACAAATAAGATTTGTCACATTCACTTATAGGATAATACTGATAAACACTTACAGGATAAGCATTTTATGAACAGCTCCTAAGTCATACCAACAAAATAATTATATATCATTATTAGTTTTGTTACGGATTAGATTTTGCCCTAATCCCGTTAACTAACCCTGTAGTGAGTACCCTTCATGTAAGGGCATTTTCGTCCTTTCAATTCCTTTTTAATGAATTTTTTATGGTACAAACCTAGATGCCATTTGTACAAATATATGAAAGCATTTAAGGAGGGAAAAAAGAAAAAGAAAAAACCCGATCGGGTTGCTTCATCCTCCGGCCACCCTCCCCGTCTCCGGCGCCATTCCGATCATCAACTCTCTCTCTCTCTCTCTCTCACACAACATAATCCAAAACCATAACGGTTTAGACGATAAAACCGAAACCCAGATCGGTTTGTACTTTGTACAACGAAACCAATTTTTTAAGAGCAAAATCAAATAGAAAAAATGGAACTGATGCCCTTACAAAAGAGTTGGATCTGGGTTTATGTGTTTCTCTTTTTCTTGAAATTGGATCATAATAAGCAACAAGAAAATGGGTTTACACGCTTGAGTTCATCGACGAACCAAAACCAGATCTATACCCTACGTGTGCATCGGGATTTCATCGAGTTCTTTAGGTTTTCCATCACTGTTTATTAAATTGGTGGGTTAAATAAAAAACCCTAATCGAGATTTCATGAAGTAGAAGCAGAAGACGAATAAGATCATATCTCGGATTCAGATCTGAACTTTGATGATATTTAGTTTGATTTACTTACTTTTGGGATGAAGAAACTATCTCAAAATTATAGATCTGGACTCTATTTACTACGATTTTACCTCTTAATTAAGGATATGGTGGTGGAATGTTGACAGATCTTGTGTGTTCTTTCTGTTAGACGAACATGGTGGTGGAAGGAGATAGGGAAACAGAAGAATGAACTATGAAGTCTCTTGGAGAAGGCGATGTTTCTTTTCAGGTGGGTGGGTCGGTGGGTTTTTTTGGGTTTTGTTAAATAAATAATTTACATGTACAAATTATATGACTAAAATGACAAAAATACCCCTCAAAATAAGGACATGAAAGGGGTTTAAACAGCAACCAATCTAACGGCGAGTTAGGGTAAACTGGTAAAGGGACCAAGTCTGAAACAAAACTAAAACTACAGTGATTGTAGATGAAATTTTTGGTTGGAGACCTAATCCAAAATTTCTATATAATCATATGGACTAAATTTGTAACTTAGGGGCCGTTTATTAAATTTTACCCGAGTAACTGCTTACTGGCAAAATTTAACAGTACTAGTTATTTATCGGGTAAGATTTTAGTCCACCAAAACGGCATCGTATGCAACAATTTATCCGGTAAGCACTTACCATGGTAAGAGTCGTCGCCATCACTTACCGGGGTAAGACTATTGATCCTTGATTTCTTTGTCTTCATCTTTATTGGGTAAGATTTTTGGTACTTGTCATATTTCTCCGGTAAGATAATATGCCTTGATAAGCGCTTACCCGAATAAGTGTTTGGTAAACGGACGAAAGTAATTTCAACCAATAAATAAAGACTAGGTTTTTGATAAGTCTCCACTTTTCATATATTGGGATTTTCATAACTAATATTTTTAAAGTGTCACAAGACCAATTATGAAATCCATAGGACCAATGATCATAAATAAGATATGGAATTTCGTTAGCAACTTTATAGACAGGTTGCTTAAACACATGTTATCTTTTATCACTTTTTTATTACTTATGAAATTTTTATATTTAGTAGATTAAAAAGTTTTAAGAAATTTTTGGTATTTTTTTGGTTTTTGATTATTTTTGGTATTTTGGACCTCAGTAAATTAGTTTAAAAGTATTTTTAATTAAATCATTCAATTGTCAACTTTGGAGGTTTTCATTTTTCATATTACACAAAATAAAAAGTAAAGAACGTGATTACTTATATCGTACCAAATGACACATCATAGGCTACGAAAACATAGAAAATGTTACTAGCACACGGAACAAAACAATATTTAGATCGCTCAACAAGATTTATTGACTTATGAGCCAACCATCATTTAGATTATATTGATTTACAAGCCAATATATCGGTTATAAGATTAGCCAACAAGATGAAAAGATTTACAAGCCAATCTGTAATTTGCGGAATATAAAACCATCCAAGATGATAAATATCCAAGGACATGACCACATGAATTGTTCACATTACATGGAAGAAACATCGGTTGTGCTTTCAGAAAGTGATCCCTTTGTCCACCTCTTTAACATGTTTAGAGCTGCCTTTGGTTGATCCATAGGAACCATATGACCCGCATCGTGAACCTACTTTGCATTAAACCAAAAACGTCAAAAAGAGAACTTATAGTTTATAATACCAACAATTTCAGGTCTTATACAATGACATTACAATAAGTTTTTAGGAGGAATATATGACATTACAAAGTATTCTACAAAAACACTAATAAAATAATTTATTTCTGTTGTTATATTAGACTGTCCAACTTCGTCATAGAACTTGTCAGGTAGCATAACTTTTTCCTAACAACTTATTATATAATAAGACTCAAAGTTGTTGGTCTTATAAACATAAGTCCTATTAAGTACTTTATTAGGTCTAGATTTTCTATAAAGCCTGTTTTATTGTAGTGGATATCTGGTCCCTAAGCATCTCCAATGCACAACCCAGTAAAAACTTTTTACTATTCGATTTAGTAGAGTTTAAAAGACTTTTTTGCACATGCTAGAAGGAAGGGTGAAGGGTACCTTAAGGAAAGTGAGTGGACCATGGGTTTTGAATAAGCCAGCTTCAGAACCACCAACCATAAAAGGAACATCAGCAGATGCACCAAACTCTTTCTGACCACTCCATTCCATTGCATGAACCCATCTTGAATTGCCTAAACTCATAAGTTTATACAAATAAACAAGAATTAGATCAATTATTTAATCATGTTTCTAATGAATTAACTTTCACCAATGAACACTAACCGAGCCAGTTGCAAATGAGGTCGTATTCTCCAGCATATACGAGCAGCTTAATCCCATCTTCGAGTAGATGAGGAATACCAGCTTCAAGATTCCTCATCCAATCCATAATCATGGCCTGATATACAACAGGGCTGCATGAAACAAAATCTATGTCACCCACTCCAAGAGCCTCCTTAACAGCTTTCTTGCTAAGGAGATTCTCCATGTTTGAAAAGTCATAGCAGAGGCTTCCCTCACACTCCTTTCTGATGTCATAATGCTGCATATTAGAAGCCATTCATATATGGTTAGATATGCATCATTGTTATATGAGTCCTCATATGTATTTATAGCTTTAGTATAAGATGTTTTTTGTTTTAAAGCAAAGATATTCAAATATTGTGACTAAAATGAGAAAAGAAATTGAGTTTCTTTACATTGATATTGCCAGCAACAGACTTGATCGAGCTAAAGATGGTGTTGCAAGCCATGTATGCAGCCATACAAGCGATTGTTCCATCAGTGCCTGAGAAAAGAGCAGAAAGGATTCAATCAAGAAGGGTAGAACAGAAGTACAGCAAAATTTATGTGATATTACCACAAAGTTTAATTGCTGTTTCGCACGCTGGAACTCTCTGGTTGATGTGTTTGTAATCAGACTCCTTAATTATTCCCATGTCTAGGGCATAATCAGTATACGCCTTGTACTGAATTAGTGGATCAGTGAGCCCATTTCCAATGGCAAATCCCTGTGTAATAACTTATAAAGTAAATGCACCATCTTAAATGATAAAAACCCATTTGTTCGTTGTTAAAATATGTGGAACCCCTTTAAATTTTTCTCTAGAAGAGTCCTTTTATAAAGATGGTCCTTGTGTAGCCAATGTGGGACTCCAACGTTCGTTAAGAGAACATTAAGCATAAAGAGATACCTTCAGGTTTATATGGATTCCTTCCTTAGCTTTGTTTCCTTTGTTGACTCTAGCAGCAAAAGCAGGAATATAATGACCAGCATATGATTCTCCAGTTATATAAAAGTCATTCTTTGCAAATTCAGGATGCTCTTTGAAGAAGGCCTAAATCATAACACAATCACTCATATTAATGGATTTTCACAAGATATTTGGAGTTGTGAATAGCCACAATTCTGCCAGGAATTAGTTTTTACCAATTTACCCTTTATGCTATTTTAGTAACAACATTAAATATTTAAAATGATTGGTCCACATTAGTTCTTACAGTTTCTACAAACTAATCAGTTCTTATTTGATTAGACCCCTATATATATATATATATATATGATTGTTGATATGCTATCAAAAGCTTCAAAAAGATAACAATACAGACTAAAGATGGTTTGAGATAATTGAGAATGATCAATAAAAAGGAGCAAACTTTATCAAGAATCATATTTATGGGTCTCTGGTGTGCAAGCATATTCTTCAGATGTGAAAGCTAAAACAGAATGTCATCTAAATGTAGCTTCTAGAAGTCCAATAAACAAAATCTTGAATCACATATAGCAATTTTAATGGTGGAACGTATGAAGCAAAACAGGATAAGAAGGAAGCGAAACACTATTATATGTATGTTCCGATTTAAAGACTAAGAAAGCATGACAGTTAAGGAATTATGGAATGATACGACCAATGATTTTACAAATCACAAGGTTTAAGTCATATAGATCACTGCCAGCACCATTTTGATGAAGCCATGAAGGCATATTGTTGCATGATCATATACAATTAAGATCAAGAAAGGGAACAAACCTGTAAGAAGTCATACAAGTCATCACTCACACCCTGTTCATTGTGGCGAATGTCACGTTTATCAGAGCTATAACTAAAGCCGGTTCCAGTAGGTTGATCAACATACAAAAGGTTTGATGCCTGAATATCAACAAAACAAATAATGGTGTGTGGTAAGTCATAATATAAACATATGCAGAATGAACAATGCAAAAAACACCAAATTCAAAACTCCTTATAGCAACATCGAATCTAGAACATGGAAACGCAACACTTAAAACATCCACAAAACGGAATTGGCTGGAGAAATCTTTGTAGATGGCTCTTGATAAAAGGTTAAATAAAAGAAGCTCATGAATCATTATGAAGCATTATGATGCAATGGCATGGATGTTGAGCATGTATCTTCGGTTAACAATATGCAGCAAGTGAAGATTAAATATCAAGAAAACCTAAATTCCTATACTTTTTTAACATTGCAATAAAATAACAGACCCTGAACAAACCTATATGCGATGCAAGAGCTCCTCAGAAAGTTGTAGTGAAAAAACTAAAGATTCATTTCTCTCTTACATCACTCTGGAAAACAGAAAATGCAGATCCCTTTTTTCTCCTTAACAACTATGCAAATATACAACAACTAATATATACAAAAATTCAGTTCAAGATGTCGCAATCATGTATTCATGTGTCAACTAGTATTGGGTGATGCATAACTTTTGAAAAGGAACCAATGTTAAGAAGTTACAGAAACAAGATAAAAGTACTGAACCCATATAGGAATAAACTGAATAAAACCATTGTCACCTGATCCCATCCATACTCATTCCAGACAAGAGAAGAGTTCTTTTCAATTTTGAAAGGACCATTTTCATAAAAGAGTGCAAGCTCGCTGCTACATCCTGGCCCTCCAGTTAGCCAGATAACAACAGGGTCTGTTTTGCAACTCCGTGATTCGAAGAAAAAGTAAAACATCCTACAAAACCCAATTATGCTTCTTAGATGCTATGAGAAACAGGACTAACCCTTTCAGAAAGCAGAAACAGATGATATAAAGTGTGTACATTAAGAAAAGAAAAAAAAACATAATAGAAATAGAGTTGAATCACACTTCATGATATAGTGACAAACAGCAGCTCTGCATCCAATTTATACAGGCAGATGATATTACAAAGGCTTTTGGTCTATCATAACAATCAGCCTAACTGATGAATGGAACAAAAATATCTATGTGTGATCCATAACTTACGCACACCATGCCGTCATTTCCAAATAGAAAGCTTATAACACGGAATAAACGAACAAAATGCCTCTCTAATATTCCAAGTCTGGCATTGTTATTAAAACAATTCTATTTACAGTCACAGAAACAGTCACTTCTAGATTCTAAGTTTGAGATCCCGTTACCAAAAAGAAAAAGATTTTTAAGTGTAAAATCAGCAAGTATTTCAACTTACAAACATCTCAAAATAAAACTTCAGTCAAGCATAATCACGAATTCATAAAACTGAAAAAGAACACTAAAAAGGATCGAGAAGTAAGTCAATACCGAGCAGCATGAGAATGTTCAATCTGATAATATCCAGCATGATGACCTAAATCATCGACAGATATGCCTTTCGGATCGACTAAATTGGGAAACTTAAAACGCTTCTCAACTATCTTATTCTGTTGGAAACTCAACGATCGCAACCCAGCGTCGTCCTCAACGATGTTGATCGAGCGTTCTGGGAACAAATTGAAGTCCCTGATCATCTCCTTGGCTAGAGTTGATGGAAAGCTAGGGTTGTCCAAACTAAGAGTGGTCATCGAAGCAAACGGTGCAACAACAAGAAGAAGAAGAAGAAGAGGCAGAAGAAGAAGCATGAAATTCTCCATGATTAAAAGAGAAAACTTACAGATTTGAAGAAGATAAAGAGATGGATGAAGGGATTATATAGTGAAGTGCAGTGCAAGAGGGTTTGATAATGGAAACGGAAAAGGAGTGAAGAAGAAGGGAATGCGTGTTGCTTGTTTGCTTTTCTTTATTAAGAAAACTGCTTTTGCTTAATTGCTTTATAAGGCGGGAACCGTATTGCTTGGAGTGTTCTTCTATTATGTCACCCAACAAACTTTTGTGTTTTATTATATCTAGAGTATATTACATATTTGGTCCCCTAGGTATGTCATTTGTTATGGATTTAGTCGTTTATTTTTATTTGTTACAAAATAACCATTCATCAATGCAATTTCTCTTGGATATGGTCAGTCCATCCACTTACTTCGTTAGGTATGAGGGTAAGTTGGTCTTTTTATTATTTTTCCTTATTTTACCAATTTTTTCAAACCACAAGAACCAACTATGTAATTTACTCAAAATTATGTTATGTTATTCTTGAACCCAGACGCCACTGTTGAACCCTCTCTTGCGTGAAACGCTCTCTAACATGAAACAGGTCCACTAAGTTTTCTTTCTGATCTGAAACAAGTTTGGATTTGAGATATTATTTGGGATGGGATTCGATTGGATTTGGATTTGGGATTGTTAAATGCTCTTGGTGTTATTGATAGTTAAAGAGTTTGAATAGACCAATATTCAAATTCACAACTGCATTAGTTGATTTTTGTTTTTAATTTTGAGTTTGATTTAAGGTTTTTGATTTAGAGTTTGATTTATGTTGGTCTTTTACTAAATCTGTATAATTTTGTTGTCAAATGTTGTTTGTGTTCATGATATTGTCGAATATTCAAGAAATGAACATATAATTGATTTAAAATGTGTTAAATAGAATGAAAAAGGTAAAAAAAAGAAATTTACCCTTGTACTAAACGGAGACAATGGTTGTTTGCATAAAGGACCAAATTTGTATCATATCGCATAGGTGGAAGGTTCTTATATAATAAATGAAAGGAAAGTACTAAATCCATAACAAATTACAAACCTAAGGGATTAAATCTGTAATTTACTCCAGTATATTACTATTTGTTATTAAAGTGAGTTACATATTTTATTTGGATATAAATTTACGTATTGGGTTTGGGTCTCTAGTACGCATTAATTATGGATTTAAGCCATATACTTTGTATTAAATTCTTGAAATTTTTGGAGATCCAGAATTCAGACGAAAAAGAAAAATGTTCCTTATGAACTCCAAAAAGCCAAAAAAAACCCATATAATTCATATTAAAATGTAATTTTTTTTCAAGTTGTTTACTTCTTAAAATCTAAAGAATGAGTTTTTTTTTAGGTTTTACTTCTTATCAAACACCTATCAGGTGAGCATTCATCGATAAGAATCGTCACTTTTACTCAGAGACAGACCTATAAATTTTTTCAAGTGGTGTCATCATTTGACTATAAGAAACAAATATAGAACATTTTTCACAAATCATCATTCTTCTGTTGGTTGGTTGGTTCATTGTTTTGTATAAGCGAGGTCTTGTGTTTAAGTCTTTTATTGTCAAAAATTTCAAATATATAATAAATATGAAATTAAAAGTTAAAAACTAAGAAACTGACTTTAATGGGATTCGAACTCGGGTCTGGGTGGAAGAAAAGTCTTGCAAAACCAACTCTACCAAGGGAAACTTGTGTTGTGTTCTCATTTTAGTTTCAAAATATATACGGTGTCACACAATAAATTGATACGGTGACATTTTTCACGACCTTATAATTCTATACACTACGACAGAGGAACGAAGCGGTGGCCTGTGCCACCATATGCACTACATTGGGTCCGTCCCTGCTTTTACTTACCTTATTGGGTAACAATTTTTGTCATAAAAATGAATTAATGGTAAGCATTTATAACATGGTAAAAACTTACCGGGTAAGAGTCATCATCCTCACTTACCGGGTAAAACTCTCGATCCTTGTCTTCCCTCTTAACAGAATAAATTCTTAGTCCTTATTATGTTCAATCGGTAAGGTAATTGAACTGGTAAACATTTATCAAGGTAAATGTTTAGTAAACGAGTTTTTGGATGAGAACTAAATATCGATCTATGGACACATATATTAAGTCATAAGAATAAAAATTTTAAAAAGTTCAAGAAAACAAACAAGAACAATCATATATCTCTTCAAAGTAACCATTAGCGCATCTTCAACAAATTCCCTAAAATTTCTCTAAAATGGAGAAACAAAACTCAAAATCTCCAAAAATATTTGCATTCATCTCCAACAAATTTCCCATTTTGAAGAATTAATCATTGATTATAATATTAAAATATTGTTCTCACCTATTAAAATATTATTTCTCTCTCCAATAGTTTATTTTCAAGTTTTCATATTGGTGCACTAATTTGGTAATCATTTTTGAAGTTATCTTCATATTTGGAGAAAAAAACTATTCTCTCACCTACTTTTTCCATTTTAAAGAAGCTAATGGAGCATAATATTAATAAAAAAATCCTCATTTTACCTAATTTAGAAAAACTGTTGGAGATGATTTTAATGATTTTAAATGGTGAAAACTTTTAAATATTCAAATAAACAATATTTATCGAAGAACACATAAACCATGTAGAACAGTAGAAAGAATAAAATAAATAAAAACCTTAATGACACATGTATGAGCTGTCATATATCTACACAAAACAAAATATTACTAATCATTTATTGTTATTTTCTTAATAAAGTATTATCAGTCATTTGTTGTTATTTTCTTAAGAAAACGTCAAATCTATTACTATTTAGAAGATAAAAACTATGAAAAATATAAATACTACGAACGGACGAAACAAGAGAGTGATAGTGAATAAATGAAATAAACCTCGTATTTTTTAGTGTAAATTGTTATTTTTTTTAAGTATATAATATTTATATACGACAAATGAAACAAATAAACTTAAAAGTTATTTTTATTTTTGGTAAGGTTTGAATCCCCTACCTTTTAAGTAGACCTGGTAAACGTGTCGTGTCGGGTCGGGTTCAAGGGTTAAACGGGTTGGGAGTGTCTAATCCTTACCCAGCCCGTTTAATTTTCGTGTCGTGTCGTGTCAACCCATTTAATTTTTTCGTGTCGTTTTCGTGTCAACCCGTTTACTTAAACTGGTTGAAATATATTACCAAAATCCATTTCATTCGTATCGAGTTCGTGTCTAGTTAGTATGTTGTGCCAGTTTTTGTCAGCTATACATGAAATGTACAATCACTTTTTATTATTATTTAGTATATACTTTGTTAAAACAAACTATAAAATGTGAGTTGTTGACGTTATTTGCCTAGGGCCAAAGAGGCCTAATATAAACGGGTTATTCGGGTCATTTTCGAGTTGAAAATTTTGACCCTGACCTCACCCATTTAATTTTCATGTCGTGTCGTGTCAACCCGTTTACTTAGACGGGTTGAAATGTATTACCCAAACCTGTTTAATTCGTGTCGAGTTCGTGTTGGATTAGCGTGTCGTGTCAGTTTTTGCCAGATCTACTTTTAAGAAACCAAAAGCTCACATATCTGTAGAACAAAAATCCTTTGGTTAATTGCTACTTTTTACTATAATTGATTGGCCAACTCCTAAATCAAGGCTATGTTTGGCAAACTAGCTGATAAGCCAGCTGATGACTGATAAGCTAGCTAATAGCTTATAAGCTAGCTGATGACTTATAAGCTAGCTGGTAGCTGATAAGCTAGCTGATGAACAAATTATGTTTGGCAAAAACTAGCTGATAACCATTTAAATGACTAAAAATGACATCTTGAAAAAATAATAATTAATATTAATAAGGGTATAATCGTAAAAGATGACAAAAAGCTCCTCATAAGCTACTTAAAATAGCTTATCAATAAGTTAAGTTATAAGTCAGCTTATGTGCATCCAAACATGTACACTGAAAATAAGCTAGCTTATTTTTGCCAAACAATACCCAAATAATTTCAAAGCTTGGAACATGTGACAAACATTTGCGATATAAACTGAAAATAAAAGAGAAAGGTTAAAAAAAAGCCAACCAACTTTCTGATTTTGAGTGATTTAGCCCCTAAATTATTATTTTCAATGAAAAATCATTAAACTTTCTCATTTTAAATGATTAAGTCTTTGAACTATTTTTTTAATGAACAACTCATTAAAAATTTCATTTTGAATTAAAAAAAACCATTAAACTTCTTATTTCAAATGATTAAGACCCTACAATTATTTGATAAATAAATCATCGAAGTTTTGCTAGTTGGTTATATGTAACAAAATTTCTAGGTTAAAAGAATGTAGATAACCAATTTTAAAAGTACAATAATTTATTTATTGAAAAAATGTTTGATGACTTAATCAGTTTAAATGAGAAATTTTAATAGGTTTTTCATTCAAAAAAATAGCTCAAGCACTTAATCATTTAAAATGAAAAAGTTTAATGATTTCAATTCAAAAAATATTTTATGGACTAAACATTTAAAATGAAAAAGTTAGATTGGACCTTTTCTGCACTTTTCCCAAAATAAAAATATTTTTTGGAAACTTTAATGGAGAATAAATTTTCACGTTTGATGTTACAATACTAGTGACATGTCCCTTTTTGAAATGACGGGTCTAGAGCATCTCCGATTTAAAATGGAGAAAATAGGTTTTTGTAGAATTTTTTTATCCAAAGGTTAAGTTATCTTTTATTTATGTTAAAATAAATAAAAGAAGAGATATCGTGGAAATATTAGCTAGTAAAAATAAATATTAGCTAGTAAAAATCAAACCCTTCCATCTCCCAACTTTCCATTATGATTGCATAATTACATCTCTCGATCGCAGATTACCATCACCAAACTTACATCTCTCGGTTGCAGGGAAATCTTGTTTTCCATTTGGATGCCTTTCATCTCCCAACTTTCCATTCACTTCCTTTTTGTAGATATCTATAGTAATTGATTTTAAATTTTTATCATTGTTGGAACTTTATTTAATTTTATCCCTTACAAGGTTTCTATACATAGAATCAAAGCATGTATGTGTTGAAATGATATATCAAGAGGTTAATTAATACAATTTTGGTTTGCTTTATTTTGTGAATTTGATGATTACTACCAACTATTTGATGAAATGTTTGAGAAGTAAAATAATGTTTTGAGTGAAAAAAACAAAAACATTCCACATGTAGGATTATGGCAATATATAGAATAATTCCACATTCGATATATTTTTTCTTGAAAGGCCGTAATGTTGATGTAATCTAGAAGTGGCAGAAAGTGACCCAACCTGCCAACTCAACCCGAACACAACCCATTAATAGCAGATTGGGTTGAGATTTTCAATCCGTTTAACTTAAACGGGTACACCTGCGCAACCCATTTAATAAATGCGTTGGGATGGGTCGAAATTTATGACCTATTTACAACCTGTTTTTAACCTATTTACAACATGTTTTCGACCCATTTACAACTTGTTTACAACTCATTTGTAACCTGTTTTCAACCGGTTAATAACATATTTTCAACCCATTAACAACTTGTTTTTAACCCATTAATATATTTTATTTTATTTTTAATAGTAACGGATTAATAAATTTAAGATATAATTTTTAATGTTAAAGTGAACCCAAACACAAAAAAACCCTAGTTACATTAGAAATTTAGAATGTCTCCAAAGTCCTAAAGGAAAAACCCTAGTTCTCTGTTCTATCTCGTTTTCGTCAAAATCCCGGCCACCCTTACACTCGCCGGTGTTCTCATCTCGTCGACGGCCAACTCCCAAAGCTACTCTCTCTCTCTCTCATCTCGCCGGTCTCCTCGTCGTCTCGTCTCATTTGTCGTCTCGTTCTCATCTCCGACGTATTTGTGGTTGTGGAGTTGTGGTTTTATTTTATTCATTTAAAATTAAATGGGTCAATCCAGGTTGAACCCATTTATTTAACATGTTGGGTTGAGATTTTCGTAAACAGATCAACCGAAGTTGAACCCATTTAAGTAGGAGCTTGGGTTGGGTTAAAAATCTTAACCCATTTAATGAAATGGGTTGGGTTGGGTTGGGTTGAGATTTTCGACCTGTTTAATAAATGCGTTGAACCCGAACCCAACCTAACTCAACCCATTGCCACCCTTAATGTAATCAATGTGCTTAATTATATATGTTATAGCTATTTCTTTTAACCTTTGATGAAATCATTCAATGTTTTTTTTTTAAAACCGTAATTGTTCGATATTTTCTGGCTTTTCCTTTAATTTTTTGATCGAACTATATGAAGTTCGTTGAACCTTTCGGCACAAGACCGCTAGGGTCTTCAATTTTTAGCTTAGCTTAATTTAATTTAATTGTACACAGAACGCTTATGAAAACAGATCTCATGTTTGAGTTTGTAAACCGAAATCACCATCCTCAGGTCTTTTGGTAGAAATTTATTTTCTGCAATTGTATTATAACAATAATAAAAGTAATTTGTACAAAATTTAGGCTAGGGAACTAGAAAATTAGTTACTAGATTTGTGCTTGAGTTGTTTAAGATTTTGGGTTAAGTAATTGCTTATTGAATTTCATGAGTATAAACATAAACTTGGTACTTTTTTAGAAACCATGAAGAAATGGAAGAAATGGAAGAAATGGAAGAAATCCCTTTTTGATCTATTTGCAAATTTATATCAACATACCTTAACTTCTGTGTTATACACTTTCCTGATATATACATTCAGTAGACCCTGAATTAGATGACATGTGAAGCCGATCAATTTTCATGGAATATATTTGTGTTTTTAGGTTTTAAAGAAAAAGATAAGGTGTCTCAGTTATATAACACTAACAAGTAAAATTTATATTTTTCTTGCAGATGTACTCTTACGCCAAATAATTTTACTGGACTTCTAAATGCCCGACAATCGTCAATGACCTTAATAGAACACATTTCTTATTTGTTTTAACTTTACCTGAATATGAATCTAACGGCTCCACTTGTTCTATATCGTCGTACAAATTATGAGAGGACAACATTATTGGATGACGACTATGAAGATAATTCTATTGCTTGTGGCAGGAAGAAAGGACAGGGATAGACAATTAGGACATCGAAAAAGATAAGCTTCTTGTTTCAATGAAATTTGTTTGAAAGTAAGTTCGATTGTTTGAAATTTTATTTAAAAAGTTGGAGTATATAATACTTTAACACGATAAATAATGTAACACGCCCAAAGTCTTCCTTCTTGTAATTGACGATGTGAGATTCGTCTAAGATGTTACACTCCTGTTCGAGGATTCATCATACCCGATGAGGTTTGCCCCACCATCCAAGGGTACAAGGATCGACTCAGAAATCAATTGAAATAACATTGGAAAAAAACTATAATTATTAAACATTATCAAAATTCAATATAACCCTTAATGATTTAAAACAAGAACATTATACACAATATGATTGATTAATATTGGTTAACAAAGTTAATACTATTTAGTGGGTTAACAAATTATTATGGATCTATATATAAGGTTGGGTTTCGGTGAGAATGAAAGTAAAGGTGAGATGGGTAAGAAGGGTCTCCACTTGGATCAAAATTCCCGTGATAAACCCAATTCATGTGGTGGGAATGAAATTAAAAGTCATCAAGGGTCCAAATCTCTTATTTCGTTTCTCATCTAAACTTCTATTCTCACACGATCCTTAGTATATACATGCACACACTATAATCAACAATCTGGGATATTTGCATTAACAACCAAATGAGCAGTTAGAGAAACTATCCTTAAAAGACGATATAAAATCTAAGTAGAAAATCAACAATCTGGGATACCCATTTACCTAAGTAGAAAATCTGCAATACAAACAAGAGGTTATCTTGGGCATCTTTCTACACTTTCAGAAACATACCCTTTTAAAATAACCACATTCAACGATTTTTTATAAAATGATAAGTTTCAACATTTTTTTATAAAATGATAACTTTAAACAATTTTGAAAAATGTTAGTTTTCAACAATTAATTACTAATAATTAAGACTATTCCAACTCCACAAAGAAGAAAGCAAAAACATTTTACTAAACAACAAGGAGGAGCAAGGACAGATATCGAGCGTGTATTTGATAAAACATTTATAACGGTTCCTTTAATCGGTTGGCTTAAAAATCTCATAATTGGTATATGATACCAAATTGCCCCACCTTAATTCATCCTTGATCCCTCTTAACAAGATAAAGATGTAAAAGAATCTCATATCTGCTCCAAACGATCCGACCTTAAATGGTGATTGACTGGACCAGTCACCTCAACCAGTTAAAGATGTTCATATCAACAACTGACGGCAATACCTCCTCCCCAGGAAGTCTACTTGACGCGGGTTATCATATGCTAATTGTTGTAGCGATGACGATGATAAAAGTGAATAGTAGAGAGCGATGATGGCCTATGAGAGTCTACTAAATCGATATTTGGTAATCCCTCTAGATTTAATCATCCACCTTAATGGGCTACCAATTTGATGCTCTATGCCCCTAACCCTATATTACCCAAAAGAGCCCAAACGAAAATCGAATACCTCCACACAATCTAAAATCATAATCACATACTGGCATGGGATCACGTGAGAAGTGAAGTTAATGTGAGAAACGTAAGAAGAGATCTTGACCCTTGATCACTTTTTAATCGCAAATCCACTCATGAATCGTGTTTGATACATGGATTGATCCGATGCATCTCAGTATATTTCATCTCGGTGCACCTCATCCTAATATGCATCCAAACGTGAATATCCTTTCTTACCACAAATTCACTTCTTATCGGATCCCAGCCAATCAGATAGTAGTACCACAATTTTACAATGGCCAATCGTCCGTCATCAGGACTTTGCAATCTCACAATTCATTCAATCATAAGATTAGATAAAAAAAAATGTATTTTCTAATTTAACAAATAAAGCTCGATCAAAATGTCCAAAGAAATTTGCACGTACAAGTTACATGTTTGCCGTTAATAAAAATATTGAAAATATTAATGGTTTAAAAAACCTTTGGTAAAATTATTTACGCAAAAATTGCATTAATTTCTGTTACAATTTCTTTATTTTTCAAAGAAATATTTCAAACCAAAATTGTTTATTTGATTATTATCATCATCACAAAAGTACTAACGATATTAACTTCGACTCGCATGAAAAGCAATACGAACACCCTTTGCGCTATCTTGTACGGGGCCATAAGATCAATCGGTTTTATCTAATACATAACTATAACATCTCTATTTGATTACACTTACAATCATTCGACTAATCAGATATTTTTCCAAATTAAACATCCTAATTAATTATAAAGCATAGTCAAACAAACCTTCATCCTGCCATATATCAACTAGAAAGTCTACCATCTCCTGCAAATTCAACACAAAAATACTTACAATATTTCAAGGATCTGACACTATTGAATACAGTTAATTATCGAAATGTTATTATTTTATTTATTTCATCTTTTTATTTTCTGTCTTCAATAAAGTTATAATGTGTCAGGGTTGATTGGTGACAGGAAGGGACACGACAGTCTTCCAAGATTCTTACTGGCAAAGGGACAGTTGAAAGTAACTGCAAAAGCTGATGTGACACAATTGAAAGTGTAAATGAATTGCAGGGATGTGGAGGGTCTTACTGCTAAAGGAACCGGCTCATGAAATTTGTTGCCCGTTGACAGCAAGTCTTCGTAAGTCGTTGACCAACTGTAATATATGATCCAAGAGTTACATTCGGTTGTTCGATTATCAACAAACCAAGTTAAAACGACATATCTAAATAACATCATTTGTGGGTATTTCTTAGAAGTAAAAAGTAGTCACCTTATGATTGGATCTTTTGGCATTTGTCGTGATTTTTGAGATTGATCTCCGATCCACTGTCTCCTACTCTCGTTCCAAGCAATCGCAGCTATTTATAATTTATTCATTCAGACACCTATCAATATATCATATTTGAAACACGAATAATATCTCCATTCTATTTTATTTTTTCATGGTTGATCAGGTCAACTTGTGCGCACCTCCACTGACCCTAAATATAACAACCAACTTATAACAAATATTTAAGAAGTTAAAGACTTACCATGGTTAATAAATACAGGGGTGCTATTTTCGTTGTTTTCTTGGTTCTTTTTTGTTTCATTTCTAGGCGTTGGAATCTCCAAAGGTTGCTTCTCGGTGCACCTCGTACTCCTGTTATTGACTTCCATTATCATGATATCGTTAACTCGTGAACTTGCAGTGTTGACTTCCATCATTTTGAAAGTTAAAAGACAACGTTTTTATACTACGACTTCTTGGAGGGTCGGGTTTGTGTCGAAATTGCCTTATGATTGGTTGGTCCGAGTCAGAAAACTACGAATCTGCAGAAAACAAGGGTCCATTTTAAGGAACATTACATAGGAGAAGAAAATATTGTTTTTCAACAGATAAACCAAACGAACCCAGTATATCTCGTTACAAGTGGGGTCCGGGATGAAAAGAAGTATAACAATAAAACAAATTCTAAACTCTATATCCTGAACCTCACTTTTATTTGCCACAATTTCAAGAATCAATGCAGAAGTCCAAAAATCTCAAAAGCAATTATGTCAAAATATAAACCCAATTATAAACACGTTCATTTCACAAAGAATCGAATGCCAATTTCTACAAAAGATAATTTCACTATCTCAATTAGGGCACAAATCAAGTGCTTCTTGATCATAAACCCTAAATCCACAAAAATCCCACCAACATTTCTAAATTAAAATCACAAACACCTCAAAAAATACCCTAAACTAAATTCTCGCAGTTAATTTTTGTATTTTACCGATTAACTTAGTATTACTGTTTGCTAATTAATCAGCCAGAACACATAAAATTATCAAATTAAAGATAAAACCCACCAAAACCCTTCTCAAGAACGCAATTATATTGCACATTGTTTACCAAAACTTGAAGAATCAATCACCAAATCCACTAAAAAACAGAGAATATCGAATAATAGATGAAACCCACCAAAACCCGTGATCAATTTTCATTGCAAACAAAGTATAAACAATCATTAATTTATAACATAAACCTAATTATAAACAATAAAGAAAGAAAAATGCAGAAAGATGGGGAGGCTTACCAATAGCGAGATGGCGGAAAGAAAGAGAAGAGAGGTTCGAGTGAGTTTATATAGACACGTTTATTGTGAAGATTCCATTCCTTTAGAAGGTGTGGCTGTCTCTTTCGGATTCTGGTCTATAATTGGGGCTACTGGTGTTCTTCTTGACGTGGAGCTTGTGTGGATAAGCAAAAGTTTCTTATAATCTTTTATGTCAAATTACATGATTACCCTTGTTTGTTGGATGGTTTAACTCTTTTAAATACCTTGTCGGTCAGGCTATTTTGGGCAATTTTCTCAATGACAAATCTTCCTCTCGGTTTTTTCTTTCTATGAAACATTATAAAAATAAAAAATTGTAAGATTGATTCTCCAATATTACAATGAAATGAACAATAAATTTTAAAATCTTTAAAATAAATATATATTTTATTTTAAAGATTATGGTATTAATTATAATATTAAAATGTTATATTTATTTAATAAAGTATTTTTTAAATATTTTATTTTAAAAGTTTTCTACTAATAAAAATATATTAAAATTCATTTCACGATGTAATCATTGTTTTGGATGTTTTCTAAATTTGTAGATTTTATATTCTTAAAGATGGAAAAAATAGAAAATTTAAGGGAGTTTAGACATGTTTTTCCCTTTAAATCTAACTTTTTCAAAATGATAAAATAAAAAAAATATAAATATGAATTTAAAGAAAACAGCCAAAATCATTAAAATAAAAGAATAAATAGTTTTAATGCAATTTCACCGATAAAAAGGTTTTAAATCAAATATTTTAAAAAATATATTTTATTAAATGAATTAAATTTTTTAGTAATATAATCGATGTTTTAATATTTAAATTGATAATCCGTTTGAGTTTTTCTATTTTAAAAATTTTCATTTTTTTTTAAATTGTTGGATTTAGTCTTACATTCTCTCTCCTACCTTTTTTTCATTTTAAAGAATTTTTTGGAACAAAAAAAATGTTCATAACCTCTTTTTTCTCTATTTAATGAAATTTGTTTGAGATCCTTTCATATGTTTCTTTAAAAAAATGTTTTTATGCAAGTAATATTTTAATGTTTATAAAATATAAAAGGGTTAAATGCGAGAAATAAGAACCTACTTTCATAATTTATTTTTATTATATTATATTTTTTCTTATTTCAATAATGTACCATTAAATTATTTTCTATCATAACATTGTACTTTGAAAATTTTACTCATTATAACAATGAGTAACATCTTAACCTTTTAAACTAGTTATATGTTATAATGAAGACGACGTGAAAGACACGTAAGCTTGCTTACACATGGTCATTTTCTCTTTTTCTTTAAAATTTTTGTAGTGTACAAGGTTATATTTAATATAGTTTTTTTTTTCTTACAGGCTGTAGGTACTTGTATAGCATCTAAACTTGTACACTAATTTTTTTAAAGAAAATAGAAAATGATCATGTAAGCAAGCCTACGTCTCTTCCACGTCATCTTCATTATGACATGTAAGCAAGAGGCAAACGATTTAAAAGGTTAACAGGTTATCCATTGTTATAATGGGTAAAATTTTCAAAATATAATGTCTTAATAAAAAATAATTTAAAAGTACATTGATGTAATAAGGAAAAATAAAATTACAATGTTGTAATAATTTTTTTTATGGAAATAGGTTGCTATTTCTCGCATTTAATCCAGTATAAAATAACCATTTTTATAATATTTAGCAATATTTTCAACAAAAAAAATCAGCAATAAAGTCATAAAAAATCACAAATTCTTGTAACTATTTGGGTAAGAAATTGATTAATGGCAATCTCAATAGATCTCATACAAAATCCAACTCCAACTTTCCAAGGACCTCAATTTAAATGGACATTTTCTATTCACTAAACGATTGTGGTAGCAAGAGTTATGAAATTTAACCCAAAACTTGTCTTGTCTTTAGATAAAGTCACCATCATATCCCATACAAACTAAGCTATCAATCATAATCTAAATTGTTGTAATAGTTATAGGACTATGTACATACTTTAAAATAAAATGTAGTTTTGTGGTTGTCATGTAGGGTTGTAAATTGGTAAAAGTAAACCCGTTATAAGTTATGTATTAACTATCAAGCTATTGGATAAGAGTACGGATAAATAACTTTTTATCCATTTATTTACTTGTCAATTACCCATTTATCCGAAATTTTAGTGGATATGGTATGGATAAATGGTTTTTCATTATCCATTACCTGTTATTTGTTGCAAAAAATTATATGTATATATATATATATGTATGTATGCGTGTGTATGTGTAATAGTTATATAAAGTTAAAAAAATAATATATATTAAGTTAAATACTAATACTTTTATAATTTTATTGTATGTTCAATTTATTTTTTATGCTTAGAAAGAATACGAGGTCAGAAAAAACAATATAACAAAAGATGTTGTATACAATTTTTATATATTTAAAAAACATTATATTTATTCAAAAAAAAAAAATTATATTATGATTGTATTTAAAGTAATATTAAAATATTTACTGTAACAAATTAGATATAAAAGAATTACTATATTTACGAGTTTATGTTTAATATATGTTTGAGGTTTAAAATATTATTTATAGTTCAAAATAAAATTTTATTTCATTCATTCATTACCTACTGATAAAATAGAATATAAATAATAAGTTTAAAAGACGATTCAAATAGATAACAAAATAAGATTTATCCTATTCATTGTTAGCTCTATTGCCAAGAAGACAAAACCAACTATAAAAGAACATTACTAATAATTATGTTTATGATTTTTTTTATATGTTAACAAATAACTATTTGATTAAAACAGAATAACTTTCAACTATGGTCTATGGAATTTGAATTTTACTTTGATATATTTTAATGTATAAATATTGCTTTCCACTTAAGAAGTGAGCATTAGTAAATTTTGTACAATAGTTAAACACAATCCGACCTTAGCTCAGTTGGTAGAGCGGAGGACTGTAGTATGAGGCATAGCTATCCTTAGGTCACTGGTTCGAATCCGGTAGGTCGGAATTTTTTATTTTTTTCTTTTCGTTTTTTGAACTTTTTTTGGATAAACACATTATTACATCCTTTATTGTATCAAGAGTAAACTACGATTTTGGTCCATGTGGTTTACCATTTATAAAGATTTTGGTCCCTGTAGTTTAAAAACTACTTTTTTGGTCCCTGTGCTTTCATTGTGCTTCCATTTTCGTCCTTACATCTAACAAAGTTAACAAAGCTATTAAAAAAGTTTTTAAAAAAATTATATATTTAGTCCTTCTGTTATATAAATTTTAAATATTTAATCCTAAATTTTATTTATTATATTACCAGCTATAATTTGGCACTTATATATATATATATATATAGGGAGGTTCAGGAGAAAACTGAATAAACACCCTGAGAGGCCGCCATCTTATAACATGCATTTTTGCATATGTACTAATGCATATTTATGCACTGATGCATAGAAAAAAAGAATTCTAATCGTTTATATGTATTTGTGTATATGCATTAATGGGTGTTCTTCAGTTTTTTTTAACGTTTTCTCATGAACCTCCGTCTATATATATATATATATACATTTGAAGGACTTTTGAAGGTGACTGTGATACACTGTGTTTCAAAGGGTTTAATTTGTTATTATTTCATTTTATTGATAATATATATATATATATATATATATATATATATAAAAGTACCAAATTATAACTAGTAATATAATAAATGCAATTTAGGATTAAATATTTAAAATTTATATAACACAAGGATTAAATATGTAATTTTTTAAAACTTTTTTAACAGCTTCGTTAGCTCTGTTAGATGTAAGGACGAAAATGGAAGCAAAATGAAACCACAGGGACCATAAATAGCAGTTTTTAAACCACATGGACCAAAATCGTTATAAATGGTAAACCACAGGGACCAAAATCGTAGTTTACTCTTGTATCAAATACTACCAACTTTTTCCAATTGCTTGAAATTGAAGCACCAAAATCATGTACTTTATGGATCCTACTGGTTCTTCGTCTTCAATTGATCACTGGAATCATGATGCTTTTTTGAGTTACAGAGTTGAAGATACCCACAAAAACTTCACGGATCATCTATACGTAGCTTTGGTCCGAGCTGGGATTCGTACCTTCCGGTATGATCGTCAACTTCCCATGGGGCTTAATTTATGTTCAGTGGCGGGAAAAGCAATCCGAGAATCAAGGGTTTCAATCGTCGTGTTCTCGACATACTATGCTTCTTCCGAGTGGTGCCTTGACGAATTGGTGAAGATTGTTGAATGCAAGGAGAATCGACGGCAGTTGATTATTCCCGTGTTTTATAACGTAGATTCAAATGATGTTCGCAAACAATCGGGAACTTTTGCTGATGCTTTTGCGAGGCATGAAGAGAGATACGTTGATGAGATTGCGAAGGTGGAGCGGTGGCGATTGGCTTTGAGAGAGGCTACGGAGTTATCGGGATGGGAACTGCAAAAGTTTGCGAATGGGTAGCTCACTCACTATCTATGTTTAATTCTGCCATTTTCCTCTTCTTTTTGTTTATCTGCACATGATCGTTAAACGTTTCACCCATTCACTGAACAGGAACTTGATTAATATATCATTGTTAGATGTATAAGTACAAATTGGAAGTGGAAACTTTAATCTCCATGATATAGCTCTTAAACAACTATTAATCCTAGGGGTGCTATTTGATTCTGAACTCTTGAGACCTCTGTTGAAAAAATCTTGTGATTTGAACAGAAGATTTTGTAAAATCCTTTTGGTTTATCATATATACATGATAATAAGGCATGATATTTGGTAACATTTTCGATTTTGTTCTAACGAATTATACTCTCGTTAATGGTTATACCACACCTTACCAAATGGTAGTTTATCAGAAGTTGATTGACTTTTACTAGAACAACGACAACCCAAGCTCAGGAGCTAGACTATGGGCCTGTTTGTTAGCAGCTTAATGAGCTTAATGAGACTCATAGCTTATTCACTCAGCTATATATGATTGTTTGGCATTGGCTTAATGATATAGAAAGTACTTATTCAGTAAGCTTTTAAACCTGCCCCTGCCAATTAAAAAACACGCTCCTTCCATCTACGAAAAACCCTCCAAACAAAAACCTTCCCAATCTATTCAGACAGATTAATCCACACAGACAATTTTATCCATAAATACAAAACCATCCAAACAGCCCCTATGCTTGCTTGGGAGTAGGGCTGAATGCAATTAGATCTTATTGCATTCAGACTCTCGCAGACATTTGCTAACCCCCCATGGGTTTAAACGTTAAAGCTCCGGTTGCATGGTCAAACTGTCAAGAAGTCTTGGCAGCTAGTTTTTAGTTTTCTGCCAGGGGGTTAAGGTAACGAAAATTTCAAAATCTGCTAATTAAGTTACCCAAATTGTCTCCTAAATCCTAACATTTACATTGTATGTAATACCGACAAACATGAATTTTAATTAAAAGATTATTGTGAAAAGACTGCATCTGATCCTATGAATACTTGTTACTAATATCCACCTTCCTCTGTATCCCTGCCAACTTAGTTATAAGTAGCCTCATTTGACACTTGAAAGTTAAACATGAAATCTTTTCTGGGTCAAGAGTATTGTACCGATCTAGTTTTTATATTTATCCAGAAAACTCAAAATTTGAGACATAATATACCAAAGTGAAGGCACAGTTCTATTGTATTTATGAGCCTAAAGACATGTAGACACATACACATGTTGATTATTTTCTGTCCATATATTGCAGGCATGAAGCAAAGTTCATTCAAGAAATTGTTAGGCATGTTCTTGAAAAGGTAAAGGTCACAAAAATACATGTCGCCAAGCACCCGGTGGGATTGGAATCTCGTGTTAAAAGGTTATTTTCGTTAGTCAATATTGGATCAGATGATGTGAAGATGGTCGGTATCTATGGTATGGGTGGTGTAGGTAAATCAACCATTGCAAAATCTTTCTACAATTCCGCATTTCACCTATTTGAAGGTAGCTGCTTCCTTGCAAACGTGAGAGAAGTTTCCGAACAACCAAATGGACTAGTTCATTTACAAGAGCAACTTCTTTCTCAAGCCCTCAAAGGAAAAAAAGTTAAGATTGCAAATGTTCATATTGGAATTACTTTATTAAAAGAAAGGCTTTGCTACAAAAGGGTTCTCATCGTTCTTGATGACGTGGATCAATTAAGCCAGCTCGAGGTATTAGCTGGACAGCGACATTGGTTTGGTTTAGGAAGTAGAGTAATCATAACAACAAGAAACGAACATTTGCTAAGTCAAGCTAAAGTTGATGATAAATTTGGGACTGTAAAGTTGAACCATAAGGAGTCTTTGAGGTTATTCAGTTGGCATGCTTTTAGGAAACCTGTTCCATTGGTTTATTATAAGAAACTTTCGAATGATATTGTAAGTTACTCTAGAGGGCTTCCATTAGCTCTCGAGGTTTTAGGTGCTTCTTTGCGTGGGCAAACCGCAAAGGAACTTTGGCATAGTACCTTGGAGAAACTGAGAAAAATTCCTCCAAACAAGATATTGGAAAAGCTTAGGATAAGCTTTGATTCACTAGATGATGATAAAGTAAAGGATATTTTCCTAGATATTGCGTGTTTTTTCATTGGAATGGACAAAGATTATGTGATTAATATATTTAATGGTTGTGGTTTCTTCCCTGGAGTTGGCATATATATCTTGATTGATAGATGCTTGTTGAAAGTTAGTTCGGACAATAAGCTTAAAATGCATGATCTAGTGCGGGATATGGGAAGGAAAATTGTCAATGAAAAATTCCCTTTTGAACCTGGAAAGCGTAGTCGCGTTTGGTTTCAGAAAGATGTAGTTGATGTACTAACGAATAACAAGGCAAGAGTTTTCTTTCTTTTTATACCTATTTTTTTATCCTTATGTCTGACATTTATTTCCGATCATTAAATTATAAACTTTTGTAGGGTTCACAAGCAACTGAAGGTCTTGTCTTAGACCTATCAACGCCATTGCATTTGAGCACCAAAGCATTTGAAAGGATGCACAAGTTAAGATTACTTCAAATCAACAATGTTCATCTTCATGGAAACTATGAAGGGTTATTTGAAGAGTTGAGGTGGCTTTGTTGGCATCACTGTCCATTGGACAGTTTGCCTGCTGAATTCCATCCTGGAAAACTTGTTTTTCTTGACATGCAGCACAACAATTTTAACAAACTCTGGCAGGGAACTAAGGTACGGAGACCTGCTTACACGTCAATATTTTCATTTTTAATCCCCCCCAACCCCAATGACCTTAAATGGTTTTTCAATCAAGAACATGGCCTTATATATATATATATAGGGGTGGGTTCAAATGCGAACCCAAAGGTTGTGAACGTGAGGATAAATGAGAGTGTGACACGTGTCCCATTCAAGGAAATATTCAAATTGAATATAGTATTTATTCAGTCTGAATATTTCTTTGTATATTCAGTCCGAATAATATATATTCAGACACGTGTCGCACTCTCATTTGTCCTCACGTTCACAACCAAATTTGAGTTCGCATTTGAACTTTCCCCTCTCTCTCTCTCTCTCTCTCTCTCTCTGTATATATATACATAGGAAAATTTAAATGCGATCTCAAATTTGGTTGTGAACGTGAGGACAAATGAGAGCGCAACACTTTAGATTATTCGACTAAATAATTAAAGAAATATTCAGACCGAAAAATCAAAGAAATATTCAGACCGAATAAAACTACATATAGTATTTATTCAGTCTGAATAAATACTATATGCAGTTTTATTCGGTCTGAATATTTCTTTGTATATTCAGACTGAATGGGACACGTGTCGCGCTCTCATTTGTCCTCACGTTCACAACCAAATTTGAGTTCTCATTTGAACCCGCCCCTATATATAGGGTCAGGTTCAGGGTAAAACGCCAAAAAAAGAGAAAACTGAGGAACACCCTGGGAGGCTTTCATCTGGACGGTATGCCCTAATGCATATAAATCGCTTGTATGCATTTGTGCATATGCACTAATGCATAAATATGCATAGAAAAAAATACTGTCCAGATGGCGGGTTCTCAGGGTGTTCTTCAGTTTTCTCTTTTTAGCGTTTTCCTTTGAACCTCCCTCCCTCTCTCTCTCTCTCTCTATATATATATATATATATATATATATATATATATATAAAACTCAATAACCTTCAAATGACCTGCCTCTAGTTTTAAACAGTTTGCCCCTGTAACATCTTGAAAAAGCACTAGAAGGCTAGTTTGTAAAAATGACTTTCCATAGGAGGTAATTTGACAAAATAGCCCTAAAGGTCATATTCCTGATCCGAGAGTTCTAAAGAAATTACGTAATGACTTAGTTTAATATACATGTTCATGTGTTTTGATTTGGGGTTTTTACTTTTTTACAGTTTCTTGGTAACTTGAAGATCCTAAACATGGGTGAATCTGAATCCCTCACTACGACCCCTGATTTCAACGGTGTTCCAAATCTGGAAAAGCTGTCACTTATGTCTTGTCCAAGATTGTCAAATGTCGACAGTACAATTGGACTTCTGGATAAGCTGACTAGTCTGAATCTAGGACAGTGCGAGAACCTCAAATATCTTCCTAGCAGCATTTGCAACCTTAGATCACTTGAAACACTAAATCTTGGTCTATCCTCAAAGCTGGAGCAACTGCCTGAGAAACTGGGAGATATGGAACAGTTGAGAGATATTGATGTTCATATAACCGCAATAAAAGAACTACCTGATTCAATAGGATCTTTATGCAATCTGAATTCATTAAATCTGGCAGGATGCAAGAACCTTAGAGGTCTTCCAAGTAGCATTTGCAATGTGAAGTCACTTGAACGTCTGTACATGAATGGGTGTTCTAGTCTGCATAATTTGCCTGAAGATGTGGGTAATATAAAATGCTTGAGGATGCTTATTGCTAATGGAACATCAATTGAAACGTTACCTGAATCTATTGGACTTTTAAGTGAGCTGACTGGTTTGCATTTGGAATATTGCAAGAACCTTCTAAGTCTTCCAGACAATATATGCAATCTGATTTCACTTGAGGTTCTCAATCTTGGTTCTTGCTTGAGAGTTGAATTAGGTGAATCTGCTCAAATGTGGGATAAATGCTTATTGAATCTTGCCCGCTTAAATCTCAGATATTGCAATTTATCCGAACAAGATATCCCTCATAATCTTGGGGCCTTTATGTTTCTTGATGACTTGTGTCTAGAAGGAAACAATTTTTGCAGCCTACCCTTGAGCCTTGGTCAATTATCCAACTTACTTACCCTTAATTTGGGAGGATGCAGGAACCTACGATCAGTTGAAGTATTTCCTCCTAATCTAACAGGACTGATCTTAAAGGGTTGTTCGTCATTGGAAAAACTCCAACTGTCAAAGTTAAAATATTTGGGGTCCGTTGATCTTAAGAATTGCAGTAGCTTGGTTGAGATCCAGGGATTAGATGACCTCTGCTTGATAAATGAAATAAATATAGAAGGCTGCCGGAGTCTGTCAACCGCGTTTACAGAGAGTTTGATACAGGTGTGCTTTCTGTATGTCTGTGTGAGCATATGTTTAATATCCGTTCTATTTCTATCTCAATATGATTAATATTTTTCTATTGATCAACAGGGACAATTCGGGCTTGCGCGTGGTTGTGCAATTTACATTTCAAGGATGGAGATTCCTAATTGGTTTGAATATCAAACAACCGGAGATTCTTCAATATCTTTTGATGTGCCTTTGCATTTCGAACCTGCTTCATTGGATGTGACGATTTGGGCTGATTATTCATTTGGCAAACTTGATGTTCTTGCCAGACGATTTGTCATGCATATTACTAATATAACAAATGGTGATGATTTGACTCATTCACTTTGGGGTAGATCCTTTGGAGTAGGGTCATGGGTGAGGCATATATCGCCAGAATACTCAATTAAAAGTGGAGATAGAATCAAGGTTTACCTTGAATTGAAAGATAAGAATATTAGTGAAGCTGGAAAAGTTGACAGTAGTACAAAAGTGGAGAAGTATGGAGTTCATATAGCAAAGACAAAACAGAATAAAGATGATTTGAACTTGACAAAGAGAGGCCTCAACACCAACACAGTTGAAACAAAACTTGACTCTAAAAGGTTAAACTTCCTGCAAAGTTAATACTTTGTCAATGTTTATGATGGTTTAAACTATTAGCAGATGGACGGTTGAAGGTGACTCTGATACACTGTGTTTCAGAGGGTTTAATCTGTTATATCATTTTGTTGGGTTTAAATTATCACTTTTAGTGTTAGGAATAGAGTACACTTCACTTTGGTCCTTCTGGTTTCATCAGTATTCTGAAAATCGTTCTTGTGTTTTCATAAATACAAAAATATATGCGAGCTCCACGTCCTGGTATGCCTGGTCCGCCTCCACCTGCTCGGCCTGGGATGCCGCCTCCTGGTGGGCAGATTCCGGTTTATGGTCCTCCTCGTCCTGGCATGCCACCTCCACCAAACTCTCAGCAACAACAGCAGCAATGATTGGTATGTGTGCCCTTCTAATTTATTCTCACTTAATCATAGTACTAATCTCTCAATGGATTATACTGTCTGTAATGTAACAAACATATGGCTAGTAGGAGCTTTAGAACATGCACTAATATAAATTTGACATTGTTAACTGACCATCAAACAATATCATAAAATGTGTATGCGGCTCATTTAACAAGTTATAAACAATCATCAATTAAACTTACACCTGGATAATATAGCACCTATTCAACTTTAACAAGTTGAATTCAACTTAGTTACTTATCCATTCAATGCTAAGTTTATCATCTCATAAAGTTGGTTAGTGGTGACCCAACTTATTTACTTATCCATTCAATGGTAATATGCAATCACTCTTCGAATACAAAAAAAATCAATTGGAAGCAAAAGAATTGTGTCAATAAATCATTATTATTCTACGTAGTAGCCTTTGAGAACACGTTTAGTCTCACTTAATCAATCATCCCGTCTCTATCCATTAATGGTGTTGTATTTCTCTCCCTATATTATTTTCTTTGCTTGAAAACCGTTCATGGGACTGTGGGAGCCTTCTCTGTGATATTCTTACTGTCAATTTGTGACCTTGCATGTGACAGTAATAAAGAGATGGCTCAAGTTGCCACGTTCTGTTCAGTTGCCTATTTAAAGCTCTAGTTTCATACCGCAATGCAATTAATGGACAGTTAAAAGAACCATTGATCTTTGGCTCAATTTGATTATAAAGTACTTTATGGTTTGCCCTAGTGGTCGTGGACTTGAGGATGCTGAAATCCATAAGACATAGATGACTTAAATTTGTATATTACTATTTCTAGCAGTCATCTAGAGCTCAGGAAAGTCTTATTAGAGGAGTTGTTCAAGAACTTTTGGGCGTGCATGGATGGCCCATGACATTTATTTGGAATTTGATATTTTTTGGATCTCATTTGAGATTTTGTGCTACTTCCTTTTATTAGTGTCAACTATACTATACATAATTGCATAAAACTTAATTTTTTTCAACTCTACAATTGCTTAAACTCTAGGAGCTTGATGTGTCTGTAATTTTTCAAGTTAAAAAAGATAGAATTTGATTTTTTTAATCGCCTTGTAGCTTGATTTTTAAACCTAACATGTTTGTGGATGGTCGAAACTTTTTTTTGGCTGTGTTTGGCAAAAGTAGCTGATAACGTAGTTGATTAATAAGTCACGTTTGGCAAAAAGTAGCTTATAAACACGTAAAATGACCAAAAAGCAGCTTCAAAGTAATATTAATTAATATTAATCAGGGATATAATCGGAATAAAATGATAAAAAGTTCAATAAGTCACTAATAAGTCACTCCCGACTAACTTATCAATAAGCTAACTTATAAGTAATAAGTTAGTTTGCCAAACATGTACCTAGAAAATAAGATAGCTTATAAGGTGACTTATATAAGTGACCTTATTTTTGCCAAACAATGCCTTTATATGAAAATGTTATTATAGTGCTTATCTTGCCATATTTTCTGTTAGGAATACAAATACTTATAGCTAATATCGACAATTATGTGTTTCTATGGCAGATTAGCAATTATGGAGAAGATGTATCGGAATCTGATGCTTATAAGCTCTGCAGCAAACGTCTTACCTTGAATTTCCTAATAGGGTTTGTATTAGCGAAACATTACTACTTTCTTGTTGAAGTTAATTTTGTGAAGTACAACCATGCAGTAAGAATTCTAAATCTCGGACTTTCGCCTGTCGTCAGCGATAACTTTGGCAATGACATCGTTGGATGAATCATGTTTACCGACCATCTTATATGCAAGTAATAACACAAAGAAAGAGAGAGAGATAACAAGTAGAAGTTGTTAAAAAACGAAATCGTATACGAGTCAAAATTGCAAATTATAGCAAGGATTGTGATTTTTTTTTTTTTTTGGCGTTGGTGAGTTGGTATCTTTCATCATACATCATATGACTTGTATATAGTATAAAGGGCCAAAAAGACAAAAAAAAACGGTCCAAATTTTTATGATACGATAATTAGTCAGGCTTGTTGTGTTGGATGAGATTGACGTGAGCCTAACCTTTTTTCAATCCAACCACCCCCGTTTGTAAAATTTGAAAAGCAGGTAGGTTTATGTTTAACTTTCACAAAGTACCTATTTCAGATTTAGTTGGATAGTCACTTCTTTAGATGTTTGTGCAATCCTATTACATTAGCTTTGCATGTTTTTTTGTCTTGGATTTTTTAGCGAAAGAACACATATATTAAACATTGGCGAACTATTTACATTTTACACCTTATTACTAGGTGAATGCTATATGGGTTTCATGATCACTTAAATATTATTGTTGTTACGGCGGAATGCGTTCCGTGAAGGAACTTAAGAGCCGAGCAAGAGGGGCACAAGTTAAGGGGATGAAAACTTAAAAACCCATGAACCATAAAGAAAAGAAGTGTAATATTTAAATTTTAAAGTAGTTTTTTGATATTTAAAAAGGCAAATCAAAACTGACAATAAAATATTGTTTACATTTGAACTTATTTAATACAATTATTGAAATATTTTACTTGGTTTATAAGTGTTTTCATCATATAGTTGAAGACATGGATACAAATTTTTGATGCTTCAAGCCGGTTTTAATGTTTGGTTCAAATATATGACATGATGGATTACAATTTTATGATTTCATTAGACAAACGTTGGCTATTAAACATTAATTAAAGATAAATACATCATTTTATTTCAAATATGACATAGTCTGTAAAAATCAATACTTTAAAACCTATTTTCATGTCATTTGAAATAAAAGTTATTACATTCATTTAGGTAGAAAACAATTTAATCATAAAATATACTATTTTAATCATGAAAATGCTAATTTATTTGTCTAATAAGAAACCAGTAGCTTAATAATTTGCTGATTTAATTAAGAATAAAATAAATATCCAATTTTGAGGCGTTTGATTTGATTGCTGAATATATATATAAAATCATAAATAGTAGCAGGATTTGAAGTCAGCTCGTCCCACATCGGACCAGAAGAACAACTGGTGGTTGGTTTATATGGCGGAGTTTAGCAGGTATAATCGTCCCTTCGGGGACATCCGATAAAATTGGAACGATACAGAGAAGATTAGCATGGCCCCTGCGCAAGGATGACACGCACAAATCGAGAAATGGTCCAAATTTTTTTTATTCTACTTTCATCGTCGTCTTCGTCAAAAAACCCTATTTCCATGAAGAATCCATCAATTGTCGACACTGTAAACTGTGAAATACGTTTTTACGTTGTGGTCATGGAGTGATTTTATTTGTTTTCGGTTGATTATCGTTACCTTATGTCGAACTAGGGTTTCAACTCGATGAAAGACCAGTGCCGCATCTATGGGCGTATTTTGAAGAGGTATCATTTAAAACTTCGTCTTTCAAACGTCTGTTGAATATGTGTTTATATGATCCAGATGTATGGTTGTGTTTCGAGTTTCACTTTCTTAGTTTATAGATTGTATATCTATGGATGGGATGATCTGTGACAGAAAATATAGTAATAATAATGATGATTCTAAGCAATGGCTATGATACAACATGTGGATCTTGCTGTTGATTTCTTCAACCATGTTTGTGATCTTTGCTTCCTCTACTTCAAACTTTGATTTCAAGGATGTCAAATAGAAATAGTCCAAATTCTTTTGTTTCAGCTTCAGTTTCTTGCACTTAAATCAAAAGGCATTTTGTAAAGGTTTAACCAATTAGATTTTTATGGTTGTGATTATGTTAACCGGAGGTCTTGGTGATCTATTGGATGTTTAATTTAAGGATTGGGTTTCGGTGAGAAGGAGAGTTAAGGTGAGACGCGTAAGGAGGGATCTCCACCCTTGGATGCATATTAGGATGAGATGGACTTAGATGAGATGCACCTGATCAACTCACTTCTGTGACGTACTGGTTGAGGCCCTGAGGATGTGGTGGAATATCCCATCTGTCCGGGGTTCAAATCCAGGCGTACCCAACAATTGTGGCCATGAAGTTTATCAAGGCTGGTGTATTGTAGTCATAATTTGCCGGGATTAGTCTAGTCCAGACATAGCCTGGGATACCCTTCACATCGACTCCCTTCTAAAGCGCAATTCATGGATAAGTATGAGATTAAAAGTGATAAAGTGTTACGCTTCTCACCTTAACTCTCCTTCTCATACAATCCTAAGCCTTAAATTTAAATACTCATCTGCTTACAAGGAAGTTTCAGCAATCAACCAGGTGTAATTATGAGCTGAATTTGCTGATTTGTAATAAAAAATGAAGATATAAAAGAACTAGCAATAACAAATTAATGATGCACATGTAAATTGAGGGCCTGTTTGGAATTAGATTAATGAAACCTCTAATTTCATATATATATATATATATATTTCTTCAACAATTGGTGGACACAGTGGGTATGGTTTCCCTGTGGAGTTAAGAATGCTGAAATCCATAAAGCATCGATAACTTAATTTTGTATTTACTATTTCTAGCAGTCATCTAGAGCTCAGGAATGTCTGAATTGATGTTCTCTTCCACTCACTGGTAAGATCCTTAAAAACATAAAGCTTAGTAGAGCAGTTGTTAAAGAACTTTTGGAGGTATCGATGGCCCATGACATTTATTCAGAATTTGAAATTTTTGGATCTCATTTTAGATTTTATGTTGCTCCCCTTCTATCAGGGTCAGTTATACATAACTGCATAAAGCTTAATTTTTTCAACTCTACAATTGCTTAAACTCTAGGAGTTTCACGTCTCTTATTCTTTTGTTAAAAAACAACTAATTTGATTCTTTTAATAGCGTAGCTGCTAATTTGGGACAAAATGATAGACGAAAGTGCATGTTTGAACGAAATGAAACTTAGGGGCTGTTTAGTTGGTTTTCAATTAAGTTCTGTATGGATAAAGCTATCTGTGTGGATTGATCTGTATGTATAGATTGGGAAGATTTTTGTTCGGGGGGGTTTTCATATATGAAAGGAGCATATTCTTTTAATTCGGAGGGGCAGATTTGGAAAAATCTTGGCTTTCTACATAAAGCTTCCCCTTAGAAACTTACTGAATAAGCCACTACCAAACTGGCATGTATAGCTGTCCGAATAAGCTGTGAATCTCATTAGGCTCCTTAATCTGCTAACAAACAAGGCCTTGTTTTCGTATAAAAATGTGATTATACTGCTTATCTTGCCATATTTTTCCGTTCGAAATACATATAGCTAATATCTGACACTTTTGTGTTGCGTGGCAGGGTGGTTTTCCAGATTAGCAATTAAGGAGAAGATGTATCGGAATCTGATGCTTATAAGCTGCAGCAATCGGCTTACCTTGAATTTCTAAATATGGTTTGTATTACTATTAGCAAAACATTACTTTGTTGTCGGACTTAATTTTGTGATGCTGGATTTATCGCATATTATGACCATTAAATATCATTTTGCGCCTGAATTTAACTGATGGCGCGTTGTGTGATCTTAATGGCTATAAGTATATTTTCTGTTTCCCTTAATCTCACTCTCTCATATTGAAACGATTTGTATCTTTGATAGATGTTTTCCAAAGTTCTAACAGACATGGATTCAACTTGTTTGGTATTTTATATTCCTCTGTCTGTGCTACTTTTTAATACTTTTTTTTTTTATTAACTTGAATATCCGACCTGCTATGCGAGCATGTTATTGTATTATCATCATGTAGAATGGTTTTTTTTTGGAAGTATAAATATTTATATACACTAAATGAAACCAACCCACTTCTCACATTTGATGATCTGAAAACTTTGACCTTCATATGGTTATGATTTACTGTACGGTCAATGACTCTTTGATAAATCTCTTTTTTTTTCCTTTTGATGTTTTAACTGTGGCTTCCAAAGGAATTGATGGTAATTTTGGGATTTGAGAAACCTATGTTTCAAAGTCATTAGATACAAATTCTAATGTGCAAGTTAGGAGTAAGGTACACCTTTGGATGCATGAGATACAATTTGTTAAAAGTAGGAGATTATTTTTTCTCAAACAGATTCCTCGATACTTCAAAAAATAAAATAAAGAGAGTAGGAGATCGAGTATGGATTTCTTCAAATTTGGAGAATTTTCTAAAAATGATTATAATAATGGGTATATTTTTAATTATATTATGTTGTTCTAAAACGCTTGTTGCAACAACCGCCGTGACTCGATGTTTGTGTTGCACGTCATGTTAAGTCTGTGACATGTCATGGCCTTGTGTGTTGTCTTTATAACAATAATATTTGATTTTTCTTAATTTTTAATGTTTTATTTGTTAGTTTTAACATATAATTTCATGTAAATATTATTGATTCATCGAATAATAATATAAAACATATAGTTTTTATAATATTATATATGATATAATATTTTCTGTCAAAAGTCACATTTTGAAAACATCGTTGTTTCACCGTGACACCTTGTGTCATTAGAACAATGTTATATTTTCATATGTAAGAAACTTTGAAACTAAATGTTTGGAAGAAAAAAAAAGTAATGTTGTATTAAATGTATTAAATTAATATTGTGTACAAAAAAATAATATTGTATTAAATTAAATATTGTAATTTTAAAAATAGAAAAACTATTGAAATTTAATTTAATTTTTACTTAAATTTTGAATTTTGATTTTTGATTTTAAAGAATTTGTTGTAAATACTTTAATGGTTAGTGTATAAATACAAACAAATATCATAATTATTCATAATATCAACATAATTTCTTTTAACATGATGATTTTTTTTATAGAATTGAATTCATCAATCAACAATGATAATCGTGGAACTCTGTTCTGCTTCGATATAAAATAGGGGTTGCTAAATGGAAAACAATATAAATTTTGTACACAGATGAAAATTAAAATATTTATGTTGTAACTTATTTAAATATGAGCCTATCAGGGTCGTTCTTGACATTTTGGATGTCCTATGCAAAAACTAAATATATTCCTATATATTTGTTTATATAGTTTTCTGTTTTTTCGTTTTAAAAAAAATGTGTTCCTATATTTTTATTAGTACGGAGACTTGCTTACACGTCAATATTTTTCATCTTGACTTGGGGGTGAGGTTCATTTAGTTAAATGACCTTAAATGGGTTTTCAATTACGAACATGACCACCACTTTGGTAACTGTTCGTCAGGATGGTATACACACGTGTATGCAAGTAATTGAAGCTGTTTTTTTTTGTTTTTATGCACATATGCATATCGTACAGATGAATATTACCTGGGTGTTCCTTAGTTTTTTTTCTTCATTTTTTTGCGATTCTGTAAAATCTTGATAAAACCATTAGAATGCTAGTTTGTAAAAATGGATTCCATAGGATGTAATTTGACAAAATAGCCCTAAAGGTCACATTCCTTATCCGAAAGTTCTAGAGAAATTACGTAATGACATAGTTTAATATACATCTTCATGTGTTTTGAATTGGGGTTTTTACTTTTTTTACAGTTTCTTGGTAACTTGAAGATCCTAAACAGGGGAGAATCCGAATCCCTTACTACAACCCCTGATTTCACTGGTGTTCCAAATCTGGAAAAGTTGTCACTTATGTCTTATCCAAGATTGTCAAATATCGACAGTACAATTGGACTTCTGGATAAACTGACTAGTCTGAATCTAGGAGAGTGCGACAACCTCAAATATCTTCCTAGCAGCATTTGCAACCTTATATCACTTGAAACACTATATCTTGGTCTATCCTCAAAGCTGGAGCAACTGCCTGAGAAACTGGGAGATATGGAACAATTGAGAGATATTGATGTTCATATAACCGCAATAAAAGAACTACCTGATTCAATAGGATTTTTATGCAATATGAATTCGTTAAATCTGGTAGGATGCAAGAACTTTAGAGGTCTTCCAAGTAGCATTTGCAACGTGAAGTCACTTGAACGTCTGAACATGAATGCGTGTTCTAATTTGTATAATTTGCCTGAAGGTGTGGGTAATATAAAATGCTTGAGGATGTTTATTGCTAACGGAACCGCAATTGAAATGTTACCTAAATCTATTGGATTTTTAGGTGAGCTGGCTGGTTTGCATTTGGAAAAATGCAAGAATCTTATAAGTCTTCCCGACAATATATGCAATCTGATTTCACTTGAGGTTCTCAATCTTGGTTCTTGCTCGAGAGTTGAATTAGGTGAATCTGCTCAAATGTGGGATAAAGGCTTATTGAATCTTGCCCGTTTAAATCTCATATATTGCAATTTATCCGAAAAAGACATCCCTCATAATCTTGGAGCCTTTATGTTTCTTGATGACTTGTGTCTAGAAGGAAACAACTTTTGCAGCCTACCCTTGAGCCTTGGTCAATTATCCAACGTACTTGTCCTTAATTTGGGGAGATGTAGGAACCTTAAATATGTCGAAGTATTTCCTCCTAATCTAACACGACTGATCTTAACGGGTTGTTCATCATTGGAAAAACTCCAAGTGTGAGAGTTAAAACATTTGAAGTTCTTGGATCTTAAGAATTGCAGTAGCTTGGTTGAGGTTCAGGGATTAGATGACCTCTAATATTTCGTGCAAAGTTATAACTTTTGTCAATATTTATGATGGTTTATAATTAGTTTTAATATCGTTTATGTTTATGTCTTTTGTAGGTAGATGCAACTGTGACCGATGCAAGACCTATAGATGCTTTTCCAAAGATGGTGGTGCATCTGCCTACACAACACATGAAAAAATTGTCACTTTTGTTGTTAGACATTCGGACATTGAAAAGGAATGAAGAACGGTTGAAGGTGACTGTGATATACTATGTTTCAGAGGGTTTAATATATTATTATTTCAATTTTGAGGGTTTAAATTGTCACTTTTACTGTTATTAATAGAGTAAACTTCGCTTTGGTCCTTCTAGTTTCGTCAGAATTATGAAAATCGTTCTTGTGTTTTCATAAATACAAAAATAGTCTCTAGAGTGTGTATTTGGATTGAAGCCAATTTTTGAAAATAGAATTGTATTAATTTAAATTATTGGTTGTTTAAGAAACCCTAAAAAGTAAATCCCCCTCTATTTCCTCATTCTCTGTCCCTTGCCCACTCTCTTAAACACTTTTACATCATCGGTCTTTAGAATTATGATTAACAATGAGTTAACAAGTTAACCTATCTTAAGTTCACTATTGATGTTGTAGAGGTCGCCATTGTGATGAAATAAAATGTAATCGAAAAATGTTTTGTTTATAGAAAGAGAACCAACGAAGGATCACAAAACTTTTGATCAATTAATTTAATTTTGTATTTTCTTAAATAAATGTACTATCAATAAACAAAGTTTTACGGCCTTCATATTTTTTGGGCTATGGACAATTGTGCGTCCCAACATTGTATATGAATAGCCCTACCTATGAATGTAAGGCTGGTACTGTATGAGTCAAAACTTGTTTGTCAGGTTTGATAATAAGAATCATATCGTCGACATATGTATTTTGGTGAACACGTATGTTCGAGGTTAGCAGTTAGAAAACTTGATTTGAAAATACGATATTAAATCGTAAATTTTGCAGGTAAAATGGTTGGTATGAAACAAAATATACATCTTGAAAGTTGAAATTTATCATCTACTTATAAATTATATAATGAATGTTATATATATCAAATTCATTCACATGACAATTATAACATGAAATTGGCAACAAGAGTGAAACGATATCTTAATGCATCCCCCTTTTCATGATGATAGGAGATGGTTTTCTTTATCTGCATAACACCAATTTTTTTGAAAGAGGTATAGTGTTAAGAGCTTAACAAATATACTAATTAAATATAGTTTTACCTAAAATGAAGAAGCAACAACAATTTTCATTATACCGACAAAATATCAATTAAACACAAGATTTTATATCCGATTAACAAGAATAGAATGTATTTATTAAACCATTTGGTAATTTAACTATTTAATCATTCAGTTGTATTAAACAACACCAACTAAATTTAGGAGGACTGAGGTGTAAATTATCTAAAGTAAAGGGTGTAAACTGTCAATTCTAAATATCCTGAAACTCAATTGCGTAACCTTCATATTCAGTCCTCCCTCTGTTAGGGTTTCCAATTTTAGGCTTAAAACCCACACACCAACCCCTATTTTCAAACGAGAGGCGATTCATCGAAGAAAATTCACCAATCGACGGTAGGTAAATTTCTGTTCATCTCATGCGCATGATGCGTGTCAGTGGTGGTTGTTTTTGATTTTTTGTAAATGTTTTTAACCGGTTGGATGATTCGGTTTTGAATATTTCCAGGGTTTCTGAATAATATGTTGTTATTTGTACAAACTTGATTTTGTAGGTATTTGTGGTTCAAATCGATGGCTGGAAAAGATTCCGATTACCGTATATTTGTAGGAGGGCTCTCATGGGACGTCACTGAGCGTCAGCTTGAAGACGCCTTTAGCCGTTTTGGCAAAATTATTGACTCTCAGGTTCATTGCTTTTCTTATTTGTTTGTTGTGCTGAATAATTGATAATTAAACCTATGCGTTAAGATTAATTGTTGAAAAAGTACGTATAATAACAGATCTGCCATTCTTAGGGTTCTAATTTTCACAGAACTGAGTAATGTTATAATTTATGTTAGTGGGTTCTATTAGTGAACAGACAGTCATGATTTAGGGAATCTGAACCCTACAGGATATGATGAATTTCCAATGCTACTGTTAAGGATAGCATAGCACGTTTTCAAATGTTACGGTGGTTGGGGGAATTTCCACTTTCTCATCCACACAGTTAAGATTGCAAGGATTTATTACCATAAGAAGGTTTAGCTGTTAGCCTACATTGCTTGAATTCTCTATATACTTGAGCGGCATTCAGGGATTTTTTGACATCATGAGTCCTTCTATTACTAAGTGTATTCAACTCTGTTGATACTAGAGAAACAAATTTATGCTACCAAGATTGGTAGTTCTACATTTTCTCAATAAAAGGTTGCTTTAATTTTATATTTATAAGCTATGATTTTCCTTTGTGTTTCTCTTATTAATTCTCTGTTTGTTTGCTTTTCTTTTTTCTTTGCTGGAATGCTGGTTCTGATCTTTGGTTGCTTAAGATGGATTTGTTAACAAGGAGTTTTCGGTTCTGTTGGGTTGAATTGCTGAAGCTCACTGTCGTTTCTATGCTTTGTTTTGTTCAGTTGGTTGTGTTGAAATAAAAGTTTATGTCAACATGTTGCACAATCTCATTGAAAGAAGCTTGTATCAGATGCCTGTTTAGCTAAGTTTGTGGTCTGTTTTGAGAAAGAGCAGTGGTTTGCGATCTACACATGGAGATCTAACAACAATTTGGCCTTTTCTCATATACCTTAACCTGTGGTTGAACGTCTGAAAAGTCAAAAGGATTTAGCAAACTTCCTGAAGCTTTTACCTATTACTAAAGCTAGAATTTTTAGTACGTTGTGGAAATAAGTGCTAGTTTCTATTGATTGGGAAGTCAGATTATCTATATATCAACTACCAAAGTTTCGGGGATTGCTTTCTTAAAATAATATTTTTCCTGCCTACACTTAAAATTAATTTGTAACTAAACAATGTGTGTTCTGGCAGGCAAAGAAAAATCGTTTTTTGAACCATGAAGTTTCATGAATGACCCAGAAACTACCATTTACAGAGGGGGGGGGGGGGGGTTGTTCATGAATATCATACGGTTCTTTTTGTGATATTATTCAAGCTGTTTTCTTGAAGTTTGCAACATCATGATGGCTTTCCGGTTCATTCACTAGTTAATGTATCTAAGTGGAAGTTAATTTGAATAGCGTGATGCCTGGTTGTTCGGCTGGGTAAGAAGCATGTGTTGTCGAATGCTTTATGCAAGAACCAACTTCATTGGTCCAGGATTCTGTGAAGCTGTAGATACGCGACAAACAATGTCATGGTGGGCTTCTGCTGAAAGTGACATTCATTTGAATCAAACAGTGGTGGGAATACAACTGAGCAGTAGTTTCTGAGAAGTCCATTTGTGGTTGTGCCTAGACGATGATTGCTAATGTTTAGTTCCACCTGCCATATACTATTTTGAGCTATTTAAAACTTCAGTACTCAGATTAACACCCGAGTACATTAGGATTAAGATGCCCATGCATTCTTTTGGCAGGAAGGGTGACAGAGGTTTGTTTTGAGCAATTTTCGTTTTCATCCGATTAAGTTTCATCTGATATGCACATCAAAGTCAGATTGGTGGCCATCATGGTATATACTGGAAATTTAGGGTACGTAGCAGTCTCTTGTGGAAGAAGGCTCATCAGCTGTTTACGTTGTTAAGCGGTAGTTGGTGTTCCATTTCGCATCCTACTCTGCTGGAGTGTCATTTATGTTAGTACTTCCTTCATGTAAATTCTTTTGCGTTCCCTATGATTGGTCTAAGAGGGTTATCTGATGGCTAGTTATAGTTTAAGAAAACATGTTGCCTCAGGAGGCTCTGTACATGTAAATTTGGGTTCTGTATATACCATATACCCATTTTTTGTACAACTGAGTGATGGATGTTAGACTCAACACTCAGAAGCACCCAAGTTGAGATGTGTGTTTTCTACTAGCTCGTCTTAGACTAATACCAGGTGTCTTCACTTCCTCTAGTTGCATCTGCAGTGTCTTGTAGCTCCTTTTGCTGGAAACTTGGGGTTTTGATTTTTTTTGTTGGAGAACTGTATTGCATGTCCGGATATGCTAAAGAAAGCAACTACTTGGGATTAGTTGGTCATGATTGGACTTCCATCCTAATTCATGTAGGATGTAGCCGCATTATGGGTGATTGGACTAGAATTGCAATTATATTGGTATCAGTAGTTTGGCAATGAGTCGTATCATCTCCATGATAACTCCTTGGTGGCGATTGCTAAGTGAGACATCAAGCTGAAGCCACTTTTTTGGTCAGTTGTAAGCATCTTCTTGCTGTTTGTGGGTGCCCTGTGATATGGATTGTAGTTTCTGATGCAAGAACATTTCCGCCTTATAGTTTTTGACACCTAAAATGTGATCAACTGCCAACTGGCAGTAGTAGCAGAGCAATTGGGGCTAACCAACTATCAAGAAAGTTTGAATCGAGTGTCTTGCAAGTGCCTATGGAGTTATACACCACTATTCTTTCTTCTCTAATGAATCACTGCACTATTCTCCTCCAACAAGGGAAGTCATAATTCTTAAATATTCGTACCATTTTGATGAAGGGAGGTTTTTAGATGAAACAAAAGTGAACTGTCAGAACTGTAAAGGCAAAAAATTGTGTGGTCAAGCATCCTAAGTGCCATTTTCTAAAAGATCTGATAGTAACAGATACCGCATGTTGACCAGAGTGTGTAAGAAGAGATTGATAAGGAGATCAGTACAGAGCACACCAGTCTACTATAAACCCAACAGATTTAGGTAAAAAAACAAAAGCAAACTCTCAGAACTGAATCGTCAGCTGAATTTCTGTGGTTAAGTCATCTCAGGTGATGTATGTTTCTCTGGCAGCAGCCTCCTCTAAGAATAGAAAATTTTCAGATAAAGATCTGTTAGTATCAGAGATCTTATATTGACCAGGGTGGGAAAGAAGAAATCAAATCGATTGAAACAGAGGTTCTTGAGCTATTATAATAGCTAGCAAATTAAGTTCTTTGTTGGCCTAATTGATCTAGAGGTATCTGTTAAGCCAAGTAAGATTTCTATTTTTCTGTATTCTTGTATTGTGTATAATTGGAAGGAAGATTTTCTTTTGCTATTTTAAGAATTGTCATCCATTATACTTGTATGTAATTTCATTATATTTAATTTTTTTTATACATAAATACATGATGCTGTTTGTTCATTTTTATATATGCAAACATCCTCAGAAGTAAACAGTATAGAACTAGTTTCGAGCCGCTGGTATGTGTTTGGTCTTGTCCTAATTTCTAAATTGTTTTCTTTAAATCAATTTCCTTTAATATAATATTCCATTTTTGGCAGACAATATACTTTCTTGATCATGATGAATACTGTAAAATTGCCTTTTGTAGTTAGTTATTTTGCATTATCTGATTTTTATTTTTATTTTTTCTGTCAAAGTTTACAGAACCTTCAAGGTTGCCCAGTTTTATATACATACCAGCAGAGTTATTAGAGTAGGAGTTGGATCACTGTTTATATTTGCTTTGGGAAACATGTCTATTCTTTGTTGCCATAAGCCCATACTTAATTTTAATGTGGTATTACTAGCATAAATTTTTTATTCATCGTTCAAGTTATGTCTCAAGAATGTGTTACTTGTATTGTAATTTCAAACTTCTATAACTTGGTGCAAGGTTTGTGTGTTGCTTCTATGGCTGTATGGTATTAAGCATGATCTTTATGTAGATAATGCTTGAAAGAGATACTGGTCGTCCACGTGGATTTGGGTTTCTGACGTTTTCAGACCGTCGAGGTATGGAAGATGCAATCAGGGAAATGCATGGCAGTGATTTTGGGGAACGAGTGATCTCAGTTAACAAGGCCCAGCCTAAAATGGGCGGTGATGATGATGCAGATCATGGTGGTGGTTATGGTGGAAGGTATCCGTCGTCAGGTGGTAGAGGTGGTGGTGGTGGTGGTTATGGTGGAGGAGGTGACAGATCTCTGGGTCAGGATGAGTGCTTTAAGTGTGGTCGCCCTGGTCACTGGGCTCGTGATTGTCCGTCGGCTGGTGGCGGCAGAGGTGGCGGCAGCCAGTTCTCCTCCCGCTCCAGGTTTAGTGGGGGTGGTGGCCGTGGAGATCGATATGCAGATCGTGAACGTGACCGTTACGTGGATGATAGATACGATGCAGGACGTTTTAGTGATAGAGACCGTTATGACAGTAGAGATAGTAAGTATGGAAGCCGCAGTCGCTATGCTAATGACAGGTAAAATGACTGTTCTACCCTTCAAAACAATACATTCTTGACTGTTTTACCCTTTAGACATCATTTTGATGTAGTTGGTATTGATGGCAGGTACCCCCCCAGTGGAGGAGATCGATTTGGAGGCGATAGGTATGGAGTCCCAGATCGATATCCACCACCACCACCGCCGCCGAGTGGTGGCTATGGGCGGGAGAGAGACTATGATCGTGATGTCGGCCCTAGGAGGAGCAGTGACAGATACGGTGGCGGTGGCGGTGGAGGTGGTGGTCCGGCACGTTATGAAGGAAGAAGCTACAGGGACAGAGCTGGTCCATATGAACGTCCTAGAAGGGGTGGCGGCCGTCCATCTTCCTTTGACTATTGAAAAGGGTCCGATCGTTGAACGTTTTTATATGGCTTTGTAGATTTGGTTAGTCTTTGGATAATTTTGTAGGATGACATGCTTGTGGCTGATCTGGATGTTATTTTGCTATGTTATGTTATAAATATTTGATAGCCTCTGCTGCATTTTATTTATGCGTATTCAGTATGTTTTTCTTGATATATTTAGAACAAATACTGCAATGTAATGTTAAAATAAGTAAACATGAGAATAATCACATGTGATTATGGAATATGGGTAATTTATAGTGTCTATGCGTTCACGTGTTATTTTACACATTAGTTTAGTGTAATATCATATGTGATTTATGTTTTCTTATTTGGTCACTATTCTTATTTAAATCGGACTTTATTTATATATTTTTAAACATAATGTAGATTTTTGCATCTTCAAGTTAAAATTTGGACAATTCAAGAGTTGGCACTTTTGCTCGTTTACCGATACCCAACCCATTATTTGGAATTTGGATGAGGAGAGGAGAGGTAGGTTTTAATTTTATTTGTTATCAACTTTTTGAAACGTTATGTTTATTGTGCTAGAAGAGACACTTGGATGATCCTATCATAGTCTACTTGGTTCAAAATTGATAGATACCAATCTTAGGACACCTTAACTGTTGTTATTTATATAAGCTCATTTAATGGGATTTATCTGGTTTAATTAAATTAAATACTGGATCAGGAAAATAGTGGTGATAAAATATTTACAGAATTAATGTTACATTAAAACACAATTATGGAGTAAGCTATGTTTTTTTGGCGATTGTTAAAAATTACGACTTGTTTTTTCGCTATCGAAATTAACCTTTTCAGCTCTATGGTTTGCGATTTATCGTCATTTTTGTTTATAAAACTAACTATGTTGATGTGTTTACCTTTAGTTATGAATAACAAAAACACAACATGAAAATAACAATAGGTTGTAGTTACGGGGACCAAAACCATAATTACTTTGAAAACGAATTATATTTTACACAAGTAAAAGATATGATAGGGGATTTAATTACACATCACTAACATATATATTTTAATTCGAGAACATTACCAATGAGCAAGTTAAAAATACATAATAATTAATATGTGTATAATTTATAAAATTAATAAATATAAAGATATTATTAGAAATTTATATAATTAAAAGGATAAAAAAAATGATTAGGACATTTGTCTTGGTATAAAAATATGTTATTGTATTGAAAAAGATTTATTTATATCAAATTTTTTTATAAATTTTAAGAACAGAAAGTATTTTCAACAACTATGTTATAATTTTTTTATAATACAATATAAAAAGTTAAAATCTTTTAAAAAATTACATTCAAATCCAACAACTACTATATTTTTGTAATTATAGCATGAACTATATTAATAAAATATTATTTATCTCTTCTACACATTTAACTTCAATAAGTTTAATTGGTTGAATATAATTAAAATATTGTTTATCTTTTCTATAGAGTTCTAGAAATTTCTTTAAATTTAATGATTTTTACAATTTTTTTATTTTAACATTGAGAATGGCATAATTCTTAGAGTAATAAAAATATTAAAATATCATTTTTCTTCATTTTAATATAGTATTTTGAGATGCTAAACTCAAATTTGGTGAAAAGTGAAAACTATAAAAAATTATAGTTTGGTTGCTCAAATAGTCAAATGGAAAGTATAATGGGCTATATAGAAAAACAGGGGTGTACAAAAAACCGTCAATCCGTGAAAATCGTCAACCCTAACTTGCTAACAACTCGATTAAACCCAATCCGTCAACCTGCGAAACCGCCAACCCGCTATTTAGAAGGGTTGAAATTGGGTTAGAAAAACTCAACCCAACCCAAACCGCCAACCTGCCGCTAATATATATTATTTCGATAAAGTTATATATATATATATATATAATATTTACAACATTATAATTTACAACCCAACAATATTATATATTTTATTCCAATCTACATCCAAAAAAATAAATACATATATTATTAGTTCAATTTAGAGACCAAAGGCAAAACTTAATCCAAGTAAGTGAGAATGTGTTATTGGATAAACGTTAATTTATGATTGTAGATTGGGGTTTAACAATTGAACTTTAAATAATGTTGGTTTTTAAGTTATGACTTCTATCAACATTTACGAATAAATACATATAAATTTGAAGTCAATTGGTCGGATCAATGGATGTAAATATGAAATAAATGGTATATATATGTTTCATTTATTTATATGAATACAACTTCTGTCGACGTGACAATGTCATCTGAATTAGTCATGTAACATTAAAGTTCAATGTCAATAATATTAAAGAAAATTTATTTGATGGTACCACAATATAACAAAAGCACACGTATATAGACACACATACATATAAAGATTTTTTCTGCTAGAATTATTTTAAACTTTTTAAAAAAAAAATGTGAAGAGATCCGACAACAGTTGATATATACGACAAAAACATAGAAACCCTCTAATGAAACTCTTCGTATGTTTTTAGTAGTATTTATCGTATTTCATTCTTCAATACTATATGTATACTACCAAACCGCTAACCCGCCCAACCCATCACAAACCGCAAGGGTTGGGTTGTATTTTTGAATGGATTGGATTGGATTGAAATTTTCCAAACCGTCATAATTAGGTTTGAGTTGTAAAAATGTTAAAAACTGCCGAACCCAACCCGCGTACACTCCTAATCAAGTTTCGAAAAATTACAAAAAAGTAGAGTTTGGTGGCCCAAATGGAAAGACTCACAGCTTCACACCAATAAATAGAAATGTCCCTTTCCTAACGTAACTCATCGCAAATCAATGCCAAAACCCTCAATTTCTCATAAGCTCACTCTCTTCTTCTCTCTCTAAAACTTTCTGGCGAAAACCCTCGAAATTTGTCAATTGAAGAAGAAAAATGGTGGATAAGGGCAAAGGAATCGCAGATGATTCTTCATCGGGGAAACGGAAACGCGACGGAGACGAGAAATCTGGTAACCGGAAGAGAAAAAACCTCAATGTCCTCCAGTTCTTCGAGGATTCCGCTTTTGAAATCGAGGAGAGCGAGTCGAGTGACGAGGACGATTTTATCAACGACGGTATAAAAATAAAAAAGATTATTCCGATCATCTGCATTGTCTGCATATCTGTTGATTTCTCATTTTAGGGCTAATTTGTGATTTCAAAAATTTGGGGTTTATTTTTAGGTGGATTTCATCGTTTCGACATGGTTGAAATTTGTTTCTTGAATTTATTTAATTTTAGGGTTTCGTGGAAAGTTTCTTTTGTTATACGGAAATAATCCTTTCTAGTGTTCCTGATCATCATCATTGTTTTACTGATATGGGCATATGGTGTTAACTAAAGATATGACTTATTTTTCATTTTATGGTTTTAACATGGGCGGCTTTTGTAGCTCACATGCTGCAAATTTGTACTAGAGAGATGGTTCCGGAGGTGATTTAATTTTGGTTAGGACGTAGTGTTTGCTTTTGTTAACAACTAATGGATTTGTTTTCTATACCTAGATCTGTATAGATATCTTACACGAGCAGGCTATAAGAAAGTGTCAGCACCTCTCAGAAGGGGTAATAATGTTAAAATACATATACGATGTATGTGTGTCAAAATACATATACTATTTTGTCATGTGAATTTTGTTTGAAACTATTTGGTGTTTGGTTATTTCTTGTTTATGATCAATGTGTTTATGGTGGATACTTCACTCTTGGTTGTTTGGGTGGATATATTGATGTTATACTTGATGGTGTTGATGGTGCAGTAACCTGCTTTCTTTTCTCTATTCGTCTTATCTTGAATATAGTTATTGTTTATTTGTTGTTGTAGTGTTTCTTGAAGACGATTTCGGCCCAGACCTTGAAGTCAAGACTGAACCAAAGACTCCTAACCTTCCCTTTTTCCCCAAAGAAGAAGATATGGATGAAGAGGAACTAGAGAAAGTTTTGGAGGCACGTTATCAGCCAGGTGCTAATTTTGTTAAATACGCCGAAGATCGAACTGAAACAGCTACAAGGTCTGATGAACGCAACACATCAATGCCATTTGTTATGGATCCAACAATCTGGAAAGTCAAATGCACGGTATTTATCTTGTAGCCGAGTTGTTCATCTTGTTGTCCTTTTCTGGGCCCCAGTAGCTGTTATTCTGAACCAAAATTTTCCTGTAGGTTGGACGCGAGAGGCATTCAGTTTTCTGCCTCATGCAGAAGTATGTAGACTTGCAATCTCTTGGAACCAAGTTGCAACTACTTTCGGCATTTGCCGTTGAGCATGTCAAAGGTTTTATTTACATCGAGGCTGAAAAGCAATGTGATATCAACGAGGTGCGTTTGACTAGTTTTCTTTGTTCGTTCTTAATGATTTGATGGGGATACATGGTGGTAATTAGAAGAAATATTAGTTCTGCTTTATTTACGTATTTTTTTCAATGCCTTCTTGTTTTGTTCACTGCCTTAATTTTTCGAATTTATCTTCCAAGTACAGGCATGCAAAGGTCTTTGTAATATATATCCAAGTCGAGTGGCTTCCGTTCCAATGTCCGATTATCCACATTTGTTCTCTGTTCGAAGCAAGTACAGTGGGGTATCTGTCAACACCTGGGCTCGTGTGAAAAGTGGGAAATACAAGGGGGACCTAGCACAGGTACATGTGTAACCCTGCCCATATGAATGCTGGCTACAGAAACTTTTTTTACCTTACAGGGCATATCTGTTTTCTAGCTGGATTGCTTGGGTCATTGTTTACTATATGAATGCAGGTTGTGCATGTGGATGAAGCTAAGAGGAAAGTTACTGTTAAGCTTGTCCCAAGAATAGATCTACAAGCTGTGGCTGAAAAATTTGTAATGAACTTCATTATCCAAATATCTATGCTTTCTATATAACAATTACTACTGTTACTATTGTCTGTTATGATTATCATATTATATCCCATTGGCCTTCTTGCCAGTTTGCAATATAGATATATCAAGCATAGTTGCGTAATGGTTGCTAAGTTTGGTGCTTGTCTTAAGCACACTTCCCATTTGTTTATTTTCTACGACGTAACAACAATTTTTTGAGATAGGAGTCCATCCACACGATCTTTTTTCAGTGACCAGTCTGCTTGATTTGATCTTGTTTTTATTTTCTGGTGGATGTTATGTATACCTTGTACAACTTATGTTTTTTTTTAAATTGATAAATGCAATTACAAAACAATATGATGTCCGGGCACTTGAAGTTAGTTGTATATTTTTGCTCTGATTTAATTGTGGCAATTTAATAGGGTAAAAAAGTTCCGCATTTCAATATCGTCACTCTTCTTGTTTTCCCACTATTTAGTAACTCACTGGTCTTCAAATTTAACTAGGTTGGTAGGTAGAAAAGTTGACAAGTTAACTCATAGTGAAGTCAAAGAGCTCCTATTTGATCAATTTGCTGTGTCAACAATACCTGTTGCTTGTAAATTGTAATAACAAATTAATGATTTTGGTGAGTTGCTTTTCAAGGCAGTGCCTAATTACTATATATATGTATTCTATTCATGCATATAACGTAATTTATATATGGGCTGACATATCTGATCAGTTAACCTGTTTTAACATGTTAGGTATTTTCCTTTTTTATTTACAGGGTGGAGGAGTTACTGGCAAGAAGTCTACTACCCCAGCCCCTAGATTGATTGCTTCTAGTGAACTTGAGTACCACACTTACTTTTCTTTGTGAAATCTGTACTTTTCTTCGGTCTTGCCTATTCATCTATTTATTTCACTTTTTGTATAGGGCATATCGACCGCTTGTTCAGTATAGGCGTGACCGTGACACTGGTGACATGTATGAGGTTTTTGATGGAATGACTCTGAAGGATGGTTACCTGTTCAAAAAAGTGCCCTTGGATTCACTGAGTTTCTGGGATGTTAGGCCTACTGAAGCCGAGCTTATAAAGTTTACACCTGCTAGGAAAGAAGAATCCAATGATGTAGAGTGGCTTACTGGTCTTTTTGGTGAACATAAAAAGAAAAAGCCAACAATAAAGAATGATAAAGTGGGTGGAAAAGGAGAGGGTTCGTCGAGCTCCACCATGGAGAATGGTTTTGAAGTTCCTGATCTTGTGTTCCACGGGTATATTCTTTGCCTGTCAGATTAATAGCACTTCATTGTTCATTTGTTTTAATTCTAGTGAGCTCTGCTTTTTAATTTGCAGTCGCAAAGCTTTTGGGATTGTAATTGGTCGAGAGAAGGATGACCGCATTAAGGTTGTAATTTCTCTTCTTTTTGGTTGTTGATTTGCATTTTTTTTATCATGACATCAGCCTCCTGTTTCTAGGTTTTGGAGGAAGGTTCAGAACGGCCTGTGGTGGTGGCCGTTGAAGCTCGTTTGTTGAAAAAGGCAGACTTTGATAAGAAATTTAATGCCCTAGATAAACATAAGAAGATCATATCAACGAATGATACTTTGAGGGTGTTAGAAGGTCAACTAGAGGTTTGTTAATTTTTTAAAAGCTTCAAGTTGTTATTGGCAGCTGTAGATTGGAAACTTATGCATCATCTGGATTCTGGTGGTTGCTTGCAGGATAAAAAGGGAATTGTGAAGCAAATTTACAAAGGGATCGTCTTTTTATATGATGAGAATGAAACAGAAAATTGCGGTTATTTTTGTGCCAAAGCACAAATCTGTGAAAAGATGGAATTTTCTGGCGATCTTCTCAAAGGAAAGGTTCGTTGTCATGTGTTAGAATAATAACATTGCTACTATATGCCTGCCAAAGATATTTCTTTCTTCAATAAATTAAACAATTATTAATCATTGTAGGGTGGCAAATCGGATGCCTCTGGGTTTGATGGTTTTCCAACATCACCCAAGTCTCCACTATCACCTCAGAAACCATGGGAAGGGAGAGAAAATAGCCGCAACTGTAAGTTTAAAAGTTTTTATTGGCAACTGGAGGCAATGATTGTTCTAACGTCGGAATTCATAGCCTTAAGTTTTTATTTTGTGCATACAGTCGATCGGGAAGAAAAAGACGGGTTCTCTGTTGGCCAATCATTAAGAATACGTGTGGGTCCTCTAAAAGGATACATGTGTCGTGTTATGGCAATTCGATATTCAGATATCACAGTGAAGCTTGATTCTCAGCACAAGATTCTTACAGGTTCATCAGCTTTTCTTTCTGTCAACACATTTCATGTTCTCTCTCTTTTGGGATTCTGTAGATAATCTTTTTGTATAATCTTTCTTCTGTAGTTAAAGCTGAGCATCTTGCTGAGGTTCGTGGAAAAACTGCTGGTGCTTCCACGGGGTATGGTGGTTTAAACTCTATACTTGGTTTTCTTTGGCTAACATGTAGACTAAATCCTGACGTTTGTTTGGTTCCCCAAAGGGATGGGCAGGACTCTGCGAAGCCATTTGAATTACTCGGAGATCCTGGGAGTTCCCAAGGTGGAAATTAATATTTATGGTTAAAATAATATTATATTTCTGCACATTTTGTGTTGTGTTTTTTTGCATTGCTTTAGGCAAACAATGGTTCTTTTTGCTCCAAATGTTGTATGCCATCTGTGGCTAATGCATTATTGAATTTTTTGAAGGTTGGATGGATGGAGGAGCGGCAACCGAGACTGGAGGATGGAATACTGGAGGCCCATCTACTGAAAGGTTATATCATCATAGCTTATGTGTATTTGGTTTGATTTTTTGGTGGTTATATTTGTTGAACCATCATAGGTTAAGCATGATTTGTTTTAAGTTCCAACTAGTAGTTTCAAAGGAGATACTTTAGAATCTTGATGATTAACTCGGTGTGTTCCATCTCCGTGTTTCTTGAAGTGATTGGTCACTAGTTTAAATTCAATTGACTTATGGTTGCTTTAATCTCTGTCAGTTTTGAAATTACCTGATGATTTTAGTACTATGTGAATGTAGGAGTTCATGGGCACCTTTTCCTGCAGCAGGCTCATCGGTGTGTTCAGATCTTTTCATCTAGTTGGTTAAACTTGTTTTTTGTAGTTATAAATTTTCTTATCTTTTTTTATCTATATCCCATGGAAAATAAATGATTTCTTGGTACAGCTTCAACCAGAATCTGGTTCTGCGAATCCCTTTAACGCTGGGGATAATGAAGCCAATAAAGGTAGAGTTTGCATTCTATATGCACTTATCTATGATGAATTGTTCTTTTTTTTTCTTATGGTAATGTTTCAATTTTTTTTCTATTATAGATGCTGGTGGTTCTGCTTGGGACACTAAAACAACACAAGATCAGGGTTCGGCGTGGGGTGCAGCTGCAAGTGAAAAGAAAGATGGTGGCTGGGGGGCAAGTTCTAGTGGTGTTAAAAATGATGATGCAGGATGGGGTGGGGCAAAGGTGAAAGATACTCCTAGTGATACTACTACTGGGTGGGGCAATGCCAGTGTAACTAAAACTGATGAAAACAAGTCGGCTTGGAATTCAGCTGCTGCACCTGCAACTGAAACTGGTGGATGGGGTGCTGTGAAAAAAGATACTGAAGATAGTAAAGGGTGGGGCAAGCCAGATGCCGCCCCTAGTGCTGATGGCGGTTCTTGGGGTAAACAAGCTGGAGGATCTTCATGGGGCGCTGACCAAAAGAAAGATGATTCTGGGGCGGGTGGTTGGGGCAAAGCACCATCTGCGACTGGGGGAGAGTCTGGATCGTGGGGAAGTGCTGATAAAAAAACTGAAGTTGCAACCGGTTGGGGTAGCAATAAGGAAGGAGGATCCTCTTGGAGCAAACCAGATCAAGATGGTGGTGGGTCGTCATGGGGTAAGCCAGCTGGTGGAGGGGGATCTTCATGGAGTAACCAAGATGGTGGATCTTCTTGGGGTAAACAAGAGGGAGGCCGTGGTGGTGGCGGTGGCGGTGGCAGAGGTGGTGGCCGTGGCAGCGGTGGCAATGCTTGCTTCAAGTGTGGTGAAAGTGGGCATATGTCTCGGGAGTGCCCTCAGGGTGGCAGCAGTGGTGGGAACAATTGCTTTAAGTGTGGTGAGTCTGGGCATATGTCGAGGGAGTGTCCCAAAGGTGGTGGGAATGCATGCTTCAAGTGTGGTGAATCGGGCCACATGTCTCGCGAGTGCCCCCAGGGTGGTGGTGGTGGCGGCGGTGGTGGCAGAAGCTGCTATAAATGTGGTGAATCTGGACATATGTCTAGGGAGTGCCCTCAAGGCGGTGGTGGTGGAGACAGAAGCTGCTATAAATGTGGTGAGTCTGGACATATGTCCAGGGAGTGCCCTCAAGGCGGTGGGGGCGGCGGCGGCGGCCGAAGCTGCTATAAATGTGGCGAGTCTGGACATATGTCTAGGGAGTGTCCTCAAGGTGGTGGTGGTGGAGGCGGTGGTGGTGGTGACAGAAGCTGCTATAAATGTGGTGAGTCTGGACATATGTCTAGGGAGTGTCCTCAAGGTGGTGGTGGTGGTGGAGGCGGTGGTGGTGGTGGTGACAGAAGCTGCTATAAATGTGGTGAGTCTGGACATATGTCCAGGGAGTGTCCTCAAGGTGGCGGCGGCGGTGGTGGAAAATCTTGTTTCAAATGTGGTGAGTCTGGACATATGTCACGGGAATGCCCTCAAGGTGGCGGTGGTGGTGGTGGAGGTGGAGGTGGAAAGTCTTGTTTCAAATGTGGGGAGAGTGGACATATGTCTAGGGAATGTCCTCAAGGTGGCGGTGGTGGCGGTCCAAAGTCTTGTTTCAAATGTGGTGAGAGTGGACATATGTCTAGGGAGTGTCCTCAAGGTGGTGGTGGCGGCGGCGGCGGTGGCAGAAGCTGCTATAAATGTGGTGAATCCGGACATATGTCCAGGGAGTGCCCTCAAGGTGGTGGTGGTGGAGGCGGTGGTGGCAGAGGTGGAGGCTATGGTGGTGGTGGTGGTGGTTGGAGCACAGGGGGAGGGGGAGGTGGATGGGGAAGTGATAAAAAAGAGAGTGGGCAATCAGGTGGTTGGAGCAGTGGTAGTCAAACAGGCGGAGGTGGATGGGGAAGTGATAAAAAAGAGACTGGGCAATCTGGTGGTTGGAGCAGTGGTAATCAAACAGGAGGTGGAGGTGGGTGGGGAAGTGAGAAAAAAGAGGATGGCCAATCAAGTAGTTGGGGCAGTGGTAATCAACCAGCGGCAGGGGGAGGAGGGGGATGGGGAAGTTCAAAGGCCTCGGATGATGGTGGTAAAGGAGGTGGTGATGAGAATGGCGGCAGCGGTAGTAGTGGTGGTGGGTGGGGTGGATCCAAAGGAGGCGGCAGCAGTTGGGGCGGAGGTGGTGGTGATGAAGGTAAGCTTTTCATCATAGTTTAGTTTTTTATTTAGTAGAATGAAACCTGAAACGCTAATAATATATATATATATTTCTGGTGCAGGTGCAGGAGGTAAAAAGGGGGGTTGGGGATCTTGAAGTGGTGATAATAAGATTAAGAAGTAAGAGGTGAGTAATTATGATGTGTTTTGAGTTGGAAAATTTACAATCTTAGTAGTTATTACTGATGATGCCTTTACTGTTTCTTTATTTGCAGTTGCAGGCCCAAAATTATGGTGAAGACTTTATTGTTGTTTAATCTATCTATCTGAAGTTGTAGTTATGTTAAGATATTGAGACCTCATCTCTTTTGTTGTCAGTTAGTTAATGTTTGTTTATGCAAAGCTGGATTGCATTTGTTTTTAACAATATTGTACTATGAATCATGTTTTATGGATTCTCATAACCCGGGTTCTAAAAAGGCGTGCCATGGCGCTTCTCCATCACAGTAAGTTCTATAGTGTAGGCGTGGATGGTGTGTGTTTTTTAACCAGGCGTGACGTTTTTATTTTATTTTGTGTTTTACACTTGGTATTTTAGGTTCTCTCTTTTTCTACAGATTTACCTAATTACCCATAGCGTCATCAAGGGGGTGTTTTAATGACTGTTTGTTTACTTCTTAACAGTTCCATTAAGAGGCAGCCTCTGAATCGCTAAGAGGAGAATCCTCTTAATGGTTCCAAAACCCTTTGAATCATTTTGTAGATAGACTTGCAACCTCGACATAAAAGGTCTTTTGTCACTTAATCATTCTACACCAAACTATTTAGCAGTTGACAAACAATCCCTAACTCATGGAAGATGCAAAACACTACAGGTTCTATTTTGAATTTTTGGTTACACAAATATTGATGATTTTCATTTTTATAAGAATTTTAATTGTTAAATTTCATTGAATAATAATGTGAAATGTATACATGTTACATATGGAGTAAAATACAAATTTGGTCCTTGTGGTTTGTTGAAAATAACACTTTGTGTTCTTGATTTAATTCCTTCTTTTAACCGTTTGTTAACAAAACCTGTTAAATGAGAAGCATTTTGTGTTTTATTATTATCAACTTTTCTGTCTTTTATACAATCAAAAATGATTTTATGAATTTGGTCCCTAATCATTATCGATATATATATGATCTTGTCGTTTTATGTCTGTTTTAGAAATTAAGGTATCAATTACTATTTGATTCTTTTGATATTGACATCTTTACTTTAAATTTTATCTTTATTTTGTTATCAGATAGAAGTCATAGCTACTCTAGATTATATAACAACGAACACAGATATCGTAATAAATAGATAAATCTTGAAAGGATAAGATTAACGGAAATATAAAGGTAAATTCGGAAAAGGTCCCTTCCCCATGTTATTTATATGACATCATAAACCACATTACCCACCTTATAATTAATATGATTAAATATAAAATTTTGTGATATTGAAAATTTATTATTGAACTCTAACTAATATAATAAATATAACTAAAGTATTTAAAATGAATCTTATTTTCCGAAACAAAACAAATGTTAAAACAAACTTTTGGATATAAAAATGCAACAACGACCACCCACGTTCTATCCTTTCAATTTGGTACCACAAACATGCACCTAAAAAAGAATCCTATGTTCACATTATTATTAGATTTTAATAAATGAATGAAAATATTAATGTAACGAAATTATTTTCTTATTAAGTAAGAAACAACTATACAACCATTAATCCAATCCCGACTTGCAATCAACGACCTCCTTGACGGTAAAAATGAGCTCTAGGATTATAGATCCTACACCCTTTCTCAAAAACTTTATAATCAAAGGTATATATAACAATCTTTAAGGGTCTATTTGGTTTGCAGGATTTGGAATGATTCAGAATTGATTAAATTCTATTGAAATCATCTAACAAAATAAAATAAAATCATATGTTAATCTTTATATTTATGATGAAAATATACCAATAGTCCCACCCTACCCTATCCTATCTCCCTTTTAAATGAAAAAAGGTTGGGAACACATGAATGACAAAAAAATGGGACCAAAATGATGAACCTTTTTCTCACCATCTTTTCTTTCTTTCTTTTTTCTTACCTTTTTTAACAATTAAATTCTTCAAATTAATCACTATAGTAATAATAATAATGATGAAAATAAACCACCACCATTGTTTGTGGTGCTAATAATGTATAAAACTAAAACAACAAAAAAGACGGTGGTGGTCGAAGGCGGTGATATTGCCGCCGAGCCACCACCAAATATCATCCCAAAGTAATCGCCATCATCACCGCCGCCTCTTCCGGTGTTGCCGCTTGAGCTATCTCCGGTCACCGTCCCATCAGTGAACGACTCACTCCCATCGTCATCCCTACACAAACAATAACATCAGCCAAACCGCCCATATGACCATGATCGAAAACAATAATGCTTTGATAACTTGTACATTATGCTTTAATAACTTGTACATTATGCTTCGAAAGTCCTGCACATGGTGTAAAAAGGTGCCTAAAAAGGAGGCATTCATGAAAAGATGCTTCTAACATGCAACATGGTAGTTTGTGTGATAGAAATAAAGGGTAAAAAGGTCAATTATAAAGTGAATATAAGGGTTATTGTGGAGATCAATTATGATCACTCAATGATAGCAAGACTCAAATGGACATTACCATAATTACATGCTTTTTATCTTATATATCCAATTGAGGAATCCACTCAAAATTTTGTATTATCTATCAAAATAAGTTATTGATAACTTTACCATTGTGAAAAATATAATAATTAAATGCCCGAAATACCCTCGATGACAATCAATCATGTGTCCGTATTATTCGAATCGAGATATTACTTCAAATCATTGCATCTTTTTTATCCCATAGACGTTACAATGTCTGATTTGACACATACTTCATTTTTGTATACAAAACACCTCGTAACTAAAGGGCCTTTAGTCTAGCGGTATCTGGTTTAAATAATAAAACCCAACCTCCCAGAAGGTCACAAGTAGAACCCAATCTCACGAAGATTAAGAGGGTGCATAAGTTAATTTATTCGTATATGAATATTATATTTTCCAAAAAAATAACATTTTTTATGTTAAAGAAAAGGATATTTAGAAAAAGATATTTTGTTGAAGAGTGTAATGAAACTTTAAATAGTGAAATGGGACACACACTTTTTACATGTAAACAATGTGCAAGAAGCAGTCGATATCCAATACAACTAATCTTCAAAAAAAGGAATAAATGAAGTGGGGCCAATGTTATTGGTACCAAAAAGTCAGAAATTCCAGCTTCGTTTAAACATTTTCTGTCAGAGGCTGACAGAATTGATTTTGACATTTTTCACCCATGAAAACGAAATACATGACATTTTGGTCAGGCCAACTTTCCTTTTCTCACATGAACCAAACCAAACCAGTATATCCGGCTCGTTTCTTCCAATATGAAAAGACGGTAATACCCTTTTCGTAAATGTGACATAGGAGGGGTTTTTTGGTCAAAATGTCATAAATCAAGTCAGGGACCGATTATCAAACGTTTCTTGCTTATTGAAAAGACGGTAATACCCTTTTCCTAATTGTAAGCCAATAGGATAATTTGGGATGGATCTATGTAAAAGTAAACTTTTTTTTTTGTTAAATTTCAATTGGATGCCAGTGGGTGGGGTGGGACTTTTGGGCCTTAAAATAAAGGGTAGTTGGTCACTTTTTTCGAGAAGAAAAAAAGGACACCCTTTTGGGCTCTAAAATAGTGTTTAGTGCCATAACCTGGATTAGAAGACCATTGGGTCCTACTACTACATCCTGCTGTAAGGACTTGTACATTGTGCATTACTATATGTGCTTTGGGCATTGATATCAAAATACAACTCATGACCGTTGGCAATTTCAGATTCCCCCACAGGATCACGTGCACCGATGTGGTGTTACATCATCTGTCTGTAGTTTTACTTCTTCCATTCCCTATTTTTACTATTTCCAACTAGGACGATATATTGATAAGTTAATAATGTTTCATAAAAACTAGTTGATAACATATAAAATGATATGTTGGAATATATTATATATATATATAGAAAGAGGTATATGCGAGTACGTTCATGCTGTAACAATTTACCAGAATGCAAGGACAATCCTTAGCCAATCATTTTGTACGTGAAATTTTTCATGTATAAAATCACATATGATTCATTTACAAAATCACATATGATTCACATACAAAATGATATATATGATTAGACGAGACTTTTCCCACGGCAAAAGTCGCGCGTGTCATTTTTTATGCTAGCACAAAATCATATATGATTGGCTGAGGATTGTCCTCGCGTTCTCATAAATTGTTGCCGTCTTGCATGAACCCGCCTCCTTCTCTCTCTCTCTCTCTCTCTATATATATATATATATATAATGTGCCATTTTATATCCAGCTTGGATTTGTATATAGTAAATTCCAAAGGATTAGATATACAAAATACAAGCCAGCTATAAAATGACATATCATGATTTTACGAATGAGTTTGTCGATATTTCAGCAGAATTATTATATAACTTTTCAAAAAAAGCTGTTAACAAACGAACTTTTTGAATAAACACAAAAATAAAAAAAATAAAAAAGCTTATTTTTGCAAAATATGGCATAAACCTAAAAAATTATTGTACTTCTTTAGATCATCGTTTTAAAATAAAATTGGAGTGGAAATAGCAAGAACAGAAATATTCTTCTGAGCACTAAAGGGTAAGAAAGACAATTCAGGCAACAAATCTGCAAGTTGGGTGGTAAAGGCCAAAAAACATCTGGATGTGAAATTTACTATGCCTATGCATGCTAGTTGTAAAGCAAATAATATGTGGGACCAAAGATGCATACCTGGGCCCACCAAAGACTCCGGCATTCATCGTAAGTTGTGTTACGAGGACGGCCGACTTCGGCTCGTAGCTGGCCGCCTTCGCGTAAGTGGTGCTCATGCCCTCACCTGAGGGCACGAAAAATGCACCATTTACCATTATATCACCATCTGTTCTCCAATTCCATCCCGCCCAATTCCCCTCATCCGTGTCCACTCGCTTCGTCACCTATCCACGGATACACGTTTTAGAATTGCGAAAGTACTAGGTTTAAATCATTAGGGTCAGGTTCAAGGGAAAATATCAAAAAAAAAAAAAAAAAACTGAAAAACATTCTAGGAGACGTCCATCCGGATGGTATGCACAAATGCATATTGATAATTTGTAACATGCATCAGTGCACCGGTGCTGTGCATAACATGCATAGATAAAAAAAACAGCTTCAATCGCTTGCATAGAAAAAAACAAAAACAGCTTCAATCGCTTGCATAGAAAAAAACAAAAACAGCTTCAATTGCTTGTATGTATTTGTGCATGCCATCCGGATGGAGGGCTCTCAGTTCATTTTTATTAAGTTTTCCCCTGGACCTCCCTCATAATCACTAAACGAGCAATGGTTTGACCTCGGATATCCAAAAAATAGACATCAATCGGCTGAAATTGGCTGATAAGCCAGCAGTTGGCTGAAAAACTAATAATAACCTAAGTTGTTACAAGGTATATCGGTTGTTTTCATGAAAACCCTTTTTGCAGATCGTCAATCGGAAAATTACCTCTTTGGCGTCGGCCTCTGGCGGCGCAATGTAGCGGTTGCCCTGACTATTGATGGTCGGGTCGGCACTGCCGCCAATGGCGTACATTTTCCATTCGGTGAAATCATTATTCACCACATGGAAATAGCCATGTCTACACCTTGGCATTCTTTGTATCAAACCTCTCCCAAAATGATTAAATGCAAATGTAACCTTCATAAATTGAAAATCACACATTAGCATTCATAAATGTACAAGTGATAAATGCACAAAATGTACAAGTTATTAATGCACAAAAAAGGGGTTTTAACTTTTACCTGCATCCCTTTGTCAGGCATGTAAGCATCATCATGGCCCATAAGCATAACTTCATTATGATGAGTGAAGTAGCTGTTTGAAATGGTAATGGCGGTGGACCCCAGTACAGCGTCGATTAAGCCGTCTGTACAGTGTGAAAGAGAGCAATGATCGATCCAAAGATTTCTTGAACCGGCGATGGATATTCCGTCACCGTCCGATTTACCCCTAAATCCGACATGGGTCGGACTCGATCGGATGTTGGTGTTTCCCGATGGCTTACAGTCGTAGACGCGTATATTGTGGATGATGACGTTGCTGACGTACTGGAGGGTAATACATCCGCCGCCGGTGATTGCCACGTTGGCACCACGGCCGTCGATGGTTTTGTAGCTATTGACGATGAGTTCGTGTTTGAGTTTGATGACCATGTTGGATGAGAAGATAATCCAGAGGGGTTCGGTTTGTAGGACGCCGTATCGGAGGGTTCCCGGAGTTGGGCTAACGACGTCGTGGTCGGAGGAGTCGGTGACGACATAGATCTGGCCGCCTTTGCCGCCTAATGCTGCTTTTCCGAACCCAATGGCGCAGTCGGCGAGACGCTGGCGTTTGTTCGCCCAGTTTGGGTCGCAACGCCAGCAATCGTCGATTGGGTTTCCGGTGAGACATCCGCCGCCGGTGTTCAGCATTTCTCTTCTGTAAATCGACACATTTAGTCTCCTGCATGTAAAAGAAAAAAGAGGGAAATCAGAAAAATAGCACTTTTTAAAGTCATTTTCCGGCTATTTTAATCGGAATTTCTGAAAAAATGAAGATACCCAGAAGTTAGAATGTGGTAATGAGTAAAACCCAGATCAGAATTGCTTTAATTTGTGTTTTAAAACCACTAAAAAGCCCTAAAACCCCTGACCTTTTGTGGTCATTTTTCTTGAAATCTCTGTTAAAAAGAATGATACCCAACTGGGAAAACACAGTAATGAGCAAAACCCAGATGAAATTTTCACCCAATTTCTCTAATTAATCCTAAAAAAAATCAAGATTCTTATGTAGAAGAAGAAGGGGATACCAAAATGGAGGTATGCCAATCTACAAAAAAAATACCTTACCTTTGTACTTCTTGAACCACATCTTCTGGATTAGGGTGTTGATGAGGAAGTGTGAGGTTAAAAGTAGCTCTAATGACAGAAAAGAGAGATGTTAAGAGACAAAACAAGAGAATGTAGGTATTAGAAGAGTGAGTAGGATGCATCTTTTCTTCTTATTTTGAAGGTGAAGTGCAATAAATGGAAGGGGGGTTTTAATGGTTTTGTAAAGAAAGCTCAACCAAAAAAAACAGTTGGCTTCAACATGAATGGCCTCAGGCTGGCTCAGAGGGAGGAAGGAGGCAGATCATGGGAAATGAGATTGATGTTTATAGATATAGGTATAATATAATAATGTCACTTGGGGTAGGGGGGGTCCCTGCCAATTGCCATGGCAATCCATGAGTAAATTAATTGCAATTAGCAAACAAAATGAGGTGTTTAAACAAATGGGTTTTTTGGGAAATGAAAAATCTATTGTTTGTTTTTAGGTAGTTTTCCTGCTTTTCATGCTTTTTTCCATATGAATGTAGGGGGACACCAAGGAAAGAGGTGAGATGGATTTAATCCCTAAATTTTTTTAAGGGGGTGTTTTGGACTTATTTTAATTTAGAGTAGCTACAATTTTGGTCCCTGAGTGTGATTTGTACAAAATATGAAACTGGTATTTCCTTTATACAAGGTATAACAACAATTATCGTTAGGATTGCATGCTTTAGCAGTCTTAAAATTGTTAGGAATTAGTCTAGGTAAATACCTAGGATACCTTTCCAAAAAGAATAATAATCGTGGTATGCATTTTGCTTTGAAAATATTCCCTAACCCTAACTCTACCGCTTCATTAGAGCTGTTCATGGGCGGTAAGGCTCGCTAGACCCGTCCCGTTCGGCCCGTTAGTAAAGCGGGCTTGGACTACCATTTTAAAAAATATAGGCGGGCTTGGACGAGATTGTTCAAATTAATGAACGGGCTTGGACAATAAAAAATAAATATGGACAGGCCCGCCCGGTCCGGTATATAATTATAACAAGTAAAATTTCTTATATAATTAATATTATATTAAATAAAAGTTTAGATGTGATTTGGGTTGGACTCCCTTTATTGGGTATGAACCATCTCTAAAATATATAATATGTCATATAATACGCCTCAAATCTCGATCTTGAAATATTGGGTGGTTAAATATTTGTCGTAGAAAAATCCAAACTTCAAAAGGTGATAATTCTTGGAAAGGAAAAGTCCAATTTCATATTTTTATGAAAATTATTTTTTTCTTGTGTTGTGTATTTAGTATATTTTATATTTTTTTAGTTGAAATGGATATTTTACATAACTTAACATTTAAGTTTTTCAAATGTAATTTTTTAGGCCCGTTGGCAAGCCCGGCCCGCTTATAGGACGGGTATGGGCAAGTTCTCAAGCTTATAAAAACGGGCTTGGGTTTGCTATATTAGGCCCATTGGACAAGAAAAATATGATAGGCCCGGCCCGTTGACCGTCCAAGCCCGTAAATTATCACCTCTACGCTTCATGTGTTGTGAAGTCCCCCATGTGCCTTCACGTGAGGGTCCATTTTAGTCTGCTGCTACCTGTTTATACGGACGTCTCTCTCAACTGCTTCTTGCCTTTGTTTATTGGATATGTGATGCTCAAATCTAAGAAGAATAAAGTATAATGTAAGTTCTGCTCTGGATTTGAGATACCTTAGGCTCTCTTCTTTTTTTCTTGTTCAGTTTTGCCTTATATTTCTAATCTATCACCATTTCATTGAAACTTAATGATACCAAATAGCATTTTATATGCTATAACGATTGATTATCCTTTTTCGCGTATGTGTTGTTTGTCTACCAAAGTACTGACTTATGAATTCCGAAAGAGTTAACAGTTCATGAACTACTAAATTGACATAATGGGTTGACCTGTATCTCTTAGTTCTAAGAAAGGTCAATCATTGATAGAAAGGAGATTGAAATATGATAAACATATAAATCTTGGAGGTTCGCATAATGGAAGTCGGTGGAATTGGAATCTGTTGGGTCACCGATGATTTGTTGATGACTCCTCAATCTTTCCTTAGTCAAATATTTTGTCCTTAGTCAAATATTTTGTATCTTGGGTTCTATGTAAAGTCTAACCATGCTCAACAAGTTCAGTGAATCGAAGACTAGCTGATACATAAGAAAACATATCAACATTTGTGGAAAAATGAAGATATGATTGCCGACTCCATCCAGACTTAGCCGAATCATCAACTAAAATTTTCAACCAAAAGTGAAGACCAAAATCGGGTAGTAAAAGGACAGTAGATGGCACTAGCCTATATATCATTTGATATATTCGGCTAGTGGTCCTATCTGGTATTTTGGGAGAACTTTTATGAAGATACTCCTTGTTATCAATATCAAGAACGTGTTGCCCAAGTTTTAGATACAAACATTATCTAAAGGTTGTTTGTCTTTATCTAGAACTTGTTCCCCAAGTTTTAGATAAAGACTTTATCCAAAGGTTTGTTAATCTATTGCAACAACGTGGTTCCCAAGTTGATGGTTATCTAAAAGTTGATGGGACAACAAATGAAGACTTAAAGAAAAGGTGAATAATGTCTGTACCATAAAGTATGTCACCCCATCTTTATCCAAAGGAAAATTAGCCATCAAATGATATTGTGACAAGTGTCCCATGCATTCAAAGCATGAGACACTATAAAAGGAGAAGAAGAGATCTCATGCAAACCATGCCTTTGAAAAGGGAGAAATCTTCTAAATGAGAAGTTGATGATCGACATCAACATAACTTCTTTGTGTTTAAGTTATGTCTTTGTGTTCTAAATGTTAGATTGTTAGAATAGATTTTATCTGTTCTTTTCTACAACAATCTGTTTTCTAAGTGTAATTCTTAATATTTTATATTAAAGAATTTAAAAAGTGAAAAACTCTGTGTATTTGTATCCAACCTCCTCCCCCCCCCTACAAATCCTTACTTGTTTGCCATTACCCTAACCGGGACCAACATAATCCATCAAAAGAATTTGACTTTGAAGGAATTGAAATGAATTTGATGGAATTTGACCACACTTTTGGTTGAATATTTTCATGAAGCAAACACCCCCTGATAGTACAGTGCTAGAAATATTTTATTTTCATCATCACAAATCTATTTACTGTCGTGCAACTTTCTGCAGGATCAGTTATTTCTCGAAAGAATTATATGTTTTGGCAAGCGATTATATATTTTGACACGTAGGTTAGATGACCTCAGATAAGAGTTCTTTGAAGGCGGTAAATTAGGATAGTTTGATTACCATTGTTGTGTTGTATGAGTGTTTCGTGTGCCTGTTACCTTGGTTTTGCTTCTTGTTCAACCCGATTTCTCTTTCGTTTCTTTTTCACCCTTTCAACTCCCCCTGCCTTTCTACTACCTAACTCCACCTCTAGTCACCTACCTCCACCGTCAACAACTACATTTACCAGACCTCCAACCATCTTTGATCCACCCTGAACAAGTTGACGTTAATAAAAGAAAAAATTGACTCCTAGCCACCAAATTTCGAACTTCCATCAAATAAATGAATCAATTGAACAAAGCTTAAACTTATTTCATCATCAATAAGGATGGGGATGAGACATGTTCCATTAGGTAACCAGGTGTACCCTCCCCCATGAGAACATGGATTTCCTGCAAAATCAGGAACCGGGGATGCGAACGGGAATCCCCAAAAGATAAAAACCGGAGGCGGGGATTGGAGTCAAAATACCATTTGATTCAACAACAAAAAAACAATTTAATTTTTTTCAAACACATTTTAGATTTCAGCATCCCCATCTTCATCAAGGCTTTTCCCGTGGTTCAAACCTTAGCTGCCAAAAATGGAATATAATGATGTCCTCGACTTTCACATGAGGGTGATGTAAATAAAAGACGAAAATGTCCCTCACGTGAGATATACACGAGGGCTTTACCGACATATGAAGTAAAATAGGTTACTGTTAGATTAATTACACAACATATTGTTTAATTATTTAATTCACATCTAGCTCCAAAGTCACGCAAATCTCACTTTAAATTCTACAATCAAAGATATTTGTATATATAACTATATATCATTCCAATAACTAACTGTCAGCAACAATCTCATGAGAACAGAAGTTATGGTGAGAAAAGTAAGAAAAAATCTCCATCCTTGAATAATTCGTGATTAAATATGAGTACCAATTAGATGCACCAAATTGCAACCGACCAATTCATGGAGTGAGAGTGAGATTAAAAGTGATAAGGGTTTAAATCATTTTTTATGTTTCTCAGTTTTCATCTAAACTCTTATTCTTACACGATCTTATTTATTTATTCAAATTTAAACGTGTAAAATATAAAAATACTTAATTTACTAATCGCTGTTTCTTATTTATTTATTTATTGGATATTTTTGAAATGATTGATCTTTGAACCTTTTGTTTCTCAATGGTTGTTGCATCACCGGATCTTAGTAAAATATTTACCCACTAATAAAAAAATTGGGTTTAACTTTTTACTGTTACTAAATTATTTTAAAAAATATGAATTTTACTTTAATTAAGTTATTGTAAAATAATATAGTATTTTGGGAGGTTTTAGCATGTCGCCAGCCCTATAAAGGTTATACGCTGAAGTATGTGGTCTGTATAACTGTGTGGCCACATAACATTTTAATAGAGAGCTTGTGTAATGTTTTATTTTTAGTAGTTTTAGTTTGGTTGGAGATGGTTTATTTTTTTTATAGGTATTTGGGCTATGTTTGGCAAAAATAAGTTAGTTTATAAGTTAGCTTATTTTCAGTGTATACGTTTGACAAACCATAAGTTAGCTTATAAGCTGACTTATTTTTCAGTGTACACGTTTGACAAACCATAAGATAGCTATAAAGGCATCTCCAACCCAAAACACTAAAAATGATTGGTCCCTTGAACACTAAAAAAAATTCAACTCCAATCACACACTAAAATAAAAACACTAAAAACACTTTTAATAATAAAATAATATATCTATTTATTATTATACTATTTTATTAATTTATTAAACTATTAATCTTTATATATAATTAGAAAATATGAACTAAATATTAGTATAATTTTTAGTGGTCACCTTTATTGGCCTCTAAATATATAGGCCAACAATTTGGACCTCTATATTTTTTAGTGTTTTAGAGGTTGGTTGGAGATGAAAAAAACTTAATTTTTGTGATTTTAGTGTTTTTAATGATGGATTGGAGATGGTCTAAGTTAGCTTATAAACTAACTTATTGAAACGCTACTTGGAGTAGCGTTTTGGGAGATTATTGTCATTTTTTTCAATTATAACTTTCATTAATATTAATTATTTATTATTTATTTTATTTTTCAATATGCCCTTATGGTCATTTTACATTCTTATACACTAGTTTTGCCAAACATGATTTTTTCACCAGCTACCAACTAGCTTATCAGTCATCCGCTAGCTTATCAGCTACCCGCTAGCTTATCAGCTAGTTTGCCAAACATAGCCTTGATCATTTTTAATTTCAAAACAACCCATTAATTACATTTTATAAAACTTAATCTAGTACATCTCATTAATATTGAGTTAATAATTTCTTCAATTATGATTGATATAAGAATAAAAATCTATTCATATATTTTTTTAACATAACTTTTATCCTCATCAAAACACAACACTAGTTATATATTAATACACATGGATACCCACCACAATAATGGTTTTTATTTTCTTATAATAATACAAAATTGAAGTTTTTTATGATTCGTCATGATTAGTATTTATTTGTATCTAAATTATTGCCAGCATTTTGTTGAGAGGAGAACTCATTAAATACTGGACAAAAGCCTAACAACTTTATGCTCTCTATTTGTTAATTATTTGAACATACATATATGTATTCTTTTCAATTTTAAATATTACTTATATATGTTAGCAATTAACTATTTATTTCTTTTAAACTATATTAAAACCAACAAAAGAAAACAAATTCGACAACATAAATTCAATAAAACACAAACAAACTACCATCCACAAGGCATAAAAAAAGGAAAGCTATAACTAATTATGATGTTTGGAAAAATATTTATATGCTTCAACAAAATATTTTCCATATATATATATATATTATGTTTTAAAAATCCGATTAATAATACAACTCTAATTTACTTGTAATAATATAATAATTTGGGAAAATTAGAAAACAATATATATCCAAAGAACGCGGCAATGTAATGAGCCGACATCATTAAGATATTGAATTGAAGGGAAGGTCGGTTAAGGGTCAAAGACTTTATATTATAAATTTTCATTATCCTTCACAAATTTATTTTTTACATAACTTCTTTTTTAATCAACATTTACATTATTTTTATCTAAAGGTCCATTTATCTGATGGTTATCCGATAAAAAAATAAAAATTTACATTTTTATTTAACTTACTGTGTAAGATTTTAGTCTATTAAAACTATATCTTATGGAACATTTTTATTCGATAAATGATTACCTGGTAAGAGTTATAACTCTCTTTTACCGGATACGATTTTCAATTACCATCATGTTCATTTGATATGATAACGTGATCTGATAAACACTTAATAAGTAAACGTTTAGTAAACATTCCTAAACTTGATATAATTGTCTAAAAAATTTAGTATAGAGTTACACTTAAAATATTTTGTTTATATAAGAAATATGTGGATGGTTGAAGATAAATTACCATATGTACTAACAATTACATTATTTTGATATAAAGAGATATTGTTGATAAATAGATATGCTCTTAAAGGATGATTGGTTGAAGGTATTCTATATCAAAAAATAAAGATAAAAAGGATTAAATCTGGTTTGTTATATAATAAAATGATTGATTATTTTGTAACATTTATTTTAAATGTCATTGGATGGTTCAAAATTTCAAAATGTTTATAACACGTTAAAATAGATTTGGTTAATTGAATAAAAATAAATTAATTTTAACGGGTTTAAATGATTCGGGTTATATAATGACTTTACGTACTTTTAGCAATATGTTTTTTCTATTAAGATGGATTAAGGCCCAAGTGACTGCTTTGATGAGTTTGGTCCATTCAAAAGGGTTTGGACATAGATAATAGATTTATATATCGGAAATTATTTTTATTTAAAAATTAATCTTAAAATAACATATATAAAAACAATAACTTTTGGAAAAACCTTCAATAGCAATTCATTCGAGGAAAAAAGTAAATGTATCAAATATTTTAGTGGCATTTCGACATTCTTTTCTTTCATTTATTTTTTGGTTTTTGTTTCATAAAAAGAGTAAATTATATTTTCACTGTCAATTCTAGTTTATTTTTAAAAAAAATTCAAAAAAAACCCAAGAAACTATCTCATTTTGAATAGTTAAATCCTTAAACTATTTTTTTGATTGAAAAAATCCTTAAACTTTCTTATTTTGAATGATTAAGTCCCTGAACTTTCTCATTTTGAATGATTAAGTCCTTAATTTTTTTTTGAATAAATAAACCATCAATCTTTTAAAAATTAGTTACCGACATGTTTTCTTAAAATAAATTATTTGTAACTCACTAAAAAAGTTTTTAAGTAAAATAAACTTAAATCGGTTTTTCCATTCCAAAAACCCTATGCAATTAAAATCTCTAACAAACAATTGTATCGCTCCCCCTCGTCACTCCACATTACTTCAACGTTGTCTGCTTTTCATTTTGCCTAGCACGTTATTGGCTCCTGCCATCGATCTTCCCCTTTTTTAATCTATATTTTATCCATTATAAGAGGAATAATTAAAAGATAATCGATTAAAGATAATTTATTTATGTCTAAAAGTTGTAAGTAATCAATTTTTAAAAATTCGATGGTTTAATTTTTTTGAAAAAATTTTTAGGGACTTAATCATTCAAAATAAGAAAGTTTAATGATTTTTCTATTCAAAATAAGAAAGTTTAATGGTTTTTTTATCCAAAAAAATAGTTCAGGGACTTAATCATTCAAAATGAGAAAGTTTAATGATTTTTTCATTCAAAAAAATAATTTAGGGACTTAACCATTTAAAATAGAATAGTTTGTTGGGTTTTTTCAAACATTTCTCTATTTTTTAAATTAATTGTAAT